>JAQIUQ010000735.1:0-360000 GCA_030378365.1 Hybognathus amarus | reverse complement strand
AAGGAGAGCTGGAGTGAGGGAGGGAGAAGAAATGCTATGATGTCACACGAGTGCACTCAAATACAAAAGCAGGCGAGAGAAAGAAACACGCTCTCACACACACACACACACACACACACACATGCTGCTGCCTGTTTCACTCACACAACTCCACTGCACACTCCTCCAGCTCAGAATGTGAGTACTAGTTCACTTTTCTCTCTTTCTCAGCAGACTTCATAAGCACTCAGCTGTTTCTTTGTCCTCATCTTTACAGCCTTTTCATTCTCGATTTCTTCTCTCAGACTGTTTTGGCAGTTACACACAGCTCCTGATCTATCTAACGGCTGCTTTCTCTCTTGCTTTGTTTCTTTTAGTTGCTCTTTTGCCAACTTCCAGAGTCGTTTTGTGTCGTGAGTCTTTGTGTAAACGTCTCTGGCTGTGTCTATTGTCTATCCTTAACATACCTAAAGTCTTCTCTGATGCATCATCACATGCAGTTTTAACATGTTATTCCAGCTGCTTTTGAAACTTTAAAGCTCAGATTGTTGGTTTTGCTTGAGTAAACTCAGTTGCTGTGCTTGCTCCATATCACTCTAATTAAAAAGCACAGATGTTTATTCATTTATTGCTTCTTTGTTAGTTTTGAATGGCTTTGTTAGTTGTTTGGTGTGGAAACATGTCTGACCTGGTGCATGAATACAGAGAGGCTCTTTGTTTGAGAAATAGAAAAGTAGGATTAATTTCTGGCAGGGAGAAATAAGGAGAGAGAGTTTTAAGGGCTGAAATGCTGTATAATCTGTGTAAACAGCAACAGAGAATGAGAAACAACTAAATCAATTGAATGAGGGAGAGCAATATAGACGTGCATTTAGCTAAGTCAACAGAGAAAGGAAATACACAAATAGCTCTGGGATAAATCAGACTGCTATTCAACAGCAAACCCTAAAACATCAACTTACAGATGCTCAGAGGAACATTTTGCCCAGACAATCTCCTTTAACCCCCACAGGGAAGAACATCACAATGAGAATCAATATGTGAATCACTTCTCATAGACAGCAGTGAGATTAATCGAGAGTGTTGTACTCTCAGAGTATGACCACTAGATCTTCGGTTAAGATCTCAACAGTGTCTCAAACTGCACCGCTCACTAATCAGTGACTATATTTACAAGCTGTCAATATTCAGGGTTATGGTCGGGTCACTGTTCGGGTTTTCTGAAACATTCGGAATAACCCGTTTACATGCATGAGCAGAGGGAGTTACTCCTGTATACATGGAATTTGTAATCAATTGGTAGTATCCCGATGTTAGCGGCTGGACGTACGGACAACCTTAAGATGCAATATGCGTCTTTTCCGATTCTTCTTCCTGTATCCAAAGAAAACAACAGCAGCACGATGGATAATGAATAGTTCGGGACGGATGCGAATCGCCATTGTTTGTGTACTGGGCTAGTACCCGTCAACACTCCCGTTTTTTAGCCCTATCTCCCGGACCCCTCCCGGGTTGTTATTTCTCTCGGAAACTCCCGTAATTTGCATGGCCCAAACTCCTTTATGAATAACCAGACCGATTTACCAGATCTTGTGCATAATAATCACACAATCCACACACCATATAGAATTTTAACCCCGTTTGTCATAAGGGTGTAACGGTACGCAAAAATCACGGGTTCGAGTACGTACCTCAGTTTTCAAGTCACGGTTCGGTACAAATTCGATACAGCAAAAAGAAAGAAATGCCAGAGAAATGTCCTATTTGTTTAAAGAAAAAATATTTTTAAATAAGTGTGAGTTTTTCTAGATCTTGAAACTTTCAGGTTTATAAATGGGGGTCATCTTTGAAGGATGAGCAAATAATGTTGGTCATCACATTAAAAATAACATTTAAATATATATTTATTTATATAATATTTGAAATTTGAAGTGCTGGAAAAAGATGTAAGTACTTGAAAGCATTTCACCATTCCAGCCAAACTGGTTCCAGTTAGTGTTACTATATTAAATCCTTGGTGAATGTTGCTGGTCTGTGGACATAAAGTATTACTAGTTCATTCACGGCACAATGTTTCTCCTGGTTTCCACGACAGCGCTGTTTGATCTAATAGAGATCTATGGTTAATAACGGAGAAATGTGAATACATCTCACTAGATCTCGTAGCGATGTTATTACCTCAGAGGCGAATTCAAATGTTTTCTTTACTGGATCTCTTAACACTGTGTAGTAACAGTGTTGCTTGATGGAGATCAGCTCGCGCTGCACAGATGTTGCTGGTCCGAACTGATAAACCATCCGTGAAGCCCATAATGAGTAGCGCAGTTTCATTACTGATTCCTTGCCATTTACGCTTGCGCAACGTTGATGTTGGCCGCGCCAGCATGAATTTTGCCGGCAGGAAAAATGATCCAAGCAACCGTTCGGTTTGTATGCGTACCGAAGCGGTTCAATACGAATACATGTACCGTTACACCCCTAGTTTGTCATTTCAACCTGGCAACCTACAGTAAAGCCTACCCAGTTGCGCAGTCCTGGATAGCTAAACCCGAAAGCGATGAAACCGCAAACAAGTCGGCGCAGTGGATAAGACACATGCCTTTGGTGTGAGAGGCCCGGGTTCGAATCCACTGTGAGACACCAATGTCCCTGAGCAAGACCTAACCCCTAGTTGCTCCAGAGGCGTGCGACCTCTGACATATATAGCAATTGTAAGTCGCTTTGGATAACGCGTCAGCTAAATGAATGAAATGTAAATGCACTGTGTCAACTCGCCATGTTTACCTCGACTTCTTGTTTACTACCCGTATACCAACACATTCTCATCCTTTGGTGTCATATAGGTGACGCCATATGACATTTCGTTAAAAAAACTACTCACATGGCAACCTTTGGCGTCAATATAACATGCACTGTTATGGGTAGGTTTAGGTCTGGGGTAAGGTCTGTGTCTCTTATTGACGCTAAAGGGTGCCATGTGCGTAGTATTTAGATGAAATGTCATATGGCGTCACCTTGACGCCGGAAGATGAGGGACGGGCACGGTACTGCACGCTGGCTTTTGGCGCAAGAAGTTGACTCAAACTCAAAAGACCAAGATTCCTTGCGAATAGAACATGTGCAGAACACAAATCAATATTCCTTTTGATGGGGATATGCCGATACGCGTTTACATGACCAAAAATTCGGGTTCAGAAAAGGGGTACCTCAGAGATCATAACCGGGTTTTTAAATACCGGTATATGAGCATATTTGGGTTTTTGCCGGTGTTTACATGGCCGTGCACGACCCGGTTATTGCTACATATCCCGGTTTGAACGGGTTATTGGCTGCATGTTAATGTAGTCACTGTACAGACACTCCTTCAATTCACAATTCAAATGGGTTCACAATTCAGTTATGAAAACAGATCAGTCACTGACTTCTGCTTCTGCTCGTTTTACAAAATGACTAAGTCAAACATTTTTTCAAACAACTTCAATACCAATTGTTCTCAGGGTTAGATCATCATTTGATTTATTTTATAGGGTTTACTTTGTTTAATGATTTTCCTGTCACATAATAAAACTTGACATTGATTTGGTGTAAATACCTTGGTGTATAAATTCCTTTTATTCAGGAATTAAACATATTCATCATTGCAGAGCAGCATATTCAAAATCGGTTTTTTATTGAATTGAGGTTTAAAAAGATACTGCTGGGACACAACGAGAATTTATCACTCAAAAAATGAATTCATTCCCTTTACTTATTGTAATTTAGTTGCTTTTTACATTGGTTGGCTGGTTTAGACATAGGCTACTCTGGCATGTTTAACTTAACTAAAAAAACTTGACGTGTATATTAATTTACCGAGATACTATTTTTCTTATGTTCAAACAATCAGTTTTATTCATTGTTATATCAATGCAGATATATAAAACAACAAATAAGAAAACACTGGTATACAGTGTTGACATAAGCATATTGCATTCAAAGCAATGGTTATTAAAAACTCCTCTAAACATCTAACATAACTAAACAGTAAACTCACTGTAAAAAATATTGTAGGTTTAACTTTAAAAAATGAAGTTACCTGGCTGCCTTAAAATTGATTTAATCATCAGAAACTCAAAATATGTTATCTGAACAACAGAAATAATTTAAGTTGATTTGACAAAAGAAAAAATGTTGTGATTACAAATCATGAACATATTTTTTCACGGTCCATATTTCCCTTAACTGAAAAACACATCAAATAACACTTTAATCCCTAAATTTTCTCTCCTAATTCAGTCCCCAAAGCATGCTGGGAACTTTAGATCTACTGCCAAGTTAGTTCATCTAGTTTGAACACAAATTAATTACATTAAAACTTCAGTTTAAATTTATTCAGGTTGATAGATGAATGAATAAATTAGGTTGTGACAATGTAAAAAAACAACTAGTTAATTACACTAGAAGAAGGCAAAAACTATTTTTTGGAGTATAGAAGATTCAGAGAAAAATCCACATTGCATCAGATATCTCAGAGATCTCATTGGGATTTTTCTTTCCTGTGGATCAAAATGTTGATTTACTATCAGTGATCTTCCAAGAGAAAAAACTCCTCTCAAAACAAAACAGCAACATCTGAGAGCTTCATTACGCCTGACTAGAGGAATAAAACGGCTCTCTGCTCACCTTCAGAGAAGGAAATTAGAGTGGGAAGCTTAATTGTTTTTACTAATGAAAGTCAGGATGAATTCATGCAGAGAATATAAAGAGTCACCCAGAAAGAGAGGCTGAACAAAAATGGCAACAGATGCTGTAATGGATCTTTCTTTTACCTCCTCCCTTTCTCTCCCTCTCTTCAGACTGGAATCACATGGCCAGAGTGTGGGACAAGAACAAACGCGGCAGCAGGATCTAAAATGCCAATCTCTGAAAGATAGAGGGAGCTTTTGTTAGATAAGATTCCTAGAAAAGAAGCTGGACTCTTCAGAAAGTGATTTTGTATACCAGCACACTTATTCAAAAGCCTACAACACACACACAGAACAAACATGTTGCAGCAAATCCTCGCTGACATGTACGCATAGACCCTGATGTACTAGAAGCCCTGAATGAGGAACAGAAGAAGATCTTGTTCTTCAAAATGAGAGAGGAACAGAGTCAGGCGCTGGAGAGAGAGGAAGAGGTGGATGGCAAGAGGGGATAAAGAAGAAACTACCGGCAAAAGGAAAGGCTACTGAACTAACACCCTTTCTAAAAATTACTGCCGCATCTGTCATGAGAAACAAACACTATTTACAGAACAGCTAAAAACACTTTTGTGTGTCTCTGACGGTGTTTGTTGTGTTAATAACACATTCTTTTGTGTGTGGAATAATAATTGAACCTGCACGGTATCACCAGCGATAATCTTTCTTTTGTTACGATAGCGTGTTTCAACCTTCTCCAAGTTCTTGGTTAGCTTCTTATTTGTTGAATCCAGACAATTAGTTGATGAAAACATTGAAATGTATGCAAAATGTACATCAAAAATCACGTCTGACTCACTCCATGCTCCACAACTTATTGCCGTTCAAATACATTCACTTCTATATTCAACATAGATTAAATAAAGTCAAAGTCATAAAATATGAAACTAGAGAAGTTCTTTAATGGCTTTTTGACACGTTTCAATAGTTAAATCGAACCCTTTAGGAAAGCTTTTGACACAGCAGTTCAGTTCTGTTGGAGAGAGAAATCAACTAGTGTTCACACACTTCAGGCATTACACATGTCTGATGGTGCATGATTGCTTTTGAATATAGAAATGGAAGAGAAGTAGGGATTCATTTCTCGCAAGAGAGAAATAAAGAAAAGAGAGAGTCTGAACTGGACTGAAATGCTGTAGCAACAGAGATTAAGCTAATAAATGAGAAAAAACTAAATAAAGTGAATGACAGAGATAATTCAACAGCAGAGAGCTATTCAACAGCAGTCTGGATCACAAACCCTAAAAAAAAACATTAAAACTTACAGATGCACAGAGGAACATTTTTACCTAAATATCTTCTTTAACCCTTGAAAATCACAATAAGAATAGATGTTATATAAGAATAGGGAGCAGATTAATAGAGTGTAATCTCACATGTGACTCCTCTAGTTTCAGATAAGATCTCAGTATCTCAAACTGCTACAAAAATGAAATGCAGTCATAGTCAAAAGAGAAAAATGTCTGATATCAAATGCTGCATAAAGGCTACCTGAACAGATTCAGAGATTCAGATGTCACTGACTTCGGCTTGTTTTACAAAATTATAAACATGACAAAATGACTCAGTCAAACCTGTTTTTCAGCACATAAAGTGATGAATTTTGAATGAATTTTTGAATCATCAATAGTTAATATTTTCTCAGGATTACCTTAATCGACCTTCGAAAAAAAAAGGAAGTAAAAAAGACAGGTGACAGCTCAGAGGGTTTGTTATTAATTACGCATTATTTTGTGTATGACATCATAATTAGACGCATTCTCATTCTAGGCGTCATCTAACTGACACTTTTAACCATGCGTCCAAATCCGGACGCACATGGCAACCTTCACGTCAGTTCAGATGACAGCGGGTAGTTTTAGGTCTGGGGTAGGGTTAGGGTTAAGGGCCTTTCACACAGGGCGCGGAATGGAATGGACGCTGGGTTGAGCGTTGCCCTTCAGGATACATGCGTGATTTTGCACTGTGCTATGTCGATATGATATATTATATGGCAACGCAGCGGCAAAAGTTCAAACTATTTTGAACTTTGAGCCGTGGCGTGCGCGCGAGCAAGTCAATGGTGCGCACCGCTGTGGTTGCGCTTTGGTCGACGCAGCAACAAAACGTCTTTGCACGGCGCAAGCCATTGAAATGACTGGGTTTTATAGCGCAGCTTATTCCGCGTACTGTGTCAAAGGCCCATTAGACCACTAGGAGGCGCATCTCATATTTACTCATATAACGGGTGTTGACGCATGGTCAAAAGCGTCAGTTAGATGACGCCTTGGGGATGAGAACGGGCTGCATAATTTGACCTTACAGACCTAGTTGGTGAGAGTATGAGGCAACAATATTTCTTTTTGTTCTAATGATGAGTTTCAGTAGTTGAATTGAACCCTGTGGAGAAACTTTTGAAGAGTGATATATAGTGAATACATTCACACAGCGGTTCAGTTCTGCTTAGGAGAGGGAAATACACTGTTCACACACAGCTCAGATATTAAAGAGACAATCGCTTTACATAACCAATATTTTTAAAAGCAAATTAATTTAAATATTTGTATTTTTTTTAATAATAATGAATACCTAACAATACACTCTAAAAAATGACAAATTTTGTAAAAAAAAAAAATGTTTCAACCCAAATTTTGGTAAAAAATGGACAAACCCAAATGTTGGGTTACAAAATGCAATTAAAAATGTACAGTTGAAAGTGAAAGTCGAAGTTGGGTTAAAATTGGAAATTTGGAAATTTTTAACCCAACATTTGGGTTTGTCCATATTTTACCCAAATTTGTGTTCAAACAACCCAGCATTGTTTAAGAGTGTAATAATAACTAATATTAATCATTAATGGGCTCCTACACTCCCATTTTATTACTCATAGCAATCAAGGTTTCTAGATTGATTTTTCAATATTTTGTATTATAGTCCACATACAATTATTAACTTTATATTTTTAGGTTATATTGAGAGGCGTGATTTAGTGAGATCACCCCTTGCTGTTTGAACCTAGCCAATCAGAAAACCAATTACTTGTATTAAATCTCTACTTTCCCTTTTACACAAGTACAGCAAACACACCCTCACTGACTAAACAGGAAAATCAACAGCAAAATGTAAAGTATTTTCGAGAGTGATCGCATATTTTTAAGGCCAAAGGAAATCAAGTGCCCTAAAAGAGTCGCATAACATGACGCAGAAACATCCTGCAGCTGCACGGGCGAAACCGGAGACAAATTCCAGCTTTTTAACATTGGCCTTGCACCTCAACACAACACTTACTAACTGTTTATCTCCACAGCATCAGCATTGAAGTATAGTTGAGCCTTTTTAGGATCTAACCCCATAATGCCTTAGGGGAACAGTCGACGTAAATTCCTCTAAACATTTGAGGGCTTTCTAATGCTTTAAAGCCTAAGGATGTGCTTTACAAGAGATTTGGGAATGGAATGTTTTCAGGAAACAGGAGACATGCAAAAACAGAGCAACCTAGAGAGAAAATCAGAGGCCAATATGGTTTGCAAATGACAGTATGAGGAAAAAATTTGCGTAACTCTGCATGAATATGCCCTTATAACATCTGTGAGAACTTGAAGCCAAGTTCTCAAGCTGGGAAAAAACATCCACGTTCATGTGTTGATGACGTTGGAATCCAACCCAACAGGAATTGACTGTCAAAAGAACATTTGCTTGGGGACGTTAATGTCCTCGTAAGCGTTTGTATCAATAGCTCTGGTTTTCTCCTCCAGCTTCAGTTTCTCATCTCGCCACGTCACATGGGCTACATGTGACACAAGGCCTTTGTGATGTGTGTTTAGCCTCTGCACAAAAGCGAGCCACGCTCTCATTAATTTACTCCAGTGTGACATGAACACAGTCAAATCTCTTTCTGTGCTCTTTAGATTTTCTCTCGCGGACGCACATGCCAGGGTTCACAGTTCATGTCAATGGCAGCATTGTGAAACGCAGCTGTGTCTCTCTTTCTCTCGCTGGTTTCAGTCGTCTCAGCTGATACTGTGCGTCAGCTCTGCGGCGGGGTAGTCGAGATAAATAATGTTGTAGAAGTTTCTGTTGGCAGTTCGTTCCGTACACAAACACAAAACTACGAGCTAATGCTGGAACTTTGTACCCGAGACTCGTTCGCTGCCCACTGACAAATCACCAATGAGATCTCTTTAATACCAGAAGTGTTTCTCTTGAGACCGCACTGAGATTAAATGGAGAGCAAATGGAGATTTAGAGGTGTGGTCAAGACTTAAGAATTACTTCTAATACACATCAATGAATATTAGCAACAGGATGTGATGTCACACACAATCTAGTATAGCGACACTTTAAACTCTTAAAAACCATTTCCTCCCCACTTGATTTTCATTCATGAAGTCAATCTGTGAAATGCAGATCATCAATTAGTTGGATGTCTTAATTCAGAGTTCAGTAAACATGAACTTTTGTATGAGTACACTCTAAAACATGCTGGGTTGTTTTAACCCAATTTTGGGTAAAATGTGGACAAACTCAGCCATTGGGTTACATTTTTAAATAACTTTTTAACCCAATGGCTGGGTTTGTCCATATTCTACCCAAAATTGGGTTCAAACAACCCAGCATTTTTCGAAGTGTATATGCTTGCATTGGAAGTGAAAGGAACATAAAATCTAATGTGACAGTGCCTTTAGTCTAATTTTCTTTCAGTAGTCTCACATTTGTTTCGGAAATGACTCAACAACATATCAAACTGTGCTCTTGCTTCTCACCTTTTTGTCTCACTGTCCACACAACAACACTGGAAGGCCTAACCTTTCCAGCAGTTTGTGATTTACTATAAGGATTTTAAAAATATATATTTTTACTTACAAAATATCTACACTGTAAAAATATCTGCACTTTAAAAATGCTGGGTTGTTTTAACCCAACGTTGGGTCAAATATGGACAAAACCAAACGTTGGGTTAAAAATTTAATTAAAAAATGTATCCAATGGCTGGGTTTGTCTATATTTGACCCAAATTGGGTTAAAACAACCCAGCAATTTTCAGCGATGTGGCTGCCTTAAAACTTGAAGTTCATTGAAATTGAAAAATTGAGTTAATACAATGAAGGAGATTGATTTAGTAATCAGAAACTAAAAATATTATGTTATCTCAACCACATAAATTATCTAAGTTGATTTGACAGAAGAAAAAAAAATTGATAATTTTTTTACAGTGTACCTGATAACATATTTAAGAGCTTGTCATAGATAAATAAATGTATGTTTATAAAAATGTCCAAGGAGTTAGAGGATCTCATTATTCATATAACTTTTATAATTACACTGTAAAAAATATTTTCATGATTTGTTATCACAACATTTTTTCTTTTGTCAAATCAAATTGAATATTTTATGTAGTTCAGATAACATAATAGTTTGAGTTTCTGATAATTAAATCAATCTCCTTCATTGTATTAACTCAATTTTTCCATTTCAATGAACTTAAAATTAAGGCAACCAGGTTACTTAATTTTTTTTTTTTAAATTAAACCAACAATATTTTTTTACAGTGTAGGTTTCCTTATATGTAGGTTTGTCAAAACTCTCTAAATCCATGGTTCTTCAAAGAGGATTTAAAATAAAAATATCTTGATTATGTCATTATTTCATACCATCTTGAGGCCCCTTTAGGAGTTTACTAAGGCCTCCTGTCAACAAGAATCTCATTTTGTGACTATTTTAAGCAGTTTAAATGGACAATTTACACCAAAATGTCATCATTTACTCATCGTCAAGTCCCAACCTGTATGATTTTCTTTCTTCTATGGAACACAACAGAACATTGTATATAAAACACAGAGACATATTTGACAAACATCCAGGTTTGGAACGGCTTGAGGGTAAATGATGACATTTTTTATTTTTGTACAAGAGACAAAAGAAAAGAAAGAGTAACTTCCAAGCTATAAACATCTCTTCTACTCAAATGTCGGAAGGCGTATAGTCTCTATTTGTACGTTTTATAACATAAAAAAGCTCAATTATTGATGAGTTATGTTCATTTCGGTGTAGCTCTAATCTCTCTGGCTGCATTAAGCCCTGGGCAAAAATGAAGAAACACTCCTCAAGAAAACCTATTTATCATCATCCTGTTACATCACCTTTCAAAAACAAGAGGCATGGGTGAACATAGCGACCTAAGCAACAAGCAACACAAACACACACAGATCTAACCATTAGCATGCAAAAACACCTCCTAAATATGTGTGCCAGTTCAATATGATAACTTGCATAGTTTCAACTGCACATACTGAACATTTCTGACATTTCTAACAGAAACCTTCTCTAAATTCATCCTTGTATGGATGTGAATAGTTGAAGCCATCTGATCTTCCTCGTCTTAGACGTGTAGAACCTGGAGAACTGGTTCTTTATGTAACCCTTTCTGAAGAAGCTAAAGGGTGTTAGGTTTTCTCTTTACGTGCATGCAAAATAAAGGAAAAAGAAAAACAGATTGACCCGTCCTGGAACAAACTGTTCACGCTTGGAAATTCTTGACATTTTTCTCTCTAATTCCCACAGCGATACCTGTGGTATTACAATGACGATGTATTAGTTGAACTACGCTCCCATATGATCCGCACAAGGATCCTCTTTGTGTTGCTGCAGTATTACGTAAGCACATTTCAGTTGATCACACTTCACTTCATGCCTTCAAACATTTCGTGCAATCTGAGAAGGTTAAATCACACTGAAATAATGATGAGGGTGACTGGAAAAGAGTCATAGCTTTTGTGGGTTGGTGCAAGTGTCTGTAAGGCGATAATGCAATCCTGACGAACACTGGCATTGGCATCTATACACACTGAATGACATTAACACACTTCTAAACCGGAGTGGATGACCTACAGTATACAGGATCAATTTCACTCAATGTCACAGCGCCCTCTGTCTGTGAAAAGGACACGCTACAGACTGTAATCACACTGCAAAAAAATATTGTTGGTTTAACTTAAAAAATTAAGTAACCTGGTTGCATTAAAATTTTAAGTTGATTGAACTGGAAAAAGTGAGTTAATGCAATGAAGGATATTTATTCAATCATCAGAAACTCAAAATACTAAGTTATATGAACTAAATGAATTATTTAAGTTGATTTGACAAAAGAAAATATGTTGTGATAACAAATCTTGTAAATATATTTTTTTACAGTAGGGTTTGGCATGGTTAGTATCAATACCAGAAATCCATATGGTAGTGCCTAAAAAATACTGTGGCAAAATATGATTTTAAAAAGAATGTCAGATGAAGAAATATACTTTACGCTGACATTTCCTGGTCATTAAACCTCAAAAATACCCATATGTGTGTTTAAAAAGCAATATAGGGACTAAATGTGGACTGTTGTGCATCTTTTAGTCTTTGTAGCTGAATTGTTTCTGTGTTGCTCTTTTATTTATTGCATCTCAGATATTGATTTTCCTGACATGTTTATCATTTTGTCCTCAGGCCCTTGTAAAAGTGTGAGCTGAGCGGCTGGGCAGTGACGACGACGTGCATGTGTGTATTATCGGAGAATCGGATGATCTCAAATCTCCAAAACTCATCCTGTCTGAGCTGAGGGACAAGAGAGCAGCCAACCCTAACAATATCCACAGGTACAACACCCTATACTGCAATAATATCAGCAGGCAGAAATATACTATTGATGGTATTATGAATGCAATAGACCAGCATTTCAAAGAGCTATACACCTCAATAATATCAGCAGGAAGAAGAACAAACGGCAGGTAAACATATACAATAGTCTACAAAAAATGATAATATGACTGTTAAATATATATGTAGACCCAGGGTTCTTGACTACATACATCCTAAAAAAGGTTCTAAATGGAGAGAGATATCTCAAATACTTTCATGTTCAACAAGTTATTTTAATGATAAAGCATGCTTCGAGCAGCTTGTTTAATTAAAATAAAAGTGGATTAAAACAAACCTAATTAATAAAAACGAAATCCAAAACAATGATGCCATGATGGTAACCTCTAAAAGGTGCTATATACGCCTGACAGAAAAGGTTCTGTACTATTATTGTAATTAATATACAAATATTCAAAAGAGAGAGCTAAATGTGTGTTTTTCTTTGTTCACAGAGCAAAAGTAGAATCTGTGAAGAGCTGCTTGACCAATACAGACAGAGCACAACAAATCAGCACAGAACCAGGGATCCAGCTACTGCTCAAGGTGTGTGTGTGTGTGTGTGTGTGTGTACTAAATAATGTTTTTATAAAATAATAAAAAGTTGGGGTAGGCCTACTGTTAGGTATGGAAGCTTGTTTCCGCCACTGAATAAAAAAAGAAAAAAATACTAATTGCGACTTTTTATCTGCACAATTGCGAGATATGGAGTCAGAATTGCGAGATTGAGAATTGTGAGAAATAAAGTTGCAATTGCTTGCTAGATATAGGCAAAATATCCTGTATTTTTACGATCTCGACTGTGCGAGACGTACAAGACGTACAGATTCGGCTTGAATTCGTTCATCCTCGGACGTGAAAAACAGAATCACATAAAGTCAGAATTGCGAGACATAAAGTCAGAATTGCGAGATATAAAGTCAGAATTGCATGATATAAAGTCAGAATTGCAGATATAAAGTCAGAATTGCAAGATATTAAGTCAGAATTGCAGATATAAAGTCAGAATTGAGAGATATAAAGTCAGAATTGTGAGATATAAAGTCAGAATTACAGATATAAAGTCAGAATTGCAAGATATAAAGTCAGAATTGCGTGATATAAAGTCAGAATTGAGAGATATAAAGTCAGAATTGCAGAGATATAAAGTCAGAATTGCGTCATATAGTCGCAATTCTGAAAAAAAAGAGAAGTGCGACTTTTTATCTCAAGATTCTGACTTTTTTCTCACAATTGCGAGTTTACATCTCGCAATTCTGAATTTATAACAAATAATTGCAAGTTTATATGTAGAAATTCTGACATCTTTTCTCAGAATTGTGAGATAGAAACTCGCAATTACGAGTTATCAGGCCAATTGTAAGGAGAAAAAACTTTTTCCCCTCGGAATAGTTTATATCTTACAATTCTGACTTTATATCATGCATTTCTGACTTTATAACACGCAATTCTGACTTTTATACTCACAATTCTGACTTTATATTTACAATTCTGACTTTATAACATCAATTGCGACTTTATATCACGCAATTCTGACTTTATATCATGCATTTCTGACTTTATAACACGCAATTCCTGACTTTTATATCTCACAATTCTGACTTTATATTTACAATTCTGACTTTATAACACGTCAATTCCGACTTTATATCACACAATTCTGACTTAATTTCTCAGAATTGCAAGATGTAAAGTCAGAATTGCAAGATATAAAGTCAGAATTGAAAAAAATCCTTTTTTATTATTTATTCTGTGGCAGAACCAAGCTTCCAAATTCCATACTGAATCGTGTGTGTGTGTGTGTGTGTGTGTGTGTGTGTGTGTGAGAGAGAGAGATTAATAATAAGAGCAGCAATAATAATAAGAGGATGGGTGTGTGAGTTGGACTGGCCAAGCTCCCTGAGCAGATGGTTTAGAGCCTGGGCAGAGAATTAAACGGTATCAGATGGCATCAGTGCCACCGTGCCAGAGGGAATATACACACACACACACACAACAACAACAACACATCCTTCTCCTCTGTTTGTGTGTCTGAATTTGTCAACTCCGATTTTATAAGTGTTTACAAATGAGTTTCATTTCAATCTGCCCCAGAAAGCAGAGGAGCTCAGCGATTCTCCAACAGTCTCAGATGAGTCCAAGCAGGACAGCGGTTCAACAGACAACTCAGACTCCGGCAGCGCGGAGGAGGAAACGGGCGTTTACAGATCACACATGAGCAACAGCGAGACAACAGTAGCAGACAGACTGAGAGATTCAGCTGCACAGAGCAATGAAAGAGCAGCTGTCAATCAGCAGCCAGACACGCCCACTGGACACACCCACACCAGACAAAGGTAAGAGCATTGAAGAAGAGTCCCAATTACTGCAACAATCAACCACAAAAACACCAGTAGGACAAGCCAACGGAAAGCACAGCACAACATTATTAACGCTTATCTGCATCTAATATAATAACAATCACAAACGGATGGATAGGTTAGGATTTTGGTTTTCGATTCCCAGGAGGTCAAACTGAAACTTATTTGAGTTATTTTATTATCTAGGCTTATTTTGTTTAATTCATTTTTTTATGAGGTTTGTGACCAATATTTGACATATCTAAATAGATTTTGAAACCCTAATTTATGTAATTTTTCAACTTTCAATAAACATTGAATAAACAGCATTTCTTAAATGTAAAGTAATATACAATATTTTAAAATTAATGAGACACACTCATATATATATATATATATATATATATATATATATATATATATATATATATATATATATATATATATATATGTTTATATATAGATTTATTTATTATATCAATTTAACATCCTTGGAAAATAAAAGTATTAATTTCTTCCATAAAAAGAAAGAATAAATCACTGAAGTATATATATATATATATATATATATATATATATATATATATATATATATATGCTTTTCAGTGATTTTATTCTTTCTTTTATGGAAGAAATTAATACTTTTATTTTCCAAGGATGTTAAATTGATATAATAAATAAATCCTATTTTTTATTTATTTTTTTACTTTTTATTCATCAATAAATCCTGAAAAACGTATCACAGGTTCCAAAAAAAAATATTTCCAACATTGATAATAACTGATCATCAAATGTGCTAATTATAATGCTTTTGATGCATTATAATTAGTGATGATGCTGAAAATTCAGATTTACATCACAGAAATAAATTATATTTTAAAGTATATTAAAATAAAAATCCTTTATTTTAATATACTGACGTTTATATTTAAAAAAAATATTTTTCTGTATTTTAATTAAATAAATGCAGCAGAAGAGCAGAAGACACTTCTTTCAAACACATTAAAAAGGAAAGTTTCCAAACTTAAACTATAAACATTATACAAATGTTTTAAATATATCAGATAATTAACAGATAACCTGTGAATTAACGATCTACATTTATGTGTGGTTTATGGACATTTTACATTTTATAAGGGACTTTCAAGTTGTTGATGTAAACGAACAGATAGCGCCATCTAGTGGACTTCTAGTATGATTAGCACCATAGACATCATATCTATGATTAGCACAACCAACAGCGAGCCTGTAAGCCAAGGCCTGCGTGCGCCACCTGCAGGACACACCAGTCACTGCAACACTTTCCTTTGTTTACCAGCTGCGGCTAATATTCAAAAACAGGCAACTTTGCGCTGGTGTTTGCGTAATAAAATGCTACTTTGTTTACAGACCAACACAAAAACTACCACCAAACTTCTTCAGAAACAGAAAACAAACACGAGTTTAAATGATTCCAACATATTAACGTACCTATAACGGTCACCTGACTTTCAGTTTGGGAGGTCAGATGTTGGTCAGTTCAGGTGTTGTAGGTGTCGTCACCCTAAATAAAATTGCACTTGATATGTTGTTGGATTTTTTGGTATGTTTTTTGTTAAAGTGGACACATGATGCATTGAGAGTGGGTTTGGGTGTGTTGGCGACAGCAAACGCAGTCAGGGGGTCACGGCTGCAGGGAACGGTCAGAGAAACATCAACAGGAACCACGGCTCAGTTCAGGAGAGGGAAAGAAAGAGAGACGTGACAAAACTAGCCTGCTCCCATTATAATCACCACAGCTGTCTAGTTAGAACCAGGGCCGTTGGTGAGAACGATCTAGTTTTTGCACGTAGGTACCGCTTGCGTCACGATCTCGACGTCATATATTTTTCCAAGTGCCCGAAAGTCATTAATTTAAAGGGATAGTTCACCCCCCAAAAAAATAAAATTCTGTAATTACTCACCCTCATGTCATCCCAAAGATGAATTTGTTCATCTGCAAGATCTTTTTTTGCTGAAATCAGAGATTTATATCCCTCCACTGACAGCTACGCAACAACTACTTTGACGCTTCAAAAAAAGTGAAGAGATTGAAAAACAAATCGATATTGAGGGCTTTAGTTCAAACTTTCTGAGGAGACTCGATCGCTTTATATGATGAAAAGATTTAATTTAAATATTTTATTCAAAAGCTTTTTTCCATTTTATTTCTATCAAGGGGGTAATCCACCAGCCGGTGTGATGAAGAGATGAGTCCCACCTTAGGACCCCATAGTATGCCAGTAGTATGCCTGATCTAAATATGTTCTCGCTATAACCTGAAAAAAGCAGTTTGTTGCCATCAATTTGTTTATTTGTTTAGCGCTTTTCAAGTAATTAGTTCATTTTGTTCAGCGCTTTTCATAGTAGGTTGCGTCAAAAGCAGAGAAAAAAGTCAGCGAAATGTAAAAATATTACTGTTATTGTGTCATGAAATGTAATTTTAAGAGTTTTTAAGGCGAGAATGTAGTTGTTTAAAGCTCAAATCTGTGGTTTATTTACTATCTAAGTACTACCTATCTTTTATCTACTATGTAAGCTAACTAAAAAACACTAAGAACGAGTAATGTTTAAATTTACAATCTACAGCTTCGGTTATATACTAGTATATGAAACATATAAGTTACACTACATTAATGACTCGTTAAAACGTACTTCAAACGTCTCTTATAATAAAGTGATTTTCCCTAATTTGTAACCAGGCACTAACGCGATTACCCATAAAACTAACTTTAAACCAATCGGATCGCTTGGGTCCTAAGGTGGGACTCACCTCTTTGGGGGACTCATCTCTTCACCACACCGGAATTGAAGCTTCGCTCGGGAGCCGCCATTGTAGCAGACTATCACCTGCTGTTAGCATTCCATTGACTCCCATTCATTTTGGCGTCACTTTGACAGCGAATAACTTTACATCTGAGGCGTCCAAAGACTCCATTTGTCCATTATTTATTTCTTAAGAAACAGGACAATGCATGGATAAAGGCTCCATTACTTTGTGTCTTACGTTACGGCCCCATAGAAGCCGTTTTTGTAAAAAGAGGCTAACGATAACACGCGACTCTCTGTCGTACAGTGGAGAAATTACCGTATAGACAGGAGGAGAAGCTCATAGGCTTTTACCGTCTACGAGGCAATCGGGTGGACATGGAGGCATAAAGTCAAGGGAGAAGCCCATAAATAGAGTTCATAAAAGCAACGGGACAAAATATTTCATCAACAGATTTGTTTCAGATTTTAATTCAGATTTGTCTCGGCACAGCAACTAGAAAATCAGACGGTTGCTCACATCACATCTCAGTTTAAGCCTGCACAGTACGCTTGGCTATCAGGAAGTGAGTGCTTCTAAGGGCTTCAACTTTCTCCATTGAAATCTATGGGGTCGCTGTGTCCATTTCTTTTACTGTCTATATCCCTTTAAGATTTAGGTTTACAGCAAGCATATAAACCGACCGAATGTTTATTTTCAACCCATGACAGCTTTTTCCAATGAGGTGTGAAACGTGAAAATGCTGCTTAAAGCGATTTAAATAAAAGCATCAAATACCAGAACATATTCAAATGTGCGTTTTTAAATTAAATATTTAAATGTGTAAATAGTATATAAATGGGTCAATGGCATGACGTGCATATTTTGTGTCAAGTGTATTATTTTCTTTTAAAATAGTTTGATTAATGCATGACATATATTCCATTATTCTATAAAACGTATTGAGTTCGAATTCATTTTTAGTACATTTAAATTGGTTTTCTTATTTTAAACCCCCAAAATGTCAGGTGGTGCAACTGTCCAAACAAATGAACAGACTGAAAACTATTTAAAAGCGTCTTAATTTAAAAATAATTTTAGGTTTAAAACTTTTCATATACATTCATTTTATAAATATCAGTAGTTTTAAAGCGGTTGAGATAATTGAACAACTTTTGTCCAGCAATTTGTATATTCTCAAACGTTAGGGTGCTAAATGTAAACATTTCACTTGACTGACATTTTAAAGACAAATTGCTTTATTCAAACTTTAAGTGCTTATACGTGAGTGTGAATGTCTCTAAAATGTCAGTAACACTTTACAATAAGGTTCATTAGTTACTACATTAGTTAACATTAACAAAGAATGAACAATACTTCTTCAGCATTGTTAATCTTTGGTAATGTTAATTTCAACATTTACTAATACTTTATTAAAATCTTGTTAACATTAGTTAATGCACTGTGAACTAACATGAACAAACAATGAACAGCTAGATGTGTATTAACTAACGTTAACAAAGAATAACAAATACAGTAACAAATGGTTAGTTCATGTTAGTTAATGCATGAACTAATGTTTAATAAATGAACCGTATTGTAAAGTGTTACCAAAATGTGTTATGCTTCAGATTGGAATAGGATTTATTTTAGATTATCTGGAACAGTGTATTTATTGCCACATTGCACCTGGTTAGATGTTTTCAGTCATAATGGGAACGGTCCTGTGTTGCCGCATCGTTGCTTGCAATTTAGAAATAAAGGTTGCGTCACGTGAACACCAGGAAAAAAACTGCATGTAGAGGGCATAGTAAAGACCCCAAGTCAGTGCAGAGGAAAAAAAAAAGTTCTGGCAGAGAGTTGGTCTCACAGGAAAAGCGTGAAGGGGGTGAAACTCCAGGCTTAGACCCCTCAGGGAAAGTCTAAAAATACAGCTCTCCCCTGGCCTCTCCTGAGTCTCGCTCTCCCCAGCATCTGTCTCTGAAGTCAACCACGGTCCCCACGAGCGTCCTCCTCCATCTCTCCGTCTCTGTCTCTACCTCAATCACCCCTTCACCTATTCCCCGACCACCTGTCTCACCCCGTTTAACACATTCAAATTGAGTCATCACTCCCGTAGCCTTTACCCTCTACCTCACGCCCATGTTATTTGTACTCTCTTCGTCCTTTACTTTCTTCCTCACTTTTTTCTCTTTTGCCTGCTGTCGCTCTCCTTGCATCTCCCTTCTGTGACCTCTAGACCTGCCTTGAGTGGGTGGAAAGGAGGATAGAGAGAGAGACAGCTGTGGATGTATTATAATCCCCGGCGGGCTTGTGTCAGGGGTCTAACAGCTTTTTAAAGTCAGCAGTGATTTACAGACAGTCAAAGTCTCAGTAATCATGAATTTCTGCTTGATTATTTCCTTAGTCTTGACCTCGCGCAGGTCCTTGTGGCTCTGAACCAGATCAGTAGCAGAGTAATTAATCAATTTTTTTGAACTGCTCGAAATTTTTTACTAGCAGTTCATTCATACCTATGCAAGATCGCTGTGAAAATACAGACTGGAAGGCAAAAGACAACGAGCGCAGCACTGAAAAGGGCGGGGCTACATAAGGTCTATAGGTCATAGTTTAGGGTCCAACTCTCATTAACTATGACTTTTGCATCAATAAACTCCTAATTACTGCTTATTATTAGTTAGGTAGTTGTTATATTTAGGTATTGGGTAGTATAAGAGATATAGAATATGGTCATGCAGAATAAAGGCCAAGCACTATAACTATAAAGATATAATTCTAAAAATCGTTCTCCATATTAAAGAATAATAGAGTTCACACCACAGCTATAACGATAAAGATATGAGGAACGATATCGTCGGGATCACTTTAAGAACGATTTTCTTCCAGCTGTCCAACGATAAAACACTGACAACCAATCAGAATCGTGCATTTAACATGGCAGAGACGTTAATCGTACAAGGTAAAAAAAAAAAATCCACAGTTTGACAAGTCAAACCCACTTTCAATGATAACGTTAAAAAAGTTGGATATTATGGAAAGCACCATGGGAATAAACGGTGAGAAGTATTCACAATGACATTATGCAGTTTAGCATAGTGTTACAAAATTACCTCAGGTAGGCTATCCAGCGCTAGTTGACAACATTGCTGAAGTACTAGGTGATGTTTTTATCCCATCATTGAATTCGTCAGCTAAATCCAGATATCCAGACATGCTAGATTCACTGTTTAGATGCGCTCCCAACACCTCTCGTCTTTTAAGGAAATTGATCGCGTACCCAAAACTAAAAGCGCCTGTTTTTCCTTTTTAAAATTAGTTTGTAACGTAAAGCAGCAACAGGTCATTTGCGCACGCGCTACTCTGAGACCGCAAGAATAAAGAGAGCGTTATCGGTCGTTGGTGTGGACGCATATATAGTTTATCTTTATCGTTATCTTTATAGTTATCATGCTTAAGTGTGAACGGGCCTTAAGGCTTTAATATGTGCTTTACAGGTACTAATAAACAGCCAATATCCCAGTAATATGCATGCTAATAAGCAGTGAGAATTAACTGTATGTATATTATTCATAAAAAAATATCTATATACATATGTGTGTGTTTGTGTGTTAATAAAATAACAGCTCAATAGAAGCAATCTTATTCTACCCATATTTAATCTAACCTGCTGTGTATTTTTTCACACTTGGTAATATATCATGTTGTTAGCTTAGCAACATGCTAACATTGTGCATTTTGCCCATGTAGACAGTAAGGCAGCTCACTGGGTTTGAGCTAAGTTTTGTTAAAGTTTTGTTCTCAAGTCTAATGATGCAATCTTTCTTCTCTTTCTGTCTCTGTAAAGGAGTGGTGAAAGTAAATGATAGCCTGACAAATGGCAGTCGTGTGGCTCAGCTCATGAAGACCTTCAACACCACAAGTGCCCCATGTGTCAAGCCACCGATCCCCTGCAAGCCTGCTCACCTACTGACCTCCCCCTCTGTCAGATAAACACAACACTGCCACTCTGCACACCTGAAAACATTCTAGTGTATTTAAAAACCCTGCAAAATGGACTAAAAAACTAGGAATAACTTGGACATACCTGTGCGTATGAGCAGATCCAGGTGTGGATGCAGCTGGAGACAGACGGCTGGAAAGAAATCAAATGCTCTTTATGACCCAGCTCGCACCAGTACTCTTCAGTTTTCACATTGTTTACAGGGAAACATATGTTTTCACTGCCTTTACGTGATATTGTTTATTTTATGTTTTTTATATAAACTTTTTTTCCTTAAGTGGAGAAAAACCAAAGTTAATGTTTTTTTATTGATAATGGCTCATCTTTTTTCTGGCTGTAAATAACGGTGTTATATTAAAATAAAATGGTTTTAACTGGTGTAGAGAACTGAATGCTAATTAAAACAGACAGACAGATAGATAGACAGATAGACAGACAGATACATAGATACATAGATAGATACATAGATACATAGATACATAGATACAGACAGACAGACAGACAGACAGACAGACAGACAGACAGACAGACAGACAGACAGACAGACAGACAGACAGACAGACAGACAGACAGACAGACAGACAGACAGACAGACAGACAGACAGACAGACAGACAGACAGACAGACAGACAGACAGACAGACAGACAGACAACAGACAGAACAGACAGACAGACAGACAGACAGACAGACAGACAGACAGACAGACAGACAGACAAGAACAGACAGACAGACAGACAGACAGATAGATAGATAGATAGATAGATAGATAGATAGATAGATAGATAGATAGATAGATAGAGAGATAGAGAGAGATAGAGAGATAGAGAGATGATAGATAGATTTGAAGGAAAACAATGGTATAGACAGACAGATAGATCAGACAGACAGAGATAGATAGACAGACAGATAGACGGATGGACAGATGGATAGATAGACAGATTTAAATGAAAACAATGGTAGACAGACAGACAGACAGACAGACAGACAGACAGACAGACAGACAGATAGATAGATATGGTTGACAGATAGACAGTATTGAACTAGACAGACAGAATGAACCAATTCGAACCGATAGACAGATAGAACCGACCGACAGACAGATAGACAGATTTGAATGAAAACATTGCTATAGACAGACAGATAGATAGGCGGACAGACAGATGGACGGACGGATGGATGGATAGATGGACAGATTTGAATGAAAACAATGGTATAGATGGACAGATGGTTTTGAATGAAAACAATGGTATAGACAGATAGTTAGATAGATAGATATGGGATTGACAGACAGACAGACAGACAGACAGACAGACAGACAGACAGACAGACAGACAGACAAGACAGACAGACAGACAGACAGACAGACAGACAGACAGACAGACAGACACAGACAGACAGACAGACAGACAGACAGACAGACAGACAGACACAGACAGACAGACAGACAGACAGACAACAGACAGACACAGACAGACAGACAGACAGACAGACAGACAGACAGACAGACAGGACAACAGACAACAGACAGACAGACAGACAGACAGACAGACAGACAACAACAACAACAACAACATACAATGAACAGACAATAGATCAATGGAGATAAATAGATAGATAGATAGATAGATAAATAGATAGATAGATAGATATTTTTATATTTAACACATTGCATACAACATCAGTTTAAAGCAATAAACAGATAATCGACAGTCAATCAACCTTCAGAATGTATTTTCCATATTACCGCCACATGTTTGGTGTGGCATCTGGTTCATGATGGAGCCAGTCAATCATTCCAGACTGTGAAACAGCAGCTGGGATAGTTTGAGCGGTCGAGACAGCCGGCAGCGCCGGGTCGTCATGCTGACCCTCGTCTCAAATGAGCTCATGCAGCAGAGTTACTGACCTCTCCCTTATCTCCATCCATTCCTCGCCTCCACGGAAGGATCAGGGCTGGAGAAAGAGAGACATGGAGGTGCATGAAAATAGAGGAGAGGGAGATAGAGGGAGAGAAAAGAATGATGTAGGGAAGATGTGTCAGATGTGTCAAAATATATAAAAATATAAAAAATATACAAATATATAAAAAATATAAAAAAAATATACAAATATATAACAAAAATATAATATTTAAAAAATATAAAAATATTAAAAATATATAGAAATATATAAAATATATAACAAATATATAAAAAATATAAAAATATAATATTAAATATATATACATATTATTATATTATATTTATTATGTATATAATACATAATATTATTAAAAATGTATACGTTTAATCTTTCAATTTAGCACAATTCGCATAGGCTACATATAGCCTAAATAAAATAGTAATGTATATTTAATAAAAAAAGACTAAATCAATAAAATCACATTTATAATCATACACATAGAAACTGTATGTTTTTATATAATTGTAATAACTTTTTTATACTTGTTTTCCAATTCAACAAAATTCTCATTACATAAGCCATTATAAAAATATAATATAGCCATTATAACAATAAAAATATGAAGGAAAAAAATTATTTAAAAATGCATGTCTACAATGCAATATCACATCATATTATGTTATGAGTTCTGATGTGAGAAAAGTTCAGTAAGATGCTTTTCGAAGAAATAAAAATAATTACATTAAGCAATGAGGCTGTAAATTGTATCAAAAGTGACAGTAAATAGGCTATATCCATCACAAAATATTTCTATTTCAAATAAATGCTGTCCTTTTGACCTTTCTATATTCATCAAACAATCCCTGTAATATATATTTGATCACAGTTTACACCGTTTTGTTGCATTTTTGTAGGTCTACATATTCTTGAAAAGTATTTTTTCTGCCTGACCAAGGAGAGTTTAGTCATCCACACACATCGACTGCAAACACACATTCAGGTATGAAACACCCACTTTTCATGATTCAATCAATTCCTAATGTGCACTTTTGATTTGAATATTCCGCTAAAGTGAAGTAAAACCGATTGTGAATGTTATTTTGTGGGTTGCGTGTCTTATTAGCCTGAACAAACATTACACACACAAAAAAATGTACAGGTAAAAGGCCTATCATCAAATGATATTGCATTTAGTGCTGATGCAATGATGATAAACCATCAGATTTCCCCCTCTGAGCTAAATGTGTGTTTTCAAAACTCAACTAATGAGGGCTACCTACCGTAGAAATACCTCTGATGTGGGAATGGCGAAAGAGACAGATTAATATTTCATAAACAGCATCACTGCTGTACGCGAGGCGCTGCAGAGTTTTGTGAAGCTGTTCTGTAACTCCAGTCGATACTTTATGTCTGTCGTCTCTGTAGTGACCAAACCGGTCTAGAATTTTTTTACATGAGAGCAGAATTGATATTCCCTCTCTCCTCTCTCTCTCTCTGCTTCCCTCTGATCTCACTCTCTCTTCTGCTTCTACAAAGACCACGACTGTTTTGCCGTTACACTCAGATGCTCTGAAGAAGCTTCCTGGAGGAAGAGGAAGGTGGGGGGTTTCTCTGAGCGCGAGGAGGACAGGGGTACTCAGGCATCGTGAACCTTTTAAACACACATGTGCGCGCACACACACACACACACGCGCACACAATTCCCTGCTGCAGTGGGATTCTCTGAAGGGAGATAAAAAAGACTCTGTTGTGCGCGGGAAGAGAGAAGCCCATCACCACCTCCACCACTGTCACCCTGGGAGAAAAAAAAGCGCGAGAGAGAGAGTGTGTGTGTGAAGAGAGAGAGAGAGAGAGAGATGTGGCGGTCTAGCGGTGTAGGCTGAACCTCGGCTCCAGTGACCCCTGGCGAGAGAGAGCGCTGTGTGTGTGTGTGTGTGTGTCGCTGCAACATGTGACAGGGCTACACACACACACAGGCTCACCCCTCAGGCAAGAGCGAAACGGTCTGCAGCGAAAGCGCCAGTGTGTGTGTGTGTGTGACCGAATCCGTTTGGCGAAAACAATCCCTTCTGTGTGTGTGCGCGTCTCTATACGTGGAGCTGCGTGTGCGTGTCCGTGCGTGCGTGTCTTGCAGTGAACGGTCTACTGCGTTTTTCCCTCCATGATTAATCAGAGCGAGGGCAGGAGGCCGAGGGCCGAAGGGACTGCGACAGCTCCAACGCTCTTAACCCGTTACTGCCCACACACACACATACTGGAGATCCACACTAAACACATTCTGTAAATCGCCAACACACCGAAACCATTGCAAACTAATTAGCTGGGACTGGCTATAGCACTAACACCATTAGAGAGAAGGCTAATAGTGAGCGTTTTAGAATTAGGGATTTTAACAATTCTTTAATAATTCACCAGCTAACAGGGAAACATTCTCAGAACTTTAGCTAATGAACAAAAGTTCTTCCAGTAACATTAATAGATTGTTCGTTCAAAGTTATCTGGTCTTATTGTTCTTAAACTATAATTTTTTTATGTCAGGCTATAGTCTATTACATCATTCATGGAACGTTAAAAAAAACGGTTTGGTTAGACGTCTTTCAAACATGTATCGATTTTGGAATGTTCAGAGAACATTCAAAAGTAACGTTTCCATAATGTCTGCAGAATGAGAACATGAAACATTTCCTTTTTCTTTTAAACATTTTTTCTTTAAACTTTTCTTAATTTAATGCGAATGTTAGCAAGCAAAACGTTCTCAGAACATATTTTGGTCTAAACCAATCAGCTTTTAGTTGAATCGAAACATTACAAACTTTAATTTGAAGCAAACTGTAATATAAAAACTGCTTATATAGACCTATTTAAAGGGATACTCCACCCAAAAATAAAAAAAAATAAAAATTTCCTAACCTGTGTGAAATTCTCAAAAGAAGATTTTTGGAAGAATATGGGTAACCAAACAATTGATTAGACCCGAACTGACTTCCATAGTCACCCATATTCTTCTTTTGTGTGGAAATTGAGTAACATTATAGATATCTTTGCTGAATAGAAGTGTTCATTTCTTTAGAAAAAAAAATTTTTTGAACGCTAGTGTGGGTCTTGAGTCTCCGAGTGAAAAACTGCACCTGACAACACCATCAGCATTAGCACAAACCCAGAATCCCCTGCAGACACGTGAAAGACTATTTCAAACACATACATCACGTCTAACACGTTGAAAACCAATCACAAGACCACAAAGACACGTGATGAAATTTACAGGGCTGTCAATCAGACATAATCCCGCCCCTTTGATTTGACTACAAACAAAGAGTTTGTAGTCAAACCAAATGAAGTTTTGTAGCATTTATAGAGCTTTTCATGTCATATTCTAGTTTACTTACCAGATTTATGCTTTAGCAGATATAAAATATAAAGATTTGATTTAAAATTCAAAAGATTTGAGTCAGTAAGAGTTTTTAGAAGTAGGTTTATTACTTTATTCAGCAAAGACACATTAAAGGGCTTGGATTTCTAAAAAATGAATTTGCAAAAAAATGAATTTCCCAAAAAATATTAAGCCGCACAACTTTCAGCTGCATTTTTGTGTACATTTTCTAGCTTTTTGAAGCATTTTAAATAAATGATTCTGCTCCAGCTCTCTTTATGCAGCACATATCAAGTGAATTTCACTCTCAAAATATATAATCTATAAATTATATAATAAACAGAATATCAGTTTTTAAAAGCGTTTGCCCTGTTTGATTTGACATGGTAATACTGGAGACATGCGTTCTTTAATAAAATAAATTTTATTCTAAATCATCGAAAAAAGTAACATCTGTATGTGTATGAGTAAAATATTGACAAATCAACCAGAGACAATGTGCCTCCATCAGTAATAAAATGGGAAAATGAAATGCAGATTAATTGGAACAGGAAGATTGGGACGCCTTATGTTATCATTCTTTCCTCTTCTTTTGTTATTAATGCTCATTTTTATATCTTTTTATTAAATTTTTATTTATGACAATATAAATACAATTATGACAATTCTGTCACTTCGGTTATATAAAGCGATTGTAGCTCTTTTACGGTCACTGTCTAGTGTATTTCTCTCTTCAACAGAACTAAACCGTTGTGTGAATGTATTCACTCTTCAAAAGCTTCTCCATAGGGTTCAATTCAACTATTGAAACTCGTCATCAGAACAAAAAGAAATGTTTTCACCTCATACGCTCAATATATACCTGAATGGGTCTGTGAGGTCCAATTATGATGTCACACACAAAATAATGTGTACCGGAAACTATGACTGTGTCCAAAAGGACTCTGACTAAAAAGGCCGCAAAGGTCGGACTGAATGTTGTTAAATGGACGAGGACTGTTCTTGTCATCAACCTACTGACACACACACACACACACACACACATAGGCCTATACACACCAGGAATAATATATCACAGTGTAGTTATACATTGGTGGTCAGAATGAATAGCATTCCTGGTAAATATGATGCACATCACATCAGAACTATATTCTTTGGGCTAAGATTTAATATTTCAATCGTTTAACAACACATTTCGTTTTTGTGATGTTTGTTAATGGTCACGTCATGCAGGTAAAACAAATTTTTTTTTTTTTCATTTTAGAATTTTTTTTTTTTTTACATTTGATAAAATAAATGATTAGCTTTTCATTCTAGGTAAACTCTGATCCACCGAATAAAGAAAATACATTGTAATTTATTTTTAAATAAATAATAATATTTTCTGAATAAAAATAGTACTAAATATCATTTGACAATATTATTTTTTTAAATAGGAACTTTATGGATGGATGGAAACCAAAATGTTAAATTATTCATCAAGTTATTTTTTTTATTTCAATGTATGTTTTAAATTTAATTCATATTTATATATTTTTATCTAAAATCTAAATGGACAATTCTTATTTTTATTTTTTACAGAATATTTATTATAAATGTATATATAATTATTTATATATAAATTTTTAATAAATATATATACTTAATATATTATATATTTATACATATTATATATAAATATATATATATATATATATATATAATATATAAATTAATGTATATATAATTATTTATTATAATTTATTTACACATCATTACTTATTTTTTTATTCATGTGCATCATAATCTTGCAGCATCTCCTCTCTTCTCTGATGATGTGTTTACTGTCTTGAGGGCAGGGCAACCTGTCACTCATATGAGATGGACCAATAGCAAACCACAACTATCCAATCAGTTCTTTATGGACAAAATCCAGTCACGCCCTACATTTTGTCTTGTTAGAGAATCCATTTCACTCCATTTTACAGTAGGGGAAAAAAGACTACATTCACGCCGACTCTAAGAAAACAGAGCGTTGAACAGTAAAACAACCAATAAAATTATGCTATATATATAAATATAAGTAAAATTTGTGACTGCACATCAGTTGGGCCAGTCAAAATGTCCGCTCTTTGACAACTAATTCTGTTCACTCGTGACCTCTAAACAAAAAAATGCTGTTAAATCTACAAAAAAGGCTGAGAAAGTGCCTGTTGTAGTCATTTTTTGCTGTTTTCCACCGATACACACGCTCAAACGACGTCATCATGAGTCATTCCGTAGAGATTAGAACCTCTGTACATAAAACACAACCACTGCCTGCACACACACAATATGGCCTTGTCAATAAACAACACTCATTGTTTCGCATTACGTCACAGTTGTTTTGATCAGAATATCCTGTCCACTTTAGAGAGAGAGAGAGAGGACGACACTGGGAAGATGCCGAGGAAACGAAATAGAAGAGATACCTATGTGAACAGATAAAGAGAGAGGGAAGTGGGAGAGAGGAAAGGAACTGTACCACCAGCAGGCCCCTACAGATCTGCCAAACCGCTAGAAGAAAAACCCTGTTTTATTTATAGTGCGGCGTATCCATGGAAACCCGAGAGGTCACTGCAAGCTAGACCTGTATTTCACCCTTGCTCAGGGGAGTAGGATTTCACGAAGAGGCGCTTAGATGTGTGTGCGTGTGCATTTGTGTGTGTGTTTGCGCACAACGCGGAACCGTGACTGATGGTGGTCACGCAGTCCCTAGAGCAGGCAGCCAGGCCCGGTGCATGCTGGGATGTGTGCACAGGAGGCAAGAGAAGCACAGGCTGAAATTGCGTCTTTCTCGGTGCCGTACATCAGAGCCGTTTTTGTTCGTCCAAACACGTTTTTGCTCTGTGGGAGAGTGCCGGAGTATCAAATCTCACTGCATTAGTCAGGGTTGAGCACAAGGTTTCATGTGATACATATAAAATTTCACCACAAAACGTTTAATTGCCAAGTATTTTGATCCTTGACTCATTTTCTTTTTACATAATTGCAAATTGAAATTTAGCTTTCTATTTATAACTATTACTCATAGTTAGGGTTAGAGATTTGAACAAATCTAAGTATTACATTGTTTGATGAATGATGAATTAAATCATCAAATGCATCAGGCTTTTTGAGAAGAGGTGTGCTGTTGCTTTTTAAAGTGTTAAGATTTATTCTTTTAAGAGGTTTATTTCTGCTTTGTGGATGATAAAACAGTTCTATACATTTCATAGGCTTCCATTAAAGGAGCCATATGCAGGGTCAATTTCTATATAGACACACCTTAACGTCTTGGCTACAAAAAAAGCTATTGAACATTAAATGAGTAGTTCACTTTTAAAAAACCTTTTGCTGATAAATTACTCACCCCATGCCATCCAAGATGTCCATGTCTTTTCTTTCTTTAGTCAAAAAAAATTAAGGGTTTTTGATGAAAACATTCCAGGATTTTTCTCCATATAATGGACTTCATTGGGTACCAAACGGTTTAAGGTCCAAATGACAGTTTCAGTGCAGCTTCAAATGGCTTTAAACAACACCAGACGAATGAATAAGGGTCTTATCTTGCGAAACAATCACTCATTTCAAACTAAATTAAAAAATGTAAGTTTTATAAGTTCCTATTGCTTGCTTACCTTACTCTGTTCTATGATGCAGCATTCGTGACTCTCCTGTTCGAACTTGTTCATCAAAATGAACAAATAATTTCCAGTCATTTCGTTCATTGAATCAACCAAATGACTCGAAAAAAGATTCGTTCATTTTGATGAACGGATTCGATCAGGAGAGTCACTTTTTTATTTTATTTTTAAATGAGCGATCGTTTCACTTGATAAGACCCTTATTCATCGTCTGGAATCGTTTAAAGCCCTTTGAAGCTGCACTGAAACTCTCATTTGGACCTTGAACCGTTTGGTACCCAATGAAGTCCATTATATGGAGAAAAATCCTGGAACGTTTTCATCAAAAACCTTAATTTATTTTCGACTGAAGAAAGAAAGACAGTGGACATCTTGGATGACATGGGGGTGAGTAAATTATCAGCAAAAGTTTTTTTTTAAAGTGAACAACTCCTTTAAGCTAGGATGCTTTAAACTGATCAAAAGTGATGGTAAAGCCATTTATAAAGTCACAAAAGATTTCTGTTTCAAATGAATGCTGTTCTTTTGAACTTTCTATTCATCCAAATATCCTTAAAAAAAGTATAATGGTTTCCCCAAAATATTAAAGTAACTGAAAATATTTCAACACTGAAAAAAAGCTATTTTAAATATTAATAATATTTTACAATATTAGCTTTTTTTCCTGTATTTTTTGATTAAATAAATTACTTCTGTCAAAAACATTATAAAGTCTTTATGACCGCAAACATTTGTAGTTATTGGCGTTTTTGACAGGTACGAAAATGTAAAATCTAGTATTTTTATTTAATCTCTGAAACTATAAATGAATTCATTTTATGAGACCAATCCTACACACACACAAAGAAAACTGTTAAGGTTTTCAGTCCCTGCATTGCATCATCTCTAAGTTTACATCGATGAAAGATGATTTCCCTAACAAGGACACAACTGCCTTCCAAATGCCGTCTACCTGAGAATCATTAAAATAACTACCACATTTTCTCCACAAAAACCCCACAGTTAAGCAATCATTATTTAGGTAGCAAATCCAAAGGCCGAATGTAAAAGCGGAAAAACTAAAAGTCTTCTGAAGACGCTAAAGTAAAACAAATGACGCAATTAGGAAAAGGCTACTCGACAATACCCAATTGTTGGATGTCCCAGTGGGTTCTGTTGTTCAATTATCGAGCACATCAAACAACCGAGTTGCCGTCTTGAAAAAAGGACGTCCCTTTGCCAACAAGAACGACATGTGAGAGAAACCGTGGAGGAGCCAACGATCGCTTGAAGGAGTTACAGAGTTCAGCAGCTGAGAACAGACTGAAGGTGCACCAGTCAAGCATATGAAACGCTCTGACACCAGCCTGTACGGAAGGGCACAAAGGAGCCGTTACTCAAAGGAACCATGTGGAAGCACGTTCAGAGTTTGCCAAAAAGCTTAATAGCGTCCCGCTTACTTACAATGTGGGAAACGATTTTGTGGTCAGATGAAAACAAGATATATAGCGTTTTAGTGAAAATTCAAAGCAATTTATGTGGTGTAAAATAAATCTAACCTCACCACAAAAAGTGCCGTGCCTAGAGTGAAATATAGTGGGAGTTGCATCATATTGTATGGCTGTGTTTTATCAGCAGGGACTGGACATCTTGTTAAGATAGAAGGAAGGATGGATGGTGCAAAATATAGAGAGATAATGGTATGAATACAATACAACACTATATGTCACTGATTTGCTAGTAATACAGATTCTATTCATAGATTCAAAGTTGAAATGGAATTTGACTGAACATTCTGAAAAATAAGTGTTCCATTTCCAAGTATAACTAAAAAACTTGATGATATAAGTGATGATAAATCTAGTTATTTAGAAAACCATAAATCCAACCAATCGTACTGATGCTTTAACCCAAAAAAACACTGATATAAAAAAACCATATGCAACATTAAAAAGAATTTAGCCCTTTGAAAGCTATACATCTAACCAAGTTGTGTTCCAAATTTAAAGTTGATATCACAAAAATTGAAGTTCCCATGAGATTTGTTTAGGCGTTATACCAAAAATAGCCACCGGGTGCCATTGAATTCCATTGAATTTAATTGTATGCATTCTGCCATAACAAATTAATACATTTCTATCCAAATATCACTTCTGTCACTAAATATGGAACCTTGAGACTCAGACCTTTCTGACAATTGTGTTTTGTCAAAGATTAGAAAAGGTTTTGATCATAAATTTTGAAAGATGATGCCCAAAAGGGAGGGGCCTAATAAAAAAATACAGTTGGTAACGCAACGTTTAATTTCAAAACGGTTTTCACAGTATAAATTCTGAGTTCGTAAGCTTTCAAATGATACCTAATTTATGATAACTACTAAAATATGTGATATAATAAAATATATATAATACTTTTTAGAGGACTTCTTACCTAACTTTTTAAATTATAATTTAAAAAATTTTTTATTGACATTACTAGATTGTTTTATTATGAACTTTTAGCACTAAAAAAACCCAGTTTCAATTGTTAAAAGTGTGTGCGTCGACTTTTTGTGACAAAGGTCAGAAACTCCTGTAATGACCTCAATTTTTTTGAGGCGCACTCGTCATAAATTCATATATTACTGTTCATTCATAATTTGTAAGAAAAAAACAATGCTAAAATATCTATTTAGAAGTCTTAGACCTTTCCAACGATATATAGTTTGTCATGACTAGATTGGTATTTTATAGTAATATAGTGAAGTAAATTTAGGATGCTCGTATATGGGAAAGTGACAGTTAAGAGGTTAAATCACGGAAGGGTCACAACAATAAAAAAATATTTTGTCCGTAATGAAAGTTAATGGGGTTCGATATTTTTTCTTTATATGTTATTTTTTATGTTCCACACAAGAAAAAAACTTTCATTTTTGGTGAGCTGTCTCTTTAAGAGCATATCAAAGACCACAACATTCCACAAAATCATATAATTTTCCTTTCACAAGTTTCATTTAACATAAAGGACAGACTCAGACTGGGGCTAGTTGTCACACTTTTTACTCCTGTGAATGTTTCTCAGAGTAGATTTATTATTATTAAATTCAATTTCTGTAGACAAACTTTATACTCTTGCACAGTGAACACACTGAGCCAATATAGTGTTGTCACAGTGTCAAACTAGCTGTTTACGGCCACTAAAATACTGAATTTATGTATAAATTATATTTTTTTTATACTAAATCTAAACTAAAACAAAATTCATCTTCCAAAATATATCAGTGTTTTTTTATTTATATTTAAATGTACAATAGAATATGTACTTTCACTCTTGTACTTGTATCTTTGGAGCACAAATGTAACATTATATTCTTAATTCCAAAAACAGCAAAAAAAAGGGAAACGTTAATTTTATTTTAACAATTTTAAACAATAACATAATATTTTAACATTAAAAAAAAAACATGTGACAACTTCCCCCAAACATTTATGGGGGGGCCATCAGCGCCATCAGCAGTGCCATCAGCAGCCAACAGCACAGCATGTGTGTGTGTTTTGATGAGTATGTGACGAAAATCTGATTAGAGATAAAGCTGTAAACTTTGTTAGCTTGCAGAGGTGACAGCGTCAGACACGGTGGATCAGAAAACCCCCTTCCTTCCCTCTCTTTCTCTCTCTCTCTCCTATCTCTCTTGCTCGCCTTTAGGCCAATTCAATAAAGCCGGGCCCTTATTTACCGTCAGAAGGCACGGCAACACACTGGACTGTGGTGAGAAGAACAATGGCCCCTCACAGCCCTGTCTTTACACAACACTACCCACGACTGACGCTATCCCAGCCCAGCCCACAGGCCCGATGCCGTGCTGATAGAGATCAGAGTCACGCTAGCTTAGTTTGAGCAATACAGAATGAGTACGGAGAATCAGTCCTGTATTTTCGGACTTTGTCATGCTCTATGCTCATAGACTTCATTGTACGTTTATAAAAGGCATAGTTCTAATTCTATAATTATTACTGTCATCATTTACTCACATGCTGTTTGTCTGTAAAACACATATCAAAAATGCATTTTTTTTTTCTCATTTTCAAGTTAAAATATGTAAAAATCCAGAGAAACACAGCATTTCAGAGAATGCATCTTTAATGTAAATGTTTCTGGAAGCACTTTATTTCGATAGTCCACTTTATATGTTTTATAACTATGCATAACTTTGCTACATGTCAACTTCCAGTCATTAGAGTACTGGTAAACTTAAAAGGGGTAGTTTAGTTTACCACAAAATGAAAATTTGGTCATCATTTACTCACCCTCAAGTTGTTCCAAACCTGTAGGAATTTCTTTCTTTTGCTGAACACAAAAGAAGATATCTGGAAGAATATGGGTAACCAAACAATAGATGATAGTAGTCATCAATAGTCATAGGCAATAGTCTATCAAATAATTGGTTACTGAGTCTGACATTCTTCACATAACTTATTTTAAGTTCAGCATAAGAAAGAAATTAATACAGGTTTGGATAAAATTGCAGTTGAGTAAATGAGAACCAAATTAAAAAAAAAATGTTGGGTGAACTATCCCTTTCAAATCTGCAAACACTTTATTTTGATGGTTCTCCAACAGACAAGTAACTTTGCAACTACATGTCAACTTATTCTACCAACCCGAAGTGTTTTACCAGATAACGTTAGACGCAATAGACTTAAAGGTAGAGTAGGTAATTTAGGAGAGGCTAGCAATAACAAGCTAGCTTTGAAATCATGAGATCACACCCTCCCTTCAGAGCATCTCCAAAACCACGCCTCCTTCAAAACACACAACACACACAGCCAGAACAGATTCTGCAACAATCAAGACGGCGATAAACGGCATCGTCAATTACATCAAAGCACATAACATTACAATAATAATGAATGCAAACAACATAGGCCATCCAATCATTGCATTCGAAACCGATTAGACAAAAAGTTATTTGGTCCTGAGACTTCCACAGAAGCATTAATGTTTAGACCATGATAACTAGAATGATAATATGTAACAATAAAAGCAGTATTCCCTGTAAAAATACAATTTATTGCAGTAGACAGTTTAATACTATAAAGTATATATACTGTATTTGGTAATTAAGGCCTGTACACACCGGAACGAATATCAGCACGCGTTATTCGTCGCGTGTTTCAACGCGTTTTTGTGTTCATACCCAAGCGTTTTGACGATTAGCCGAGTGAACATACAAATTCATTCCTTGACATTAGATGGCGCTTAATGTAAAACAGAAAAAATAATAGAATCTTTTATTATGACATATTGAAAAAAAAATGAATGAAATAATGATAGAAATAATGTCTTCTGTTTTAGAAAAATAAATATATAAATAATAAATAACTAAAAGAAATGCCTCCAAAATGTAACAAAAATAGCTCTCACAAACTTACAAAAACGAACTAACAAAATCTATTTATATCTTTCGTTTTCATCCTCTTTATCCTGTTTTTCTTCCTCATCCACCTTGTTTGCCCATCTATATTTTGCTGTAGAACCGATCTTTCCCAGGAGTTTTTTTTTTTTTTTGAAAACCAGGACATTTTCATCACTTAAAAACAGCCAGGACAGGACGTGAAAACAGGATATGTAACGCAAAGTTGAGATGTTGCCCAGAGATAAAAACATAGCACTAGTTGTCGGATGAACAGATGCACGAGAGATGAGAGTTGTCATATTTCCCCGCGTTTAATAAAACCAACTCAAACTTTACACTCGTCCTCATACATGGGGATCGAAGCGAGAAAAATACAAACAAACATCCAACTCTGGTCACAATAGAAAAATAAAATAAAAGAAAGAATAAAGAGTCGGCAGAGCGGTTATCTCCTCTCCTCACTTGTCAAAATCTAACTGACACTATATACTCACAATATGCGCAGTTCTCATCTCAACTCAGATTCCTATAAAGCACAAAGTGACCGTTACACATGTCCCGGGAAAACAGGACTGTTGGTCACCCTATACTATACTTTTATTACAGAAATATTAATATAAATATTATCAGTAGCTCTTTATGCTCAGAGACCAGCAGCTCAACATTCGTCGTGCCCATGGGTCTCTTGCCTTGTAGGCTATATCTTCTTCGCCGTATGTGTGCTTGGCAAGACTCGTTTTGTGTTTGAGCGCCCCAAGTTATGCTTAACTGTAACTTCAGAAGTACCAGACACATGAGCAAAACCGCCAATCTCGTTGGTCGAATTGGTTTTTGACGCGGTGCGTCAAACCAAAAAAAACGAACCCGAGGCGTTTTTTGAAAATGACATTTTTACGCATGCGCGTTTTCGTGTACAGTGTGAACACTCACATTAGCGCTCATTGTTTAGTCACGAGGCGTTAAACTTTGACGAATATCGCGCGTGAAATTCGTCCCGGTGTGAACAGGCCTTTACAGTACAGTCTTTCCAGAGGCTGTTTACAGTACTAGTTCAGTATGTGGCTGGTATGTGGTTGCCAGTATTTTACTGTAAATTTACAGTGAAAGGTTTTACAGTGATTTCTAACATACCTGACGAACATACCAATATTTAAGCCATATTCTCTTATAATCTTAACATCCGCTGCAGCTTTCAATCTCATTCCCCATTCTGCATCAAACTGGCCATCAAACCAGTGCTTTTTCACAATAGAAACGATTTATCCAAACAGGAAATGGCATGAGATTGAGTAAATTATGACAAGATGTTCATTTTTGGGTTAACTATCCTTTTAATAGTATATTACAACACTAAGAACCAAGTAGATGGCGAAATCTTTTGTTCCCCGTAGACTTTCACAAACACACATGGATACGCACAGACCGTGACATCTTGATATCCAGCGTGGCAGGATCACACATACACTGGGGTCAGTGGTGCTCAGTGAATTAGTCACATGGTGGTGTGTTAATGAAGCAAACCTTCACAAACTATTTAATCATTAACGTCAGGTTTCTACTGCTGCAGCAAGCGCATTCTCCCACCCTATCTTAAACACACACACACACACGGAGCGACACTCTCTGTCTGTGACACACTCATCCTGGTTAGACTGCATCTCCTGAGACAAATCCATTTTATCTTCCCTAGACTGCATCTGCCTGTCTCCATCTCGCTGTCTCTCTCACTGTAACACACCACACACACTCTCACTCTCTCGTTTACTCACTTACACATTATCTGCCTGCTCCAGTCTGCTTGCGTTCCACTTCCTGTCACGCTCTCTCTCTTTGTTCCTCTTCCTCTCACAACACAAATAAACACAAACATGGAGTGTTTAGATCATGAGACTTTACTGTACTAATAGTCTATTTTGACAGGAACACCCAACACAGGCCCGTCGCATAAATTCATGTGGCCCGGGCAGGGAAATATTTCATCATTGGTGGGTAGGTAATACCAAATAGGAGGATCTTAGTAGCCCATTCCTGATTGTTCCTCTGACAAGTCTATGCAGAAAACACAGGTTTGAATGCTTAGCCAAAACATTGCAATTATCCGACCGCAATGCACTATGCGTAAAGGCAACAAACCTCCATACTCTAGGGGGCGATGAAGTTGGATTCAAGTTGCATGTCTGTGCCATTAAACTGGTTGTATTATTGTTCAGCTAGCTAAATATAACAAAAGACTATAGACAAACAAAGACAGTGCACTCCTATCACTTATGAATGGGAAAAATTCAACGCAAGCAATATGGCGAAATATGTCTCATCTTCTAAATTAAAGTAAATTAATTTTGTCGTTAGAAGTGCCAGTTCCCATAGAAAACTGAGATTGGTGCTTAGTACTGCAGATGTGCATTGGATGGTCTAGCCTGAAAAGTAAGCTTTTTAACGTTATTTATGCAAATGTAGGCTATACAACAAAGGGTTTAAGATCAAAATGCAGCTTTATTGGGACAGTCCAGAATGGTGATGCATACAAAGAGCAATCCAGAGAACAGTGAGAGAATAAATTAACTCAGGATAACACGCAGAAATGCGAATAACAACATACAAGACTTTGCAAAGAATGAAATAACACACAGGGTTTACTGTGCGTTCACACCAGACGCGAATCAGCGCGTCAAATTCGCATCTACCGCGTCTTGTTTGACGCTTGATCACTTTGTGTTAATCCACGCGGCAAGAGTGAAACTGACGCATGTAAAAATAAAAGTTTGAAGCAAAATTTACGTGCATCATGCGCGTCAGAATCAAAACCCGTTGGCGGCCATCTTTTTTAGGTTGATTCGAGCATTCATTGAAAGAGTCACCGCTCTGTATTTGCTTTGACCAGTGAGATGGATGGGACAAGCGCGCGCCATTGGCAGAAAGAATAGCGTGGTAAGAACCAATCAGCATTGTTTAGCACACAAGTCCCACCCCGAAAGTTCCTGAACTCTGAAAAAATACTATCTCGCCAGCAGGGACTTTCTAGGTGGGAAATTTTTACCCGGAACTTCATTTAGACCCTGGTTCCTGCGGTGTAAACACAGCGAGTACCACCCCAAAGTTCCTAGTTCCTGGGGAAAGTTCCTGCGGTGGAAACACCGGCTTTTGTGTCCACCGGACCCTTCAGAGGCGAACCGTTTGGCGAGTTTCACCATTTGATCGCTCCAGGAGCTGCGCCTGGATGACGGCCGCTGTCAGCGGTACTTCCGGCTGTCCGCGCCAGAACGCAAGCAAATTTAAACGGCCCATATAAGCTCAGATATATACTCCACAAGAACACTAACTTGATTTTATGCTTAAATGCATTTCCAAATGTGTCATATTGCGAGTGTGTGTTGCTGCAAGGGGCACTGTAGAAGGTGTTAGTGTTAATTTAGCATCATCTCCTATGGTCAGCTTTCTCTTTCAGGTCATAGGTAGTAAAACTGTTGACATGTCTGAAGATACAGCTGCTTGACTTCAATAATACCACATTTGGTTTAATGGCACAGACATCTGAAGGAAACTCTGAGTTAGCCATGCTCATGCAGAATTACACACGGACCAGCATGCGCACACACACACACACACTGTGCATTGTGAACAGTCTCTCTCTCCTATTGAAAACGTGCCCTTGGTTCTGTTGCCATGGCCAGTAACTAACCTGTTCTTACTCTCACAACCATACGGTTTCTCTCTCTCTCCTCTTTCCTAAAAACTTTCCTAACTACCAGGTGCATCTCTCTTACTTCAGTTTCCAGTTTTAAATTGTCTCTCACCTCATTTTATATTTCATCACTATGCTGCTATCTATATCAGTCTATCCTCCTCCACAAATCAGTACTGCTCTCTTCTTCTCGTTCTCCTCCTCCTTTCCCTTTTCGCTCGCTCATCCTGCCATCCTGCCGGGCAGAAGTGCCCGCTGGCACGTTGGCAAGCTGGTGTTCGCAGCGGGCACGAGCCAGCAAGGACAGCAGGTGACACAGATTTGCGGAAAGCAGAATTAGAGGTGCGGGAACCACCGAGGGGGAGCACTCACGTGGAAAATGGGAAGTCAGGGAAAAATGGGGGAGAAAAGGAACGGAGCAGAGCACACCTAAAAGTACACACACTAACCCTAACCCTAACTAAAGTTAGAACTGTGAATTTCAATTCATTTAAGAATATACATGATTAATGAATAAAATAACATTTAAAAAAATCATGGAATGAAAACAACAGAAAAACAATGAGCCTTTTTTTGTATAGTTGTTCACATTGTTGTGTATCAGTATCAGGTTCCAGTGAACAGATCGTGGTCCTGGACTGACCCGCATGTGTGAAAGAACAATAAAAACACAACACGTAGCATGCTGTCATAAAGAAGTAGCTACACATGGAGGGCATTCAAGTTATTACGCGTTTAATTATAGTGTGATTGTCACGCTTGTCACAAATTTATGCACTGACAATGTAAAAAAAACATGAGTTTTTAAACGTTTATGATACGAGCCCTCGTGTTTTGATGTATAGTGGTCACTGTAGCCTCGGCTACTTCTGACACATCACTGTCTACATTTTGTAATTGTCTTGATAACTTCATAGCCTATATAAAATCTTTGAAGTGAATCCCATTAGCCATAATTTTTTTTGCATCAATTCTGAATTGACTTTTCAGATTGAGGTCACATTGCATAACATCTGATCTGTATGGGATTTATCCAGTAGCACCTCATTGCAGTACACGAGATCCAGGGGGCGGAGTTGGATCCAGATCTAAGGGGTGGAGATGGGTAGGATTAGGGTGGGGTTAGGGATCAGGGGGCGAATTTTTTTATCATATTCAGTGAAAGACACTATAATCCGACAGAACAACATAAATAAAGTGGTTTTAGAAAAAAACCCAAGCTTCTAACTCCATCTGGAGTGTGTTATTTGTTTTGCAAAAATCCAGCGTTCCCTGTTAACTGTGTCCAATCAGCCCAGGGGGTGTGAGATCTGACTGTCAATCACAGATCGGGCACACGCCACCCTCGCGCACGTTACAATCACATGCACACGCGTGAAGTTTGCGCACTAAGGAAGAGTGATGGCGGAACACTAACAAACCAAGTAAGCTCATTTAGAGTATAAATGACGTTAGCAATTGCAATATATTGGTAGATTAGCCAGGGCAGCATACCTCCAAATAATCCATGGTGTTGATGAATGCTGACGACGGTCGCGTTCACAGAAAACCTGGTGCGCACGCACTCGAGCACGAACTCTGTGGGAGGGTATTCGTTGATAGTGGGGGAGGGCCATATGAGTTGTAAATATTCAAAATGTTGCCAAAGTCCACTCAATCAGCCATAGTTGCCGACCCCAGCTTTAAGGTGTGCTTGACATCGGCTAGTAGCCGAGTGCAGGCGGGGAGGAGCTACAAATGGAGATGTGAAGTCGGACAGTTTTTGGTTCCCATAGTGACCGCTCATGCGGTGTTTGCATATTTTACCACAGCTAGAAAAAAAAATGCAATATTTGCCAAATACAGATATTTTAGACACATTTTCATCAATACTTTACTGCTTCATACAGCATCTGAACTAGAATAAAGTTCAAAATAAGCCTATATCATCTAACGTTTTTTAATCAGTTTTATTTTGATAAACATGACACAACATCGCGACTACATGAAAAGACTGTTTGCTGTTATAAAAAATGATTTGTGAGCTTTAGGTGGAAATAAAGGTGTGAGAATAAACACGAAACACACATGATCGTTGTCATGCGGTGAATCCGCGAATTGTGCAATGGCTACTATCGAATTGCTCTCGTGATGCTTTGATAGCAGACGTCACAGTCATGTGGAGTCAGCGCTGCATCAAGTCGGACAAAATTTCTAACCAGCAGGCACTGCTTCAAGTCAGTCGCGATCGGTCTACGCAGAGCTGGATGAAGTCGAACAAGCCTTTAAGTATATGTGAGATGGGTTTTTCAAAATTCCCCTTGATTTTGTGTTCGGCAGTGAGGACCATCTCGATTTATTAGAACCACATATGGAAGTGGCTCAAATCATAAAAGATCTGATTCCATGTTTGTGCCATTCATACACATGAAAAAAAAATATCTGAGCCATGAGCAAAAAAAAAAAAAAAAAAAAAAAAAATCGGATTTAAGCTAAATTTACCTTCAGTCTGACTTGAACATATTCCAAGTCTGAGGAAGTGAACAGTTCCGAGCAGAAACGTAATGTATGCAGCAAAAAACAATCACTCAGTTGGCTTTTGCAAGCCATTTATTGGCTGGTTTATCTGTAGACTAATAGTTAATTTCGCAATAGCAGTGCCGAGGCAGTGCCAGTCAATTACCAAATGTAGAGAAATAAAAGAATAAATATAAAATATAAAAGAATACTTACAGGAAATGTACATAGAATTTGTTATTGGAATAGCTGTAGGCCTAATGTATGCCTAATAGAGGCACTCGCAATGTAAGCTACTAACTTGTAAACATGTTTCAGGAAGGCTATTAGAATGCCGCACAGTAGCCTATTTAGTCAAGAACACTTGTTCTTAGATTAAAACACAATATGAAAATAGCAAGCAACAGTTAATCTTTAAAACAGCACTATGCTACGTTGTTGTGTTCGTCACCGTTCACGCCATTTCGTAACTACCATAACGATTCTGAACTGTAAAAAGTCTTGTAGAACTTAGCATGCTGAGCTTTATTTACGGTAATTACGACATGGGGTGAAAGCAGCATTCCTCTGCTGATAGTCTTCACTTATCTTAGAAATTGATTGCATATTTTATCTAGTCTTGTGTAAAAATGTATTAGCTTCGGTAATCAGATCAAATAATGATTACAAAAAACTGAAAAATTTCAGCTGATGTTAAGTCTTATTTGACGCACTGTATCGTGGGAAATAATTCATGCATTTTGTCCTTTGGTATACTGAACATGTAGTAGGTTATATGAAAAACTGCATAGTATGCACAGCGTGCATAGTGTATAGTGCAGAACCAGTAAGAGTAGTATAGCAGTATGTTATTCTGAACACAGCCATTGTGTGCAGTATGCATCAGACGGTCAGTGAACGACTGTGGGCGGTTTGTGGGCATGTTGCCTGAGGCTTTTCAAAAGATAATAATTATTTCAAAATCAGAAAATAATACGACTAGCTTTATGTAAAACCCCCTAAAATATTACTGTAAAAATGAAACCAATTGAGAGGCAGTGAGATCACAACAAGAAAGTAAAATATGTCCCAGTGACACTGAAAAGGGGGTGAAAGAAAGATTGAACAGGATACTGGGAAGTGTCGTGTAGCCTGCAGTGGTCAATTCCCCACGGTACTGCTTCCTTTGTCAAATACCCTCGCTACCGTCTTCCAAATACACACACACACACACACACACATACACACACACAGACAGTGCCTGAGGGTTTATGTCCACCATCTTATCACCATGCAGTGGCAGTTCTCTCTCTCTGGACTCTGGGTGAATTCCCTGTGCTGTCAGGACCCTGTCACATCAGCAGAGCTAACAGAATATAAGAGAGAGAGAGGGAAATATCCAGAGTGAGATAGACGAGGGAAAGGTGAACAGAAAGAGAGAGAGAGGGAAAAATACTGTTTGTGTACTGTATAGATTCACAGCCATAGGCTACGACTCAGCTAACCTTCCTCCACCGCTCACAAGTTCTACATCAGCTTCTGCTTCAGAGTTGCATAGCTGCATAAAACATCCTCTGTTAGATTTTGACCCTCAAGCAAGTCATAGACTTCACCTGCAGCAACTCATACAAGCTTAAACTCGTCGGTTTATCAATTTCAAGCCGAGGAAAAGATTATTAAAGGGATAGTTCACACAACAACATTTGTTAGACATTAGACAAAATTAGACATTCATTCCTTGTCAGTAACTCAAATGAACATGAAAATAAAGTGGTAAATCGCTTTGTTTTGTTTTCTGCACAAGGAAAGTACTTGGGCCACTTCATTAAATTGAGGTTCAACCACAGGAATCACATAGATTACTTTAATGATGTGTTTACTACCTTTCTGGGGTTTGAAAGTGATTTGCTTAGATTGTTAATTGACAGAAAGCCCTCAGATTTCATCAAAAAGATCATCATTTGTGTTCCAAAGAGAAGTCTTAAGGGTTTGAAATGACATGAGGGCGAGTAAATATTGACAGAATTTTGATATATTTGGGTGATATGACTTGCGATAGCGATAAGAACGCATAATACCTGAATGATTGTATTACTTCATGAAGATGTATTTTAATAAATGTTGTTTGGTATGTCAAGCATTAATATTTTGATTGCTAATATTATGTGAAAATGGGTATAAAACATGTTAACCATTTCAACTTTGGTTTCAACCACCTGAAGCGCCATAGAAACCACATACTCAGAACACATTAACAACTGCATAGCAACAACCTGGCAACCAGCCAGAACATCAGAATAGGTGAGGTGACCCATCTCATGTGCCAGGAAGAAACCACCTTGCAACCACCTAAATAACCCTAGAAATACATTTAACATTACTCAGAACAACCACATAGTAAGGTGCTGACAACTATTCAAAACACTTCAGCAATGGCATAGCAACTCCCTGGAAACCAGCCAGAATTTGAGGTCTAGCATTAAGACTCTGCTTAATTAACTTGGGCTTGTAAGGAACTACCTAGCAATGCCCCTAGCAACCACAGAGCAATGAGTTAAGAACCACTCAGAACACCTTAGTCGCTGCATAGCAATGACCTGGCAACCAGTCAGAACATCAGAATGGGGAAAAAGACTTGAGGGTGGACCTTTTCACATGTGCCAAAGAGGAACCACCTAGTAACCACCAATAGCACCCTAGCAATCACACAGCAATACATTAAAATTTCTCATAACACCTAAACAACTGCAAAACACTCAAAACACCTCAGCAACTGCATGGCAACAACCTGGCAACCAAACAGAATTTGGGGGATATCATTAAGACTTGGTGGTTTGCTTTTTTCTCTTGGGGTAGTATTGAACCACATAGCACCCTCATAGCAACATACCAAAAACATTATTCAGAACACCTTAGCAACCACATAGCAAAGTGCTGACAACCACTCAAAACAACTCGGGAGCTGCAAAGCAACGCCTTGCCAACCAGCTAGAATTTGAGGCTATCTTTGAGACGAGCTTTTTTCACTTGAGCTAGTAAACACCTTAGCAACTGCATCGCAGTGCCCTGTCAGCCAGAATACTAGAACAGGTGGAACATCTTTGAGACACAGTGTAAATCATGTAGCTACACCTTAGCAACCACACAGCAACGTGGTATTGACCACACTTTAGCATCTGTATATCATTACCCTGACAACCATCCAGAATACCAGAATACCAGAATAGTGGGAATATCATAAAGACACATACAAAACCACGTAGCAACACCCTAGCAACCACATAGCAACATTCTAAAACCCACCCTTGCATTGTGGCAGCATTTTGCAGGGAAAGTACCATTCTAAAATCTAGTTTTTAGAGGAAATCTGTTTCTTGCTGCCACCGACAGCAGAGAGGCATGTAGAGATCACGTTGATGGCTTGTAGCAAATAAATGTTAAAGACAGATAGACAGAGAGAGGCATGATGGCCCGGGAGTGGAAAAGCAAGACACTGAAAGCGAGAAACTGGCAGAGAGGAAGGATAGAGAGAGAAAGAAAGAAGAAAGAGAAGAGAGAGAGAGAGAGAGAGAGAGAGAGAGAGGAGAGAGGACAGGCGGCTGTAATTGGCAGTCATTCTTTGTTGGAGAAGGCCGCTGGCTTTAATAGGCTCTGTTGGTGACTCGAGCAGTGAGGTGAAAACTGTGTACACACACACACACACATCCACCCATCCCCCAGACCTGGGAAGTGCCTGACCGCCCCTCTCACCTCCCATTGCCCTGCACCATACCATCAGAGCGAGAGAAAGAACGCTCATGTCGTATTACAACACCAGCAAACATAACCTCACAAACCCAAAGCAAAAAGTGTTCTGAGTTCATGTTAATGTGATTATGAAATGTTTTTACTCCAGTTTTGACATGCAGTGGTTGAGCAGAGCAAGACTTTTGCAGATTTGTGTGAGTACACGTCCCACTGCGTTAGAGTGCAATTGTCCAATGGGCCATAATTCCCGTCAGTAAACGTGGTGTATTGATTGGTTTAGGGGAGATTGTCGGATAGCGGCCATGTCCAATTCAGGAGCGAGATGGACCTCTCGCATCTCGCTTAGAGAACATGACATCATCATGAAAGACGGATTACAAGATGTGTGATTTCAACATTGAGCACAAGTGAGTATAAATTAATAACTCGTGTGTCTTCTTAAAGGGATAGTACTCATAAAAAGGTTCTGACACTAAACTCACCCTCATGTCACTCCAAACCTCTGTTTTTCTTTCTTTCGTATGTGAAACGCAAAAGATATAAAAAATGTCTTAAGGATTTTAAAAGTTTAACAAGACTATTACTATTAACTCAAATTTTTAATTTCAATTAACTCAAAATTAAGGCAACCAGGTTAAGTTAAACCAACAATATTTTTTGTAGTGTGGTCAGGGTAGCGCCATATTTAATTTTTGACAGGAATGAAAATATGGCTGTGAGTGAAAGAATTAATTTGAGGTCAATCAAATTGTACAGTTGTTTAGCAACATGATTCACCTAGCAAAATGTCTTTGCAGGAACAAAAAAAAGTCTTTAAGACTAAAACTGAAATTATGTGGTTTATTCTATTGGATCTTTATACAATGAATGTGTGCCATTGTAAATGCTGCACATCTATTCCTCAAAACCTTGTTTTCATCAGCTTTAAAATCAAAATGGCGTTCAACCTGACTAAGGTCTATAGACTTATTCTAACTAAATAGAATCGTTCTAATTCTTTAAGAAAATTGAAAAGGAACAACATAGTTGGAATCTCTTTCAGAACGATTTTTCCAAATGGCAATTGGACCCCACTGACTTTCATTGTGAGATTAAAAACTCAACATGACTTGAGAAATAATGTTGACATTTTGGGTCAATTATCCATTTAATATCTCATTATGAACCAAAGCCATTTTGTTTAGGAAAAATCAATCAGCCAATGAAAGCCGTTTACACGCAGAGACCAAAGGCCAAGAGGCAATAAAACTAGCACCTATTATATTCAACAAAGCAGTCTATACAACAAGTGCACAGTGACATTAATCAGTGTAACCTGATTATAATGGGACTGATCTAGTTATATTTCAATCTACTTCTGTCACATCACATAACACACACTCTCAGAATGTGTTAAAAATTTCATTTGCGGTGTAGATTCAGTAGATACACCAAAAATAAATAAAAATGCATCTCTGGACAAATGGCCACCAGGCCAAAGAGGAATATAATAGTTATGTTGACATTCTGTTATTTTACTATTTTGTTTGTGCAAGCATGGAAAACATTGTCTTGTGTATTGCACATGTTTGACAAAAGAGTGGAAAATATAGAGAAAAGGTTGCAGGAGATTCAGCTCGACGTCAGTTGTGAGGCTTGCGTGTTTGCGGTGTGGAAGAGGAGGAGGGGGATGAATTAGATGGCTTCCTCTCTGAGAGAGACCTGACCGTGGCCAGCAGCGTTTCCCTGCCACCGTACGCAATTAAAGCCAGACACTGCCTGGACAAGGGGGAGGAGGAGTGTGGGGGGGCAATCTCCACGAGAGGAAAAAGAAATCTTTCTTTCCATCTGTGGTGATAGCCCTCTCCCAGTCTCCGTTCTGGTAGATTGGCCTGCGGAAGCACTGTCACCATGTGAGGTTTCACCTCAAAAAAGATCTGTATTTTTTGCAGATGGAGCCGAAATTACACGTCTGTTTTGAAAAGACACGGTTTTGTGCTTAAAGCGAACTTAAAATGACTGCTTGAGCTCCTCTGAATTAGTGGTTGACACTTCAAATTCAAAAAATGGCTCCAAATTATTATTGGATGAGCCTGCAAACAGCCCAATTATGCTCGTTCACGTCATTTTGCAATTACCGTAATTACGGGAAAATGTGTACTTGGGCTGTTTATGTCCTCAGAATCCAAATTATTTGTTTCTATGGCAACTGATGCCAACATGGATGAATGTGCAACCTTATGTTGGGTGTTGTTTACAGCAAAACAAGTAATCACTCAATTAAATTCAGCTCTATAAGATCTTGCATTTAAGAACAATGCACTGAATACAATAATGTGGTATAATAAATAGAAATTTGTACCTAATGACCTTTAACTCTTGAGCAGTGATGGAATTAGACTTTTATACATGGGGTGGCCAAGGCTACTTTAGGGGGTCCATAAACTGAAAGAATAACATATGCAATACTTATTTTTCATTGGTTTGACCCATACAACACTGTATTCTATTAATAAGATACCAAAATTGTAGATACCTGTGAAATGTCACAATCCTCAATTACAATTTACCACAGATCTAACAGTAAAACTGGATAATCAAACGTAAAATAACACTGCATTAATCTTCACTGTGTATATTACTAGATTAATCCTTGTTAAAGCTACAAAAGTTATTCAGTGAAGTATCAGTTCATTTTTCCTTTTCTTTTGTTTCTGTGCTTAACTTTATCTGCACGCACAAATACCATTCTTGCGTTTGAACTGACAAATATTATACACAAGTAGCTATATTTGCGAGAAACATAATAAACACAGTTGGTTATGTCTTAATCGAATGTAAACCGTTGAGAATTGAAATCGAATGTAAAAAGACAGCAGAAAATTTCCTGCGAATTATGGAACTTGTCAAGCCGATGGATCTAATAATGTTTATGAATGATTGAATACATTGATGTTTTTTATGCCTGTGGTATTAAGCAGGGCACGATAGCTAATGAGAGACAGATATCAGCGCCACACACGAAGTCTCGCGGATATAAAGGAATAAGAGCATTTAATTCTACCGAACTACCTGCAAGTGCTGATGAATTACTCACACAGGTCAGTTTATTAGACTAATTAAACTTGTGAGGTAACGCTGTATCACTAGAGGGTTTTCACCGACGTCACATTCTGGGCGGTAACCCGCATGAGCGGCCATATGGAGGCACTCGGATGTAAACAACAGCATGGATTGCACTGTTTCTGTACTACTGAACACATTGTTACACACACACACAAAATCACAAAATAGAGAAAGACTCATATAGAGAAGGACTTACCAAGCAGGAAAGAGCGCAATATTAAAATCTGGTAAAGGTCCGAACGAGCTTTCTTTCTTTCATCATTTTTGGCACTCTTCTCTTTAACTTTTGGCAGTCTATAGAACTCGAAAGGTATTTTCCCGATGCGACCCATTAGTATAAACCATAACTCGGCCATTTTTCAGCAGAAATAATCAGCCAAATTTGCGAGTCCGTTCAGTTCAGTGGCATTGTTTATGTTCTGTGCCTCCAAAATGGCCGACTTCCGGATTGATGACGTATACCTCTCTTGGGCCACAAACAGTGTGTTGAAAGTTATAATATTATTCTGTGTGTTAGTTGTTGGCTGTAGACATCAACATTAGAATAACATACCCATATTCTAACATTTCATCATGTTGAAATAACATTGTTAATTAGTTTTATGTTTGCTCACCGGTCTAATACGTTAGAGCTCTGTCAAGTCGAAGTTTGTCACGTGGAGCTCTCGTCATTCTCAAAAATGCCACGCTGACATTGATCCTCGTTTTAGTTCTCCGTTTTTCCCCAAAGCCTGCTTGCCATAGTCCGTAATGTTTGAACAAAACAACAACAATAGCGTGAAAGTGCAGCTAGAAGTAACAGTTGTCCTCTTCTTCTTCCTCTTCTTCTTCTTCTTATTTAATGGCGGGTTGTAAACAACTTTTAGGTGCATACCGTCATCTACTGTACTGGAGTGTGTATCATCATGTCATTTAATAATTAGTTAAATTCTATTCCACAACCTTTTTTAAAATGTAAAATAGTCGCAGTTGTCCAGGGATAACGCGCGATATTACGTCATTGACAGGCGAAACATGAACTTTTTTTTGGAGACACATGAACAGGGATTCCCATGGGGATTCCGTTGTTTCTCTGAAATTACAAATCATTGAAAATCATTTAAAAATCATCACAGGCAATTAAACAAGAAAGAATGGAGCCACTTCGAATGCATGTTGATTTAAAAAAAAAAAGTTAATTTTTTTTTTTAAATAGCCTATTGGTCGAAAATCCAAAAAAATTAAAAAAAAATAATTATGCATATACTTCAATAGTCATTTATCTCAGGCGTTTATCTTTTTGGCGAATAAGATAAAGCTAATTTGTGTTAGAGCTCCAATTAAACTTTTTTCAATAAAACTACAATATTCTATTTTCTTTTTATATAATTCTAAATTCTCCTGAATCTGGAAATAAATGGAATTCAGTTGAAATGAAAAAAGTAACATATGTGGACAGAAAAAAAACATTTCCCATGCATCTTGAATTCATGCACAGATGAATGAAAGATGCGTTTACCTGAAATGAAGTCACAGTTATTGTTGCCTAAAACGAAGGGTGGCTCATTTTACCCCGCTGTTTCAGTAATAATTAAATGTAATGCCAATTATGCCAATAATGAATCTACAAAGTGTATATAGGTAAAGTCAAAGTGAGATCAAATTTGATTGTTTATTTGACTGATCTTATTGTAAACGATTTAAAAGTTTAAATTGCTATAAGTTAGGCTATATAAAAGTTTCAGATAGGCCTACTAAAGAAAAACGACACTGATTTGAATATTACTTTAAAAAGGGTCAGAAAAGGGTCCACTTTTCCCACTGCATTTTTAAAGACCGTCCAATTTGCACGGTTTGGTTAAGAGGGTTTTAGGCAAAATTTGAAATATGTCCTAATAAAAATAATTTAATCAAATCAAACTCAACCCCGCTACGTTTTGTGACTAAATTAAAAGAGGATAGAAGAAAATGCTCTGCAGCACTGGCACCAATTATAGCGCAACATCTCGCTCTGCCGTTACCATAGTAGCGCCGTGCTCCTGTTCCCCTGGAACGAATGAACCGTGGGGAGCGAATATCTTATCAACCATCGCCCTGGTTACCGCGCGCTCTCTCTCTCCGCGCGCCCCGTCGCTTGAGTGAGAGGCCAGAGCCCTATAGCTGCGAGTGTGTGTGTGTGTTTTGGACAGAGCTGCAGACGTGAGCACAGAAGGGTCTGGGTGATGTTGATAAGACTGAAGGAGGCTTTGCTGCGTCCCTCAGCCGCTCTGTGATCGTGGCCCATCGTTTCAGACGTGCACACGCACGCTAAATTGCATGCTAATGAATCAGATTTGCTCGGATAGAGATTCGCGTTCACGTCGCATGTGGGGCAGGGTGGCGTTCAAATCGTTTCTGATGGCCATGCACCTGGAGGAGAAAAACACGCTCGGCCTCCTCTCCACGCAACCCCCACACACACTGCGCTTGCTCTCCCTCTCCATGCGGCCCTCTGGCTCGCTCGCTCTCATCGGATTGATGGCCACGAGGAGTGAGACAGACAGTCGCGGCCTGCAGAGAGAAAAAAAAAAGCTTTCACACTCTCATTCACTCCTACACTACGGACAAAAATATCACGCTCAGTTCACTGGTTTAACCCACCCACAACACAAACACACTCGCGCACGGTTCAGTCAGAGGAAAATTATGAGTGCTCATTGATTTCACCTCACATGACTTCTTCCATCCATGACTCTAGTTGTGGACACCAACCAAAAATGGAAATGAATTATCAAAGAAACACATTTTAAAGAGCTTACAGGGATAGTTCACTCAAAAATGAAAATTCTGTCATTAATTACTCACCCTCATGTCGTTCCAAACCCTTAAGACTTCAGTTCATCTTTGGAACACAAATTAATAAATTTTTGATGAAATCTGAGAGCTCCATTGACAACTACCAAGTTCAGAAAGAGTTCAGAAAACAAATCCATATGAATTGAGCAGTTCAGTCCAAATTTTCTGAAGAGACTCGATCACTTTATATAATGAACAGATTCAACACACATCAGTTGTTGTAAAGGGAAGCTCAGTGTTCGCTTACGGGCGAGAACCAATGAGGTTCATTCTTCGTGTTACGCAGCATGTTTGAGCTTCAGCAAGAACCAATGAGGTTCATTCTCATGTTAAGCAGCATGTTTGAGCTTAAGCAAGAACCAATGAGGTTCATTTTTGCACGTCAAGCAGGTCAAGCCTAAAGGCCATTGCACAGAGTACGAAATTCGCATCCGAAATTTTCACGCGTTAAAAAAATTCTACCTCACGTTATGTCAATCACGCTTGCACACCGCCTCCGAAACTTTCGTCCGTCATAAAATTTTTTGGATCGGGTTCGATTTTCTGCATTTTTCGCATTCACAGCCAGCATTTTGAGAGGTTTTTGGACAATTCAGGTCCGGGTTTGGTCGTTCTGCACACACACAGTCCTTTCAGTTTCGGTTTTCAATTCGAATCAGGTGTTTATATGTTCTCTCAATCGGATTAGAAAAGGAATAAACCTCCCCTTTCAATCAGATCAAAATTTCGGATCGATTAAGGTGTGATTGAGCAGCCAATTTGACAACTAATGTATTATTTGGGTACAATATATAACCTGTAGCCAATAGCTGTTCTGTCTGCCCAGTGCTTCCGCTGGGCCACACGTAGGGTTGGGTATCGAGAATCGATTATCGATTGGAACTGGGACTAACTTTTCATTTTTCCCGGAATCGTTCAAAAATTAAAGTTTCGATATTCACAGTCCACCGACCGGAAGAAGAAACCGCTGAACAACACCAACGAAGAAACGTCAACCGAAAGTGTTGGCATAACCGTGCGAGTCGAACATGAGTAGCTTACGTTGGCGGTCCAAAGTGTGGCTTTACTTTTCTAAAAATAACGAAATCTCTGCAAAATGCAAAATTTGTGACAAAAGGAGTATTTATGACAGAAGGAGTATTTCCTTCAAAAAGACCGTTGGTTAGCAAGGTTAGCTAAACTTTTTTGACCCTGCCTGTTAAAAGAATCAGAATCGAGAATCGTTAGGAACCGGAATCGAAACAAGGAATCGAAATCGGAATCAGAATCGTTCAAATTCAAACGATACCCAACCCTAGCCACACATGTGTGTGTCCATATATACTTTAGACATATACCCTAAGTCTCAGTTCAGGATCGATCGGGTCACTGAAATTGGTGGTCTTCTTTTTAATATGTGGCTCTAGAATCGCTAGCAAAGCATCAAACTGTTCCACTGACATTCTGAAGTTAATTTTGAATCGCTCGGGATAAATTGGCAATTCCTTGATTAGGAGGTAATTTCAGGATTGGATGGACCCAATATTTGCTCTTTCTTCTCTTTTCAATAAGAGAGAGGGCAACTAAATCATCTTCACTGCTTGACGAATCCATTTTGTATTTTTGTGCGTTTTTTTTCCACAGAGGTTTAATAAATACTAATCGGACTCAGTGTGCAAGGTTTCTGTGCGTGACAAATTTTTAGGCTGATGAACACGAAAAAACGAGCCCGATCTCATGAAAGTTCGTATCTATAGCACGAATGTCATTTCTCGTGCCATTTATACGCGTTTTCGCGTGTATATGGTACGCGTTTTTCGTGTGCATATGATACACATTTTTGACGTATAATAGCGCACAAATTCCCCACCCCCTACCCCCTAAACCTACCCCTGGGTTTTGGCGTATAAATGCCACAAGAAATGACATTCGTGGTATAGACACGCATTTTCATGAGACTGTGTTGGAAAAAACACATACGAAAATTCCAGACTCAGTGTGCAATGGCCTTAAATTCAATCTTTTCATTATATAAAGCAAACAAGTTTCTTCAGAGAATTTGGACCAAACTTCTCAATTCATATAGATTAGGTTTGCGAACTCTTTATGAACTTTTTGAGGCGTCAAAGTGTCAGTTATGTATCTGTCAATGGAGGGACAGAAAGCTCTCAGATTTGTGTTCTGAAGATGAACGAGAGTCTTACGGGTTAGGAACGACATGAGGGTGAGTAATTAATGATAGAACCACGGATGAACTATTCCTTTGATAATATCTCAAAGCTCAAAACAAGTAATATTCATTCATTTAAAAAGGTCATCATCATGCAAATGCTATAGAATATGACATATTTCGAACATGGACTATAGTAATGTTTGGTTTGCACCTCGGTTTATTAAATTGAGGACTGCCAAGACCTCAGAATGTTTGGCTTTGGACACAAATACATGCATTCATTTACGCAGACCAATAAATTTGGCCCCATACAGCACGGGAATGGCGTGCTGTTGGATTTTGTCTTGAATTTGTTTTGGTACTGTGCATTTCACTCAGTCTAGATCAGTATTGGAGTGAACCTGTTCAGATTGAAGAAGAAAAAAACACCAAAATGACAATTACAGCTAAAAATAAGTCACTTATTCAACATGTTGTCCATGTTATGTGGTTAGCCTAAGGCCCCTTTCACATGACTCGTGTCAGGCGTCAGTGCACGTCTCAACACACGCGTCATGCACTTGTGCTCACATGAAAAGCGTTACAGATAACATTAGAGAGGGGCGATTCACGAGGTTGCTGGGTAGAAAGAAATCGGAGATCCGTACGCAATGAAAATGAAATAGCTACCGTTTATATGAGCTTAAAAAATGTGGGATCAAAATTTTTCTCTTAATGCTCTAGACCAGGGGAGATCTACCTACCTTCAGAGTTCTGAACTGTCTGTAATTATTAGATGCTCCTGAAGATCTTAATTAGCTTGTTCAGTTGTGCTTGATCAGGGTTGGAGCTGAACTTTGCAGGAAGGTAGATCTCCAGGAACAAGATTGGTTGCGTCATAGAGCTCAATGTGTCGCAATGATACAAAAGGCGAATTGTCTGGTAATCCAAGTCTACATTATGAAAACTCAATGACAAATGGGGTCAAAGTTGAAATAGTCGAAACGAGCGTCTCAGAACAACGATTTCATGCAATGCTTGCTAAGAATTCAATGACATGAATCATGTGAAAGGGACTTAAAGGAGTAGTTCACTTTTAAAAAACTTTTGCTGATAATTTACTCACTCCCATGTCATCCAAGATGTCCATGTCTTTCTTTCTTCAGTCGAAAAGAAATTAAGGTTTTTGATGAAAACATTCCAGGATTTTCTCCATATAATGGACTTCATTGGTAACCAAACGGTTCAAGGTCCAAATGAGAGTTTCAGTGCAAACTGTTCAAAGGGCTTTAAATGACTCCAGACGATGAATAAGGGTCTTATCTAGGACCCTTTGAGTCATGATTCGAAAAAAGATTCGTTCATATTGATGAATGAGTTCAAACAGGAGAGTCACGAACGCTCATCAAACTTAAACTTTTTTATTTATTTTTTAAATGAGCGATCGTTTTGCTAGATAAGACCCTTATTCGTCGTCTGGAATCGTTTAAAGCCCTTTGAAGCTGCACTGAAACTCTCATTTGGACCTTGAACCATTTGGTTTATTAGATGGAGAAAATACTGGAATGTTTTCATCAAAAACCTTAATTTCTTTTCAACTGAAGAAAGAAAGACATGGACATTTTGGATGACATGGGGGTGAGTAAATTATCAGCAAAAGTTTTTTTTAAAGTGAACTACTCCTTTAAAGGAGCTCTGGAACGTAGGGTAATTCAGTAATAAAACATCCTAATCAGAAATATTATCCTAAAACATCAATCATTTCCTGAATTTTGGCAGTCCAGATGCTTAGGACTGTGGTTTCCATCTGACCAATCCCATAAGGCTTGAAAAAGGAGGCGGGTCCTACGCGTAGCTGGTCTAAATGTTGTCGTTCCACCAGCTTCACCTTCCCTCCAATCTCAGCAGGCCTTCGGCATTTAAAAACAAACAACCAGAACGACAAACCCAAAAGGACCTTTCAAACATGTTTGAAGTAAGGGATGCTACATTAGGTCATCTTCGTATCAAATATTGAGCAACTCGAAAACTGTTTGACATATCAAAAAACGAAACGAAAAAGGCAATCGTAACATTGAGGCAGTCAGTAAGAACCACTGTGCTAAATTACAATAGTGCTCCTTAATTATCACAAGCTTTAAAACAGAGCCTTGGGATTACATTCTCTAAACGAAATTACGGCATTTCTCCACACATGGACAAACAAAACCACTAAACACACAAATAAAAATGATTGTCCGTTTTCCATTTGGCGGCAAATAGTTCCAGAGCATCCAATAAAGGGCAAGATTCTGAAGTAGAACTCAGATGGTTCCTCAAATGGAACAGAGGAAAAAGAAAACGGAATGACAATCCGCCATTCACTGTTTATTTTTGGTTCAGGACACGTTCGTTTTCAAATAGCGCTTTCATTCCGCTGTTCGTTTGTTTTATTTGTTTGCGTGCACCCAGTGTTTGCAAGCGCCACGGCGTTCCGAGTGGGAGTAGCATCACTGTCCATCGGGAGTCCTTCATTATGGGATGGAAGTCATGGGGGAGGGTCCAGCTGCCCTACGGAAACCATCGGAAAGGAGCTCCGGTTGGCAGCATCACCTTCTTGGAAAGACAGGAAAGACAGAGGAAGGAAACGAGGAGAAAAAAAGCATGAGTCATTGATAATTCAACATAAACATAAACAATGGAACAGTAAGAAAATAGGAAATGTCTCATTAAACTGGACTCTCAACCCTCATCGCAAGACCGTTTCCCGTTTCTGTTGCAAATCCTCTCTTTCTGCGGAGCCAGACTTGCTAAGACCGTAAAGGGCTGGAATACCGCAGTGGTGCAAATGGCAGATTTTTTCCCAGCCTGCTTTGGGACTGGGCAGGGGTAGTCTATGGCTCTGGGACTTTGGGAGAGTGGAGACAACGGCAGCGTTTCCTGGGAAGACGTCCAGAACGAAGAACGAAGGACCGAGGGAGAAAAAGAGGGAGGGGAGTGTTCCCTTCATCATGAAGTAACATGCACAGGCAATGACTTCACCTTACATGACCTAGTCCTTCTCTCTGTTTCCCAAACACACTCTCCCACTCTCTCATTACTCTCTGACAGGGCTTTGGCGTTTGTATGCGCGCACACACGCATCCAGGCCCCCTTTTCCCTCATCGACCCCACAGACAAGCCAACACAGATGGGCTGTCGGCCCATGCACATGGCCAATCAGACAGAGCGTGAGTGCATGGACAGATACACGCTCTCGGTTCGCACACACACAAACACTCACCAGATTAATTCCGAAGGTTATTTTTTAACCCATCATCTCCGCTGTGTCTTAAACACAAACACCAAAAATTAGTCATTATGAATATTTTATTAATAATAATAATGATAATAATTGTTATTATTAATTATCATTATTGCCGTATTTGTTGCTGTTTCTGCAATTACATGTATTGCTTATTTCTGAATGTTGACATTAATAATTATTAATAAACTTTAAAAAATATAATATGAATTTGAATTATTATTATTAATGCAATTAAATGTATTGTTTATTTTTTGACAACAAAATTATCATTGTGCAAAAATTAGTTTAATTATTATGAATATTATTTTATGATATTTGTAATTATTACAAATAATTAAATAATTTATTTCTGATACAAAAAACAATATGCTTTACATTTATATTTGCATTGTTATATTATTATTATTGCAAATATCACTGTTTTGTTCTTTTTCTTTTTTGGAAACCCACCGAATTTGTGGGAATTTATTGCTAAATTTAATACTAAAGAAAAAAAAAGTAAAATCTGGTCAAACTATTTATCGTCCTATCTCTAATACACATACAGTAGATATTTTGTTAAAATGTTTGGTTGAAAATTTGAGTGCTGTTTGTGAAGAAGTCATTGCCACAATGCTAAGGTGTTGCTATGCAGTTGCTATGGAGTTTGTAGTCTGTTTTTAAGTATCTGTCTGTAGTTCTGTGGTTGCTAGGGTGTCCAGGCTGGTTGCAAGCTCCTTGATTTTACAAGTAAACAAGCCTCTTAATTTTAGGTATCAGTAATGTGTGCAGCACAAACAGTGTGAACAATAATAATAGTGATACTTGCCTTATCATACACCACTAGAAATGTCAGATGAGAAAATATATGTAAAAGTTAGCAGGTGCAGATACAGTATATGTTAATATAATGCCTCTCACACACATACACAGACACTGACCCACACTTGTTCCTAAAATACTTTAGTCGCCTGGCTGTGAGACTGAGATTCCTCTAGAGGAAGAGGAGGGGCCTGTCAGGCAGTGTCTGAGGCCCCGCCCACTCAATCTCCTCCCACTTCCAGCTATCAGGGACTTTCCGAAATACCGGTCACCACACAGATGGAGTGAGATGTGTCATCATGCAGTAAACACACATCAACAAAAGATGCAAGCAATGACATGCAAGGTAAGATCAATGGCCAGAAATCGAATGAGATTTTGCAAAAAACGCACAGGCCTAAGCTGGCTCAAAACACATAAAAGGCCCTACATATAAAAACACTTCTATCCATCCCAAACACACACACACACACGCAGATAAAGAAGTCAATAGACCCCCACACCACTGACTGTGAACTGTCAATAAAGGCTCTTTAAACTCCATAAGTCCTCTATGCCGTATTCAACCAGACCAACCCCACTGTCAATAAAAGCACACAAACACACACAGTAACATACGCAAACCCACCGTCAATAAACACCTAAACATTTTAAAAACACACTGAGAAACATTTATTCAAAAACATGAACATAAAAAGCACAAACCACTATCAAGACAATAAAAACCCAAGCGATGAAACAACCAAACATCATGATCTGCATATTATGCTTACTATAGATTTTACAAATCAAACAGTACAACATCTATAGAATCGTAGTCTACTGTTTTAATTATTTTAATTTCTTCCATGTAAAGCACTTTGAATTACCATTGTGTATGAAATGTGCTATATAAATAAACTTGCCTTGCCTTACAACACGAATTAGTATAGAAGAATAAAACGTCATCAGCATGGTAAACAAATAGAGCAAGAAGAATCGCACTTTGGCAATTGTGGTTTTTATGTGCGCTGAACTAAAAGAAGAGGAATAAGTGAAAGATGAGATTATCGACGACCACAGAGATCACCTGACACTGATTCAGTAATATAATCTCAGCAGTAGTAATGTTCATATGCGTTATCAGGGCAACTAGGTCAGCTAAGACAGCAACACGCAGCAGTGTGAACGAGGCTTTAGGCAAGAAATATACTCTACGCAAGTATGCAAATTCTTGCTTTTCCGTTGTTTTAGTAGTAAACATGCGCTGAGACCGACATATTTGAGCGTTGCATTCTTTTGTAGCATCTTTCCCAGATCACAACGCTCCCGAAATGCTCCGCTCAATTATTCCACGGCCCTGTTTCTCATGTTCTAAAATGCAAAAACAAAAAAAAACTCAATCTGTGTGAATCACCTCTTAAAGGTACAATATGCAATACTGTTTCACCACCAGGGGGCGCTGAACCTCTTACAATAACAAAGGCGTATAACATATTCCGCATTAAGCAGAAATATGGATCTTGTCGTCAAGCTGATGGATCTTTTATGGATGAGTGAATACAGTGATGTTTTTATCATGACTGTAGTATGAAGCACGGCGCGATTGCTAGACGTATACCAGCGCCACACGCAACGTGAGTCCCGCGGATATAAAGGAATAAGGACATTAAATTCGAGCGAACTACATGCTAAATTAACATACTCACACAGGTCAGTTTATTGGAGGAATTAAACTGCTTCACTTGCTTTAACAGTTACACTATCACACTAAACGACATTTGTGTGTGTTGTATGTTGTTAGTTAGGTTGTTTGTTGGCTGTATGAGACTAAGCTAGATAGAATAACATACAGATCATATTCTAACTTTTCATCATGTTGAACTATATAACATTGGTTAGTTTTATATGCATTAATTTGCTCACCTGTTTAATAAAGTAACATGCAACACTCGCGTCTCTGTCAAGTCGAAGTTAGTCGCGGACATGGAGTTCTCGGCATCTCAAAATATGTTGATCTTCGTTTTAGTCCTCTTTTTGGTCCATAATGTTAGAAAAAACCCTGCTAGGGACGCTCACGCTGTTGAGCACGCATAACGGGAATAACACGACCCAGTTGTCTACGTCTGTCGCCATGGTTACTATTGCAGAACGAGGTCAAACCTGGCGGAAACGGGGGTAACGCGGATATGATGTCATTGACTGGCGACTCCTCACCCCTGCTCACACGCCCGTTTCCTTGGTTAAAAATTTTCTCACACAATTTTCTCACGATTTACAAATAGTTGGAAACATTTGGGATATTGTAAGTAATCAAATTAACAAAATATATAACATTGGACTAGTGGTTTTTGGGTATTTTACTGCAAAAATCCTGCATATTGTACCTTTAAGTGTTACGCATCTATAAACTAAAAATGTAAAATTGCTTAGCAAGATTATTTTGAAACGGTTGCCAGCTATGACAGTAGTTGATCTCGTTTTTGCAGTCCACGGCACTGCTTTTCCATTGCTTTTCTATGTAAACATTGCATTAGATGGATGCGTTTGACCGTTGCACTCGCAGTGTTGCCCTGCCCTGTTTCTCAAAAACACACAAACACATTCTGTGTGAATCACATTTTAGGAGTTACCAATCTGCTCTAGTTAAACTTTTTTTTTAAAATATTGCCAGTTTAACTGATTTTAAATTGCTTAGCAAGATTTTATTGAAACTGTTGCCAGCCATGACAGTAGTTGACCTGAAAGACAAAAACTCAGTTTATGCAAATTCTCACTTTAGCACTCCTTGTGGTAACATATTTGTGTTGCATTATAGATTAGAAATTTGACAAAGTGTGAAAACGTAGCTAGAAGCGTTTGCATTCACATTCTTGCATCAAGTGTATTTTGGGCCTTAGACTTCATCGAGACACAAACACACACACAAACTAAGCCCTCTAAACTTTTGCACACACCAACACTTCAATCTCTACCTCCTCAAGGCTGTAGATCTCAAAGAAACCAGGCTGGTCATTGGTCAGTACACACACATATACACAACCCCTCTTACACACACAAAGTCCATAATGACTTTCGCAGGGGCTGTGTTTGCCTCTTCCTGCAAGGTTGTACACACAAGCAGACACACACACACACGTGCGGTTCAGGGCCTCTGGAGGACGAGAAAGAGAGGGGTTCTGGGACACATTGACACCTGGTGCTCCAGATGACAGACGCAAAGGCCAGATGGACCATGTGAGGCTGCCACACACATGCAAACATGCATGAAAACAAATTCATATGCACAAATAAATATGAACATATGTACGAAAAGCCCCATGTGCACTCATATAAATAATTTTATAAACCTCCCTAAATGAGAAAAAGTTTGTAGCATCAAGTAAAAATGCAGTCACATTTACCATTTTTTTCACAGCGAAATCCAGTCATTTCAAATCCACACGATTCTGGAATTATATGTTAAGAACGAAACAATTCCCCAAAAAGATTTGAAGAAAAAAAGCTTGGTTTGAAAGTGATTTCTGTGTGAGCTTTTTCATACGTCGTAATACACTATTGACAGACCTTTTTTGCATGCAAAATGTGTTAATGTGACCACACCTTTAAGTCTCTTCACGTCCTGATATAGCAATGCAATCACTAAGTTAAGTGGTCTAAAATGTATTTATATGTAAACGTCATCAGTGGAAGACCATCAAATATTCCTCCAATAATTGCATTCGGTCCGATGTCCTGACCTCACGGCGTCTCTCGTGATGTTTTTGTTTGCTCCCTGCTGTAAGCATTCATGTGTCTTAAAGGAGGCGTGGCTTTGGAGACGCTCTGAAGGGAGGGTGAGATCTCATGCTTTCAAAGCTAGCTCGCTATTGCTAGCCTCCCCTAAAATTGCCAACCCTACCTTTAATGCAACAAAATCAGAACCTCTTTATTTAATGTTTAACCTAGTGCTGTATGGAGCAGGATATTGAGGCCATTGAGATTTATCTGTGGGTCGGAGTCATTCTATTCATTTGGAATAGCATATATCACACACTTGCTACATTAAATATGTGGATACTTTCTACAATACCTGAATGACATATGCCAGATCTATTTCATTGTGTCCCACAATGCATTGTACTTCCATTTCAAACATGATGCATGATTTTTAACTTTTTAACTTTAATTTAATAATCCTGCATATTGCTGAAGGCTTGCAAATCTCATTTTGATGTTTTAGTCATGTGACCTTCATGTGACCATCATGAAGGTTGCATGACTGAAACGTATTAAAATTAGTTTTGCAAGCTATAGCAGTATAAAGATTCCTCTATTTTAGTTTGATTATTTGCTTATTCTTATGCAGCTGATTATAGGATTTACAGAGAGTTACAGTGGCATTTAATTGATCTTTTTTACGAAAATATTAATACAAAGGGCAAAATGACCATTTTATTTCCAGTCATATCATATGTGACGTGATAAGGTCATCTGACAACAGTTTAGCATATTATTGTTTAAACAGTTTACTGTAAAATAATGTCTACTGTTTCTTTTACTATTTTTAAAGAATATTACACGCTTTACAGTGCATACACAGTATTCAGTAGTATAGTTTTCCATTTCCAAACATAGCAAATATCTGAATTTTAAATAGCATGATCTTACAATTTCTGCAAAAAATACATAAAAATATGTAATAAATTATAAGATTGGTATGCTATTATGCTTTTCCAAATTCAGCTTTATAAATGACAAGGCAGTAATCAAGTGAGCTCAAGACCTCCAGGGAAGTTTGTATTTTCGAGTTATTACGATGTCAGGTGCTTTAAATTAAATTGAATGTTAAATACATGCCAGTTTGTTTAATTGTAAATTGTAAATGCAAATTGACCATTAATACAGACACTGCATCCACTGCCAACTCGGAAATTCTGGCCTTAATGATAATCCCACAGGTTTCCCACTTGTAATTACAACTTGATGGCATTCATATGTGCTCAATAAATACGATTATTCCGGCATAACTTGAATGCATGATATGCTGTTGTCTTGTGTGTGTTGTGTAGCCCCGCCCACACAGGTCCAAAGTCCCACATTCAATCTCTTCCCACACAACACTAGAAACTTGTGTGGTCAACATTTTATATTCATTGTATTCATTCAACTTCATTAAATGTGATCGCTGAAACTCTGAATCATCTCATCATAGCGGGCAGTGAAGGGGAACCTTACCTGTGGAGCATTATATGGCTGCCTTAACATTTTCCTTGCAAGGAAAAAAAAAGCAACCAACTAGACCAATCTTACCATGACACCAATCTCGCAGAGTTATAGACCCTAACTAGCTTACATCAGCACAGACTCAGAGATAGTTTTCCCACACCTGAACCTGCCTGAAAACAAGGCAGAAACATCTCAAGTTACTGCTGCCTGAGAGATGGGAAACTGCATTCAGCTTGCCATTTGTCAGGATGAGTAATGTTTATATGCGAACACTAGCAGCATTAATTTCTATGTAGACTGTTTGTAAAAACAAGGGGCTGTCAATCGATTCAACATTTAAATCTAATAAATCACATGATGTGCAGATTAATTAACTAAATGAACTACTTAATTAAGTAAATCACAATACTTCCTGAGAAATTAAAAGCCATTGTATTACTGTGGCAAACAAACTAGATTTAGAAGCCGTTAACACATTATCTATTATCTATATGGTCATGCGTGAGATGACTTCTTTGGTCAAAGTTCTAGATATTTTTTTTCTAGTGAGATGCTCAAAAGTTTGGGGTCGGTAATATTTTTTATGTTTTTAAAAGACATCTCTTAGTCTCACCATGGCTGCATTTATTAGATCAAAAATACAGTAAGACATATGAAATATTATTAGGATTAATGTTTAATGTTTTAAAATGTCATTTATTCCAGTGAATTTATTCCTGTGATCAAAGCTGAATTTCCAGCATCATTACTCCAGTCTTCAGTGTCACATGATCCTTCAGAAATCATTCTAATATGCTGATTTGCTGCTCAAGAAACATTTCTGAAAACAGTTGTACTGCTTAATATTTTTGTGGAAAGCCTGATACACTTGATTAGAAAGTTTAAAAGAACAGCCTTTATGTAAAATGTAAAATTCGTAAGTTTTCACAGTCACTTTTGATCAATTTAATGCATCCTTGCTAATTACAAGTATCTTAAATTTTTTTTTTAAATTCTTGCTGAACAAAAACTTTTGAATGGTAGTGGAAATAGCTACAGAATTTCTGTATAGGTCAAAGGTCATTATTTATTACTAGGGCTGTCAAACGATTAATCGTGATTAATCGCATCCAAAATAAAAGTTTGTGTTTACATAATATGTGGGTGCACTGTGTATAACTATTTTATATATAAATACACACACATGCTTGTATATATTTAAGAAATATTTTCATATATATATCTGTATATATATATTTATATTATGTATAAATATAAATATATTTATATTATGTATAAATATAAATATTTTATATATAAATATTTTTTTTCTTGAGTGTGTGTGTGAATGTATGTGTATATATATATATATATATATATATATGGAAGAGTTCAGATGCAAAAGCCTCTAAGTGCCATTTGAAATTTTCTTCTAAAATGATCATTTTTATCAAGCTTGTATATTTAAGTTCAGTAATTTCACTTAAATGGCAATGAAGATTACCTATTAATTGTCATTTAAGTGAAATTACTGAACTTAAATATACAAGCTTGATAAAAATGGTCATTTTAGAAGAAAATTTCAAATGGCATTTAGAGGCTTTTGCATCTGAACTCTTCATATATACAAAATAACTATACACAGTGCACCCACATATATTATCTAAACACAAACTTTTATTTTGGATGCGATTATTCGCTGATTAATCGTTTGACAGCCCTATTTATTAGATTGACTTATTTTTAAAATGAACTAGTAAATTCTAGTCAAATCCAAGATTGCACTGAACTAAAATAAGTAATTAACGCAAGACTTAACTCACTATGAGATATGTTCTGCGAGTATTTCATGACTAAATTTGAGACTTTGTGCTTCTTTTATGCACAGGATAGCGCAGGGATAGGAAACGATAAGGAGATGAGGGGAGAGAATCAAGAAAATGACACAAACCACACTCAAACTGGCAATCCCTGCATGAGCATCCCAGTCTCGACGTGTCAGAAGTGCCGCCAAGCTGATTTAGCGCATGCGCTCCAATGCATTATGCTGCGGTGCCCGTGCAGGTGACGCTCAGTTTGCGGTCATAATTTTGATGAATTTACTGTACATTGCTCACCATCTTACCTCCAGCCCGCCAGCAGGTTTCTTTTTGAGCTCTTCGCACTTGCGGAACTTGCAGATCTGATGGCCGGTTTTCCGGTTGCGGCAGCTGCTGCACTGTTCGCAGTTAATCCTGCGCCGGCAGGGTGGACACAGGCCGCAGCGCTTCCGCTTCTCGCCGCTGGCGCCGATGGCCGAGGAAATCTCGCTCTGCGTCTGCTGGTGTTCCGACGCGCCGGTCACGTGAGAAAGCGCCCCGTCGGCGAGGAACACTCCCGCTGGCGTCATCTACGAAGAGCCCGGGTGATACGGAAAGCTGCCGCCCACTCCACCATTGCCGAACAACGGGAAGTCCATCACACTGCCCAGCGAATCAGAAGCCGAGACCGCCTCCATGTCCCCTGCCCACGCTGACATTGTTAGGGTCGCTGACCGGAAGGAGCATCCCCGCCCGTCGCAGGAGCTCCGGCGGCCTGTGCGAGATGCAGGCCGCTCGGAGAGTCCAGAAGGCCGGACATCAACGCGCCCCGGTCCAGTTTGGCGTACCCCGACTTGTGACCTGTGCTGGCTGGCCGTAGGGTGAGCTTCGACACCCGTCGCCACCATGGAGCTCTGAGCGAGTCTGCTTAGCGTTCGTCGACACTGAGCGACGGCGGCGGCCGAGCAGGTCGCGATGTACTGCGAGAGAGCCCGTGAGCGCTTCAGGCTTTTGCTGAGAGGAGCGCTGATGATGCCGCTGCGGTTCCTCCGTTCCACCACCGGGGACGTGTCTTCATCCCCGCAGCAGCTGTCCTGCGCCTCCTCACCCTCTACGGCTCGACTTCCCTCTCATGGACCCTCCGCTGCGGACATGGGCCACGGCGTGAGGGGGAGGGAGAGGGAGATGAGGGAGCTTAGGATGAAGGGGTGGGGGGTGGGGGGTAGAGTTGCAATGTTCCTCTGAAGACTGAAGCCAAAACCAGATTGACGCGCGCACAGCTGGAGAATCGGCAGTCCACACTAGACGAGCCTCATGAACATCTTAAACATCCATTAGCTAAGGCCTGAGAATCCTAGAAAGGAAAGAAGATACGCAAAGAGGTTAAAGCATGCATGGATAAAAGTTTGAAAATAATGTTCCTGAAGACACTCAAGAAAGGCTGCATTTATTTAATCAAAACAGTAATATTGTGAAATATTATTTCAGTCAAACTGGTTTATATTTGAATGCATTTTCAATTTTTATTTATTCCTGTGATGCAATGATGAATTTTTAGCATCACTACTCACATGATCCTTCAGAAATCATTCTGCTTTGGTGCTCAATTATTAATAGTTCTTATTATCAATGTTAGAATTGGTACCATGATAGAAGAACAGCATTTATTTGAATTAGAAATCTTTTATTACATTATATAAATGTTATAACTGTCACTTTTGATCAGTTTAAATGTGTCCTTGCTGAATAAAAGTATTCTATTTTTTAATCTTTCTCATACCTCAAATTTTTGAATGGTAGTGTATCACAATTTCCACAAAAAAAATTAAGCAGCACAACTGTTTTCAACATTGATAATAATCAGAAATGTTTCTTGAGCAGCAAATCATCATATTAGAATCATTTCTGAAGGATCATGTGACACTGAAGACTGGAGTAATGATGCTGAACTTGATTCAGCTTTTTAAATTATAATATTAGCTCACAATATTTCTGTTTTTACGTATTTCTGAAACCTTGGTGAGCATAGGAGACTTCGTTCAAAAGTTTGGAATACTTATGATTAAATTTTTTTTCCAAACCTATAGAGAGTGGAGAAATATTATTTCAGTCAAAAATAACTGTTTTATATTTGAATGCATTTTCAATTTTTATTTATTCCTGTGATGCAATGATGAATTTTTAGCATCACTACTCCAGTCATCAGTGTCACATGATCCTTCAGAAATCATTCTGCTTTAGTGCTCAATTATTAATAGTTCTCATTATCAATGTTGGAATTGGTAATTGTGGAAACCATGATAGAAGAACAGCATTTATTTGACATAGAAACCTTTTATTACATTATATAAATGTTTTAACGGTCACTTTTGATCAATTTATATGTGTCCTTGCTGAATAAAAGTATTCTATTTTTTTAATCTTCAAATCCTCAAATTTTTGAATGGTAGTGCATCACAATCTCCACAAAAATATTAAGCAGCACAACTGTTTTAACAGGGATGGGCAACGATTAATCTCGATTAATCGCATCCAAAATAAAAGTTTGTTTTTACAAAATATATGTGTGTGTAGTGTGTATAATTAATTTGTATATATAAATACACACACATGCATGTATATATTTAAGAAATATTTGCATGTATATACTTTATATATATTTATACATAATTAATATTATATATAAATATAAATATTTGAAATATTAATAACACATTTTTCTTAAATATATACATGCATGTGTGGGTATTTATATATACTAATTAATTATACACACACATATATTATGTAAACACAAACTTTTATTTAGAATGCGATTAATCACGATTATGTTACCCATCCCTATAATCAGAAATGTTTCTTGAGCAGTATATTCATTATTAGAATAATTTCTGAAGGATAATGTGACTGAAGACTGGACTTGATTCAGCTTTTTAAATTATAATATTAGTTGACAGTTTATGTATTTTTGAAACCTTGGTGAGCATAGGAGACTACTTTAAAAAAAAATTAAAATCATAAGTATTCCAAACTTTTTAACGGTGTCCAAACCTAAAGAGCGTGGAGAACACGTCACGTATTTTCACCCCTGTGAATCCTCACAGCACATCATCACACACCATTTTAATATATCTACTACTTTATAATCATGCGCATAATCATATCCCATTTTTATTAGCTAATTGTTTTGGCCTGCTGAAATGGGTACAAGTTCACTGTGACAAACAATCTGCTGCTCGTTTTGGCCTCATCTGACCCTTTTTGATTCCTCAGCCAACATTTATACATAATATCTGTCCCAGACATCTGTTTTAGTGACAATTACGCTTTGTTCGCCGTGCTTCCAAGGAACTGACACTCACTGTGAAGTTCAAAAAAAGAAGAGATTGTGTGTGGATATTGAATTGGACGGTTTGAGTCTGTTAAATTGTTATATTTCATAACCTTTACGTGCAGAAGCCCGTTCCTGGTGACAGCAATTCTTTTTCAGTGAGAGACGTCTATCAGGGTCCACAGGCGGTCTGTTCTATCACGAAACCGGAATCGTGAGCTCAAGCGCAAAGCCCCTGGGGTGAGCCGCCAGTGAAATCAGGATGTCTAGGTGCAAGCTCAGCCGCACTGACGCACGTATACGCACGCTCGTCGACGACTTAACATTTCAATTAACTGCCATGCTCAGTAAAGCATGCTATCGGTGATAATTAGAGAAAAAAAAATGACTTAAGGTTGTGAGTGACTGTCTTTGAAGATGATGTAATTGGCCATTCATTCAAACAAACATGCATGAATGAAAGAATTAATAAAAATAAAATATGCACACCGGGGCTAGTTAGTTAGTCAAACAGGGAAGTTGTCTTTACTATAAGATTTTGAATTTTGGTATTTTTTTAACAAAAAATCAGGTTGTATGCAATGCATACATTATAGTAATGTTGGTTAAAACTATTGTGTGTTTACTTCGAATTGTTTTGGTCTTTCAGAGACGTTTGCTGTTTAACTCAGATTTCATTGTGACAATGCGGTCACAAAAGGTCAACATGTTTTAAATGAACTGAAATGACAGTGGGAACATTGTTAGCCTTTAATGTAATCAACACTATAAAGTTGGTGTCTAAAATAGGAATTCACTTTAAAAAATAAACATGTGTGACAACTAGCCCCGGTTATATTTACATACATACTGAGCAGGAAAATGTGCACACATGCAGCTATTTCTAACTGATCTAAAAATCGCAATAATTAGTGAAAGCTAATGTATTCAGGTTGATTCAGTCGTACTGAACAGTATTATTAAAACCATGTGAAACACACAAGCCAAAACATTTTTACAATACACCGTTTTCCATATCAAAACAGATGACAATATCAATTACAAGTCATCACAGACTCTTGATGCATGGGAATAAAAACTTACTGGAGACAGGTACCCCTCAACTGCAGGTAAACCAGGACAAAAGCTGCATCTAGTGAGGGTTTCCGTAAATGATTGACCTGGCTTACAGATAAATAAGTTCCTAGCAACAGTTTGAATGCCCACTCAGCAATGTAATACTGAATTACCTCATGTCAAACATATATGAGGCTTGGAAATTGCTGTGTCCAGTATTGCGGCGAGCCAGAGGGACAATAGCTCGACGTAGAGAGATCTGGACATCACCAGGGAACAATAGCCAAACCTGCACAAATAGCCCAACTGTGTCTAAACAAGATGCCCTGCTTATCAAGATCTACATGTTCTGTCAAACAATCACCTCAATTAAACCCTTCCTGGATCAATCCCAGCAAAAGACCATAGATTAATTGCAGATATTCATAAAAGATCATTTAAATAATCAACATGCAAATACTGTACGCACCGCGCACAAAAAGTTTGCATACAACTCATAATGGATTAATAATCAACAGCACATATAACGTGCATTCATACTCACCGTCGTCTCTCCAAGAGAAATTCTGAATAATTCAGAAATTCCCACTCGGTAGCCTATATCCCACATTTTTTTTTAAATCCAGACTACCAATAAAAACAGAAAATGTCACAACAGTAGCTATGTTTACGGTGACAACATTGCAAGCAAACAACAAACAAATATCCGTATATTCAACTATTCCTGCGCCTATTTGGTTACGCGTGGCAAAGTTGCACCAATGCATCTAATGTATACGAGCAAATTATCACGCAGATGTAACGCAGATCATTTAGAAAGTAAAACAAAATCCCTTTTGTCTCATCTCGACCGATGTGTCTATGGTGACAGCGCGCGGTATGCGCCAACACGTCGCGTTGGTTAAGCACATTCCCTTGTTATTTCAGTGCCAACTTATTCGTCTTGGCTGGGTGTCATTGTAACTTTGAACAGTCCTCAACAAAGTCTCATTCCACTCCCTTTGATAAATATAGGGTATCTGCATATTCGCGAACACGGGCGTCTTTTCATTCGCACCGCTCGTGAGCAGAGGGGAGCGTTCCGACTGTCCGAGCGGTCCGGTGCTCTCACGCGCTGCGGAGATTTATATAAAACACAGAGAGAGAGAATACAAGCTAAAAGAGTCAAACGAAAGCAAATGCTCACCCAGACTGAATTATTCTCGTTGGTTCCTTCAATAGCCCCCAAACACCGGCAGATACACGCAGAACGCACTTTGTCCGAGAGCGAGCGCGTGCGCTCCTCCAGCCTCTCGCGTCTCTCTATCCCACCTCCACATCCTCGCGCCCGGAGAAGAACATGCAAACACATTTCATAGATTTTTGGAGCTTCACACAAAAACCGAAGTGGACTTTCCGTCGGGGGACAAAATAAATAACCTTTAAGAGGTGTGGACGAGCGCGAGGGCTGTCTGTGGTGATGCATAGAGTGGAATAATGAATGAAGTATAGTTTTGAGAGGGCTGGACACTCAGCCCATTGTCGACTCCATTCTTAATGGCTGTTGGCTGCGCTCGTGATTGAGTTATTATATCAGAACTTTTGCACATTCAGGCTTTCCACGGAACTTGGCGCTGATTGATATTTTAACATGCAAAAAACGACTCCAAAATAGAACTTCACGGTAAATGAGAATGAAATGCAAATTGTAAATAATTGGACGTGCATGAAAACTGAAACGTAATAACAATAAATTATAGACTAATAATAATTCTTGCATCAAATTAACATAGCCTGCATTAAATATATTGTTTATCGTATACTTTTATTAACTAGATTAATGTATGTTGTTTGCTGTATATTGTTATTGCTTCGTTAGTTATTTTATAATTAATGAATATTAATGCAATCTGTTAATGTATTTAACAGGAATACCCACAAAGTAGGCTACTCTTATAAAATGTATTAATTTATATTTATTAATGAGATTGATTGAGTTTAGTATTAATGATTCTTTGCAATTAAGACACATCAATGTATTCATGTATAACTAGTCTATATAGGAAAATTGTTTTTTCCTATTTAATAGTCCTTTAATTAGCCTATTTAACAACCCGCAAAACAATCCAACAAACCACATTAATTTCAGTTTCTCCATCAGTCAGCATAAAGAGTCACTAAAGGGTCGTTACCATAATCGTCGTGTTTGCTGACTTTCTGTGGTCGAAGAGCTATTTTGCTGTGGGTCCATTTGTCCGTCCGTCCGCTCCTCTTCGTCGCTTTGAGTCCACTCCAGCTCTTGTGAGCGTCCCGTGTGTCTGGCAGGCGGCCAGCTGAAGTGTGGGGCAAGTGACACCGCCAGGGCGGCAGAAATTTTCCTCCGTTTCGGGCTCCTTCCCAATCGCAGACGGGCGCGCGTGCATTGGCTGGAAAGTGGAACAGCTCGTCAGGGACGATCAATGCGGATCGATCAGTGCGGCGCTGCTGGCTGCGGGTTTGAGGGGGGGTTGCGTGTTACAGTCCTCCACAATTGCATTAACGGGAAAGTTTAGGCTTGAGTAAAGTGACACCACTATACAGCTGCACTTCCCATCATTGTTTTTCCAATTTAGGCCTATCTGTATTCACCAAAATGCTAATCACTAAGTTTTCCCTTACGAAAAGTTCTGTGTAAAAACTATTGCATAGTATAATTACCATATACATTAATCTATATTACCATCATGGTTCAGTCCAAAAACATGGCAATATTATTTTGCACTTAGTCCATTTTCATAATTACATAACTTGTATGTAATGTAGCCTATTAAAAATGAGCATGTTATATGGATTTTTTATTTTTTTGTGTTAAACATGTGTAATATTTTTTACATAGGTACACTTTAAAAAATGCTGGGTTGTTTCAACCCAAATTTGGGTCAACTATTGACAAACCCAAATGTTGGGTTAAAAAAATGTACAGTTGAAAGTGAAAGTTGAAGATTTTAAATTACATTTTAACTAGGAATGCACCAATATGAACATTTTGGCCGATTACCAGAATCCGATAATTCTTTATACTTGAAAGCCGAATAACCGATATATTGGCCGATAAATCTAAATCCAAATTTTTCTTTCATTTTTGAGAGTCTGATTAAAAAAACAAAAGTCTCACCATTAAAATCCACATCCAAGCACACATTTATAATGTTTTCATTATGACGGACATAAAACTGTATTTTTATTTTTTGTCCAATCATATTTGAAGCAATTCCAAACCATCATGTTGAACAGTGCATCTGCAATCTACATGAATTATCAGCTTTAATATATCTGCCTAATTTTCTTATCAGGCTGATAACTATAACACTAAAAATTAACATATATCGGCCGATACCGATATGGCGGCCGATATCGTGCATCCCTAATTTTAACCCAACATTTGGGTTTATCCATATTTGACCCAAATTAGGGTTCAAACAACCCAGCATTGTTTAGAGTGTACTTTATACATGGTCATTTCCCACAACATTTGTATCTTAATATATGGTGCTATTATACACTAAAATGCCATACTATTTAGTTATGAAACCTACAAAACATTACCATGGTACTACTATGTTTGTTTTTGGACATGCACCATTGTAATGCCACTGTATCTTCTGGAAGTAATGTGGTATATATTAATTAACCATATTACCAACTCATACCACAACTGTACCATGATACAGCCACTGTACTTTTTTTGTAAGTGATGGCACTCCATATAGTGTTTCAATGAAAACCATGGTATTAACATCACAGTTTTCTAAAAACATGGTAGAACTTCGGTCATTTTATATATAGCATGGTACTATGCGATTAGCACAGTGTATGCATATATATTAGGGCTGACAAACTGATTAATCGCGATTAATTCTACATTGTAAATAAAAGTTTGTGGTTACATAATATATGTGGGTGCACTGTGTATAATTATTTTATATATATAAATACACACACATGCTTGTATATATTTAAAGAAATATTTTCATGTATATACAGTATATAGATTTATATATAATTTATATTATGTATAAATATAAATATTATATATATACATAATTTTGTGTATTTATATATATATATACAAAATAATCATACACAGTGCACCCACATATATTATGTAAACACAAACTTTTATTTTGGATGGCATTTATCGCGATTAATCGTTTGACAGCTCATATATATATATATATATATATATATATATATATATATATATATATATATATATATATATATATATACATATATATATACATATATATATATATACATATACACATACATATATATATACATATACACATATATATATATATATTTATATACACACACACATAAGCCACTTCAACGATTTCTAATTATATATTAAGATAAGAAAAATATATTTAATTTATTTTAATATGATTAACATAATTATATGATTTAAATATAAGATAACCATATGCATAATATATCATGTGTGGTATATATATACTCGTGTATATATATATATATATATATATATATATATATATATATATATATATATATATATATACATACATACACACACACATAAGCCACTTCAAAGATTTCTAATTATATATTAAGATAAGAAAAATATATTATATATATATGTAAACAAAAGATAAATGATATAATTTTAATAGAACTATTTAGAGAACTATTCCAGGATGCTTGACTATTCCAGGTTTGTTTGCGAGGTCATTGATCAGACCTTTGGATTCTGAGTTGCATCATCCGCTGAGTTCACCGTGGAGGACGTTCCTGTGGTATACAGCCAGTGTTTCCCTGTGACAGAACACAGATCATCTTCCAAATGAAGCCACGGGATAGATCATGAAAATGGGTGAATAAATAAACAAATACACACTTGCCTTTTCCTTGTGGCCTCATAATTCCCAGATAACTTTGAGAGCTGAGCCCTCCTCCTCTCTGAGCTGGGGGGATTGTGTGGTGGGAGTGGAGGGGGGGATTAACGTCACATGGTTCTCTCTGGCAGCCAGACACATGACCCGCTCCACAGGAGGGGATAAAACCCACTTGAAAGACGACGGCACAGAGACCGAGGGAGAGGAGGAGAAAAAGAGAAAGAGATACAGCAAACGTCCGGTTTTCTCAGACGCTGAGGAATGCCGTCAGCCCGCTTCTCCAGCACAGAAATGCAGTCGACCCGTTCCCCCTTTGAGACCCTCTCCGTATTTCTTCTGCTCTCTCTGTTTCTCACTCCTGTGAGTTACCTGTGGTTTTGGGCACCATGTTGCTCAGAGCTTCCTGTTTTTCAATGACTGAGATCTCCACGGCCCCCCAACATGCAGACTGTTAATGGTCTTGGTCTCTATTTCACCTGCAGTTTCGTTTTTAGAGACTTGATTTGAACTAATTAAACTTAACCTGTCCCATGCCGATTGTACTTCGGACATCAATGATACACTGTAAAAAATAAACCGTTAATTTGACGGTAAAAAAACAGCAGCTGTGGTTGCCAGAACTTTACCGTTAAAAATACGGTAGGAACGTTAATGGTTTTACAGACTTAACTTAAAAATTACAGTAATAAACCGTATTTTATTTTCTGATAAAATGTGAATTTACCAACTTATTGACATATTGATATCTGTTTTAGACCATTATAATACACTGACAACCAACAATCATCACAGCTCATTACAAGTGATTGCTTGTAGAAAGCAATACTTATATAAAGAAGCTGCACAATGTCATTCACACAAACATTAAGGTAACCATCATGGTAACACACATTAAATTAAAAAAAATGCAATAAACATTAATTTAACAACATTAAAAGTTACATAAAACCCTGAATGTACATAACTGATTAGAAAAAAAAAACAATAAAACTACGAGGAACCATAGTTATTTCAACAAAAATACATAAAATGTGAAGTGTCACACAGGGAATTGTGGGAATGTCAATTTACGTTTTTTCACTGTAAATTATACAACGATTTGTTCTTTTTCACTTTCAAAAACTGTAAATTTAACGGTATTTTACTGTAAAATTGTATCACAGTTACTATACACATACCGTGTATAGTACGGAAACTTTGTTTACCAATTAACAGTTTTGCACTGTAGCATTTTTACAGTATTTTACTGTTAAAATCACGGATATTTTTTACAGTGTACCTAAAATTGGCCAGTTGAGCTAAAATTGCATTGTAATCGACATCTGGACACAGCAAAATCTTATCTAACCTATCTTTATCTCACAGACTAACATCCTTATCTGATGGATGGTAAAGGTTACTAGACAGAAGATAGGATTAGTTCAATTATTTTTTGTAAAATGGCCAAAAGTGTGGAATGTTGGAGACCATGCGCTCAACTGTCTTTACTTATGTAGAAGAGGGGAAGTGCTATCAGATCCTAGATGACAAAATAGCCTTATAAAATTCATAAACTACATGGTTGAGTGGATAATGTAGTAAGTGTGTCATTTGGGACACAAGTATAATCTAAAGAAGCTAAAAAGATTGTTCGTTCTATCTTAAAACCTCAAACATCCTTCAGAGCCACAATATCTTCAAAATAACCCAGTAGCAGTGGATTGATAAAGTGGCTCCATCTGCTGGCTGTAAGCAGAACTGCAGCAGAGATCTTCTAATTTCCTGTGTTTTGCAGCGGTACAGGAAGTAGAGCACATTATCTCCCACATCCTGTTTTAAAACTGTGGGTAGAGAATGCAAACCCTGCTTCGTGACTATACGCAGAATACATCGACAACCATTTCAAATCACGTTTATTCAAAATGCATCCTTGTACAGCAAAATATACTGATATGAAGTCTTGGTTTAGTTTTACACCTGCTATGGTAAAAACTACATGTTCAAGTCATAATGCCACAAATGTTAATTAAACTGTGCGTAGAAGTTTTGGCCCGCCACATTCATCTGCGCTGTAGTGCAAAGTTGTTTACATTTAAAGCACATTTAAATAATATGGGTCGTGTTAGAGTTGGAGAGGAAGACCAAGTGTAAAACCACATGGCGTTTACAGCGTCAGCAGTGATACAGGAAGTCCTTGTGTGAACGAGATGCATTAACACTGAGAAGTGAAATCCACGTCCAGTTCCTCTCACCTCCAGTGGATGGAAACACTGATGGAAACACACACACACACACTCACTGAATATCTAGGGGTTTTCTTCTTAATGATCAGGGGTCCAACATTATCACCAGTTTCCTCGTTGTGTTTGGCGTGTGCGCCGTCGCAGTAGGGAAACTGTCCAGGGAACAAACAAATACATACAAATTACAACCACGCATGATGATCTTTTTCGAGAGTATGATAAGGTATCTGCACGCAACATGTGGTTTTGGTGTTTATTCCAGCACTTTGCATTAGTAAATCCACAGGAAGCTCTTTTAGATTACTATGGCGCTTCAGGACAGTGCATGTGCATAAATGACATGTGAATTACACCTTTAAAGGGGTAGTTCACTTTGAAATTAATTTTTGATATGTTTTAGCTTACCTCAAGTGCATTCAAGATGTAGGTGTGTTTGTTTCAGCAGTAGTTTCAATTTTGATATTTTTAGGTTAAACCGTTCGTGTCTATCAGTCTTACAATGGAGGCCTATGGGGTCCACCTCAAAGAGCATGCACAGAGAAGTCAAAATTAAACATGATTTAATGACTCGTAAATGTAAGTACACAGTGATGGCCTAAGACACTGAAACGAACGGTTTGTGTGAGAAAACGAACCGTATTTATATCGTTTTTACCTCTTGTAATCACAGCCACAAAGCGCCCGTGCCCTCAGATCACTGGACGTGTTTCGGTCTTAGGCCATCAATGTGTACTTACATTTACGAGTCATTAAATCATGTTTAATTTGGACTTCTCTGTGCATGCTCTTTGAGGTGGACCCCATAGACCCCCATTATATGACAGACACAAATGGTTTGACCTAAAAATATCAAAATTGAAAATACTGTGGAAACAAAGACAGCTTCATCTTGGATGCCCTTGAGGCAAGCTAAAACATATCAAAAATTAATTTCAAAGTGAACTATCCCTTTAACCCTTCAAAGCCTGACATTTCAAATAATAGTCAGAAATAACTTAAATGAAACTTTTATTGGTTTATTGAATCTTAAATGTATATAAAATGTGTACAGTACATCTAAAAACATGTGTTTTATGTAGGCCTAAATTTACATTAGTTGGTTTTGTCCAAAACGACTTACAAACAAAGAACTATATTAATATGAGAATTATGTTTTGTATCATATTTGATACAGCAGGATTTTATGGCTCATATATATTATTTATGAGGAGGAAGAAACACCTCAGTAGCCCAAACTAGTAGCAAAAATATGTTAAGTATACGTAAGTATAATGTAAATCAGTACATTATAGTTCTTTATAACTACTTACATAAAATCCATGTAAATACTAGTTGTCACTGTTTCCACAACACCGTTTCGACAAAAATGAAAAACGTATGTGTGTTGGCCGTTCATTCACATGACAGTGATGTTTGCGGGCCTTTCCAACGTTTTTGAAAATTATTTTTATTATTTTTTGTGAAAAATGTTCAGTCTTGTCACTTTGTAAAGAAACGTCGCCAACTACTGGCATGACAGCGTAATACAGCATTTTTAGTCGTTTTCGCTGATCCATGTGAACGGAATAGTTGGCATCTATACGCAAAAAAAACCTCAAAGTAAAAACGTTTCTGTTTTACGAATCTTTTTTCGAGACATTTGGTTCATTCAACGAACGAAATAAACGAATTGACTCAAAAAAAGATTCTGTTAATTTTGATGAACGTCACGAACGCGCATCACAGTCAAGAGCAAGGCGAGCTTGAGCTTATAAAACTTAAACTTTTTTTATTTATTTTTGAAATGAGCGATTGTTTCGCTTGACAAGACCTTTATTCATTGTATGCAATCATTTAAAGCCCTTTGAACAGTTTGCACTGAAACTGTCTTTCTGGACCTCCTTGAACCGTTTGGTTCCCAGTAAAGTGCATTATATGGAGAAAAATCCATGGAATGTTTTCAGTCAAAAACCTTAATTTCTTTTCGAACTGAAGAAAGAATGATATGTATATCTTGGATGACATGGGGGTGAGTAAATTATCAGGAAAGGTTTTTTAAAAAGTGAACTACTCCTTTAAGGGGCCATTTATACGACACTTTTCGACTAAAAATTGTAAAACTTTTTACACGTTTTTTTTTGGCTGTTTGTATATCGACAATGGCGTTTTGGGGCCTGAAAACGTTCAAAACAGGTTTCAAAGTGCAAGTTTTTTAAAACAATATCGTTATCTTCTCCATTTAAACTACAAAAATATCGAATTTGTGAAACCGGCGACGTCATGCGCATGCTTATCACGTGTTCAGTCTCTAGGTGTGTGTTCTTTACAAAGTGACATCGCCATCTACTGGCCTGGGAGCAGAATACAACGTTTTTAGTCATTTTTGCGGGTGAATCGGGATCATTTTACAATGCTGTCAAATGCAAGTGAAAACCACAAAGGAAAAAACATGACTGTTTTTAGTACATCATTGTTGAGTAAATGTAAAAGAAAAGAGATAAACAAATAAACGTTACTCAAAAGCCTGTTGTCTCAAGTGATGCTTAATTTTACAGAAAAACCATGTTAAAATATGATATAATTAAGTTAACCGAAGTTGCTTCAGTCCAGTATGTGTTCATATCAAAATCTTCCTTACGATTAAAAGTTATTACGTTTATTTGATAAAAATCAGTAAATATTTTAAAGCAGATACACATGCACACGGCCTGAAGGTGGGATGTTTTTAGAATTATACTAAAAGCTCTTTTACTTGCTCAAAAAGTGTAAACTACCAATCAGACGACAGTCTGGGATGTAGTAGATTGTGTACAAGAGGTTTTCAGCAAAGCTTTAATCATGTTATTAATTCAGAAGCCTGAGAATTTCATGTATTAAATATAATACAGTATGATTATAGGGTTAAAAATAGTTCATACAGATAATCTCCAAATCATTCAGCAGGCAGTTACATCATATTAACATGGTTTCGCTCACCTTCTTGGACCTCCAGCAGCGGCAGTAGACGGCCTTGTTGCCGATGTCCTCCATGTTCGAAGCTGTGCACTACTTTCGGGCTGTCTTTGTTGACTGTCAGGTTGACCCTGCTCGTGGGACTGCTCTGTGAACTGAAGTAGCGCTGTCAGGAGGTACGTGCTCAGAGCCGCCGCCACTGCAATGGGAACGATGGTGGTCAGCTGATCTGCAAACGTACACACGAGGAGGCGCTCGTTTTTGAGAGGGCCGGGAGGTTGCCTGCTCTACACACTCAGCATCACTTTCATTATTAAAAGCATATCACATTTCTATTGTATAGGTAAGCTTTTGTTGAAACGAGGAGAACAAAATGTCTTCTTTTACATGAAAGATAAACAAATAAATAGGAAATGCATTTTAACAATAAGACTTCTTTTGTAGTAGGAACAAGCAGAAATTAGATTAATTGTGGACCCTAAGCCAAATCTAGCCATCTTAAAACTGAATTGGTAGGGCACTATGACTTATTATCACAATGTTTTATATTTTTTCCAAATTCCATTTTTACAAAAAATTAATTTGTGGACTTTGGAATAAATATCAATGTCCAAATATGAATAGTTTGTGGTCATATTTCAAAGCTTTCTGGTTTTAATTCATGATTTTCTATGAGACAATTCTCATTTCGCCTAATTTAATATCCATATTTTTCTGCAATGCATGAATTAAGAAAATCGATATGAATTACAATTTCACCATCATCGCACCAGGTAGTTATTAATTAACAATTATAGGTACAAAACAAAACTGCCCTTTGGAACAAACAGTTTTAAATAAATATATTTCGAATAAATGGTATATTAGTAAACAAAAACAACTCAGTGCCCAAACAACAAATACACAGCCAATGTTTTGCAGATAAATATTATATATGTAGCACACAACAAAACACATGCTGTACACTACAGATTACAGGTATTTACTGGGATTAGACATATCTTTATAAGTCATGTGACCTAAAGTCGTCATGAACCTGGCTGGCCTAAACCTAACCCATGAAACTTAATCAGCACTAAAATGTAGTCACGAGTTATTAAAGTACAGAGACTATTAATATAGGTATGTATCCGACGACATTGATACAGACAGTGTAAATACAGGTTGGAAGTTAATCGTGTTTAGCCGCGTCCGAAATCGCGTACCGAGTAGGTACTACATTTGTCTCTCATCTTGGTCATGTGACAAGGATTCACCTTTGACTGTTCAATTGATTTACACTAATCGGTTCTAACGAACAATTCGTTTCGCAATTCTTCGTGACGTCATCACGTGAACTGTCTTTAAAACTGTCATTAAAAACATTGTAAACATATCGCTGCAAGTACGTGAAAGCTAAAACGTAAAAAAATCGTATAGACCGATTTGTTTTAAATGATTAATTAAAAAAAACTATAATAACTCAAAAAATAAAGTATTCCGTAATATACGTCATGTTTTCCGAGATATGAAAACATTCGAGTATGTCAAACCCATGCTTTCCCGCATAAAAATGCAGTTTTGTAGCGTAATAAATCGTTGCATTGATTTAAATATGCAAAATACACTTATGATATAATAACGCAGGCATGCAATAAGCGTGTTTAGAATCCCAATTTGTAGGCTATAACTTAATCTAAAATCATTTAAAATCTCAAATGAATATCAGTATCCGGATTCATAGCATTAAATTGAGCATGCAAGACAAATATGTGTTGACTCTCTTAGCATTGCTAGACTGCAATCGATCAAGGTTGCGTCGGCTTTATATTACAACAAAAATCGCTCTTACCTTTAGAAACCTTGAAACCCGGAATTAACCCCGGTTTAATCAGAGATGAAAGCCCAGGCACTTGAGATGCCATGACTGATAGACTTGTTATAACTTCAAGTTTAAGGGCACCACAAGGACTGAGAGACGCGGAACCAGAGGGACGCCGTGACTGCGGAAACAAATGCGTGATTACGTCACTGAACACCTGACCAATGGCTGGAGAGCGTGACCTACTCGCACTTGCTGTAAACATGAGGCCCAAATCCCTTATTAGTGCTCCACTCGTAGTTTGGTAGTGTTTAAAATCTTGATATTTAAATATTTCGTAATATGAAATGTTGCATAAACAACAAAACCTTAACTGAGAGTTCAAAAAGGAATTGAAGGATCTTTACAAGATTCCATCTTGAAAAATAATGAATTACCAAAATATAAATTTAATTTGAAGGATGAATGCAATAATTGTATTAATAATAATAACGAATTGAATTATTTTGCAATTGCACATAACACAAATTGTTTAACATTTCATGACACCTTCTTCCAACAAACATACAGTAGTTAGTAAAATAATTAATTTTCTGAATATATTAGACTGAATTGCTGAGCATGGAATAAATCCACCCCAGTTTTCACAGAAATGCATGTGAAACTATTTTAACTGAGAGCAACTAGCACTGACAACTTCAAAATTGTCAGGGTCATTCTTTTGTCTCAAGTTGCACACCAGTAATGTTTTTTTCTAAGACATGTTTATAAAAGCTACTTAAATATCCTAATTGAACTAAGGCCTGCCCTGTTTGTAAAACCACTCCTCAGTCACTTTACTTTTAAGTGCTTTGGTCCTCCACACCAAACTGGAAAAAGCTCCTATAAAAAGCGTATGGATAATTATGGGGGAAATACAAATACTTGCAACTTTAAGCAATCATTATGCAATTGATTATATTTGTTTTCTGTCAAAATGACCATTGATTGGGCAAGCAGATGAGAATTAATTTGACTTTACTATTAAAACCCAAACTAAGGACGAAGTTTAGTGGGGGTTTTTTTGCGACCCGTTTAATAAATGCGTGAGAAAAAAACCCATGCACACAGAAAGTATTTCAGACTTTAGTAATCATTTTATTACACAGTTTTAATCAACACACAAAGCTCAACGAGCCTGTCAGGAAATTAAATATACAGAAGTTTGTCTGTGAGGAGTTTGTGTCCTCCCACCCTGGGACCCAATCGAGTCTGGCTGAACCATGTTAGCATCTAATTCAACAAGAGCAGAAAAAGGGAAAAGGAAAAAAAAAAAAAAAAAAGCAAACTATGAGTTACAAGGGTGGGTTGGGGGAAAGAGAAATCTAAAGAAAAACAACAAGACGCATGTTAGAGACTGCTTTAAATAACTGGTCCAAAACCCTTCGTGATGGTGAATGTTTGTGAAGTTGGTCATGGCTAAGGAAAGGGGTAGAGAGTCTTTGCAATGGCAAATGGAAAAAATATATATATATTCATAGTATTCAAGTCCATTAGAATACTCCAGAGGAGAAGACAGGAGGTCCATTTTCCTTTAACAGCTATGATTTTAAAAGAATTCCTTTGATAGCTTTTATACAAAAAGACAGCCAACATACCCCTCCCTTCTCTGCAGTAAAGAAATCAAAAAAAGAAAAAACAACAACTTCCTGATCCAATGTACAGTTGGAAGCCCAGGAAATGGAAATGAAAAAGTAAACTGTAAAAAACATATCCCTCTATGTCCAGACTATCACAAATTGTAGGGAGAACTCAACAAATGATAATATAGCCCTCCCTTCCCAGTTCTTAAAAACAACAAGGAATGCTTTTAGAGCCATAAACATCTTCTACAGCAAAATTTATACGGACTGATCCTAAGCACGCGGTACGTCCGCTATAGCAACGGAGAAGGTAAAGCGGGAGCTGTGGAGTGAGGTTTGAATTTGGGGAGGAAAAGGGTCTACAGCTGAAGTTTCAGTATGTACACCATGGCTGCCAGAGGGCTAAGAGTGGGGGAGGTGCTCTGGTGAGGGGAGGCGTGGCTTAAAGAAAGCACTCCAATGGAAACCAACAAGATCTGTTTTTTTTTCTTAAGCTTTTTTTTTTCTTTTTTTAATCTTTTGAACGTTCAAAAACCTCCCCTAATCTTAAGATGGAGAGGTGTCATTTTCTCCCATCATGATTCTAACTCCCAAAACTACATTGCATACTTTTGTGTCCATTCTCGAAGCTATTCTGTTGTACCTGTGAGGGAAGACAAATAAGAAAATATCAGCATCACATTCCAGCACAATTTTGCATGACACAACAGGTAATACAGACTCATCTCTGTAAGCTCTGAGATCTGCATATAAAAACAAATGGGTACAAGCACCACTCAAAATCAAAATAAACCGTGTTCTAACCAATCACCGACGGGTGCGTGTTTGTTTTTGCGCCTGCATGCAAAGTCAGAGCTTAAGAATAATGGTGCGTTCATGTGGTATGGTAATTATGTTAAATACCAAAAAGCCGTTTGGTATTTTCCCACTGAGCAACTCGTAGAATATTTTGATGCACGAGTTGCTGAGATGAGATGACCTTTGACCTTTTCAAAATGCTACAAATATGTACTATTCATGATCTAGAAAATACTGGGGTTTCTGCAGGTATCTTCAAATTAAATTTAATGCCTTTTTAATGCCTTTTAATGCCATTTTAAAATGTTTTGATGCCATATACGACCCATGACTAACCATATATATATATATATATATATATATATATATACATATACATACATACACAGTATATACACACAGATGCAATGATTAATGCATCCATGGCCCAGATATAATTATAAAATATGATTTTCAAAATTGACCTATAACATCGACTATGCAATACACTTTAATTTTGCTAGTGCTTATAAAATTAGGAGAGAGTATAAAATATTTGGAGAGAGAGGTTTATAATGTGACAATTTATTTTACAATTATTGATCATGAAGGCTATATTCAAATTAATTTATATAAAATTATCTTCAAAACTATAAAAAAAAAATAATGCCAGTATGAATCAGATTTAATGATTTTTAATGCTTTTTAAGGCCTTAATTTTCACAAAATCCATTTAAGGACTTTTAATGCTTTTTAATGCCTGCGGGAAACCCTGTGCATATTATTTACTGTTTAAGTTCTGATCATTTTCTTGCTGTTGCAGATGACTTAAGCAATCTAAAATATTTTTAGCTAAATAACAGGTCTGGATCTCCATCTTTTTACCACATTACTACATCAAAAGCACTTGAACGCAAAACACTGGTAAATATCAGTTCACAAGTGGAAAATATCATATTTTCCATAGCGCGTGAACGCACACATAAGCCAGCATCCATCAACCCTATGCTATCAACGGACTCAGATACATTTAACATGGAAGAGGCAATCCCCAAGAGGAGGAGAAGTATTAGGGTAAGGGAATACTGTCGTTTTTCATCAAAGAAACAAATAACCGGGAAGGCTTTTTGGACGCCGAGGTTGCACTGTTTCTTCTGAACAAACGTGAGTAGCTTCTAGTGCTGACTTTTTTGCATGCAACTATGTGTGAAAATATAATTATTAAAAAAATATGAGGAAAGCTCAACTAAACTTAGACAGCTCTAGCGAATTTTAGATAGTAGCCATGTTTCCATCGACACGTTTTTATCCGAAAGTGATATCAAATGAAAAATACCTTATGGAAACAGTAAAATTCGATGAAATTTCATGAATATTGACTCAAATGAAATGCGTTCGGTCTCATCGGATTTTCTCTTGATCGATATATGGCTAATGTGATAAAAGCTGATGTAAACGTTATTTACCGAATAAATAATGAATTGTGATGAAGTTTTATGACCTTTTATGGTTGCAACACAAAGACGAGTTCATTTCCGGCCAGTCCCACTCTGTTTGTGCACACATGGCGGATTCTCAACAAAGACAGACGTAATGAACAAAAAAAAATGAATAGAAACACCTTAAAATGTCTCAAATCAATTCGAATATACCAATTTGATCGTAAAACAGCATGTGACGTCATTACATACTTGTTTTCATTCACTTTAAAGCCGTTGGATGGAAACACACTTTCAGCAGCTTTATTCGCATGAGTTTTTTAACCGAACTTCAGATAATTCAATTGAAAAGTGGATGGAAACATGACTACTGTGTGAGTTTTTCATAATGCACAAAACAGGAGGGAGGAGTGAGCCAACGGTTTGCTTTGGGATCTCGCTTCAAACAAACAGAAGTGGCGTCACCCACAATCGCTGATACAACTTCTAAACATCAGTGCAGGAATGAATATGTTCGAATGCTATTGACAATGTGTTTGAGAAGTACAATCAACTTCTCAAAGAATAGATGAAAACGTGATATGATCCCTTTGACATCCCGTTGAAAAATTTTTTGGGCATCACCAATGACTGACATGAATAGCTGAACCAGAGAGATGCCGTGACAGCGGAAACAATGCGTGATTACATCACTGAACAAGTAAAGTTCTAAAGGAACTCTTCAGTAATCCCTCAGAATACATTTAAGAATTCAGCCTCAATTGCTTTTTCCACCTATATTTACCAGTAACAGTAGTTCAAAAAAAAAAAAGATCTAATAGGCGCCTGCTGGTATTTAACTACCTTTTCTGTTCAATTTGATTATAAACAAATTTTCCTGTTCAAAATATTACACCCAGTGCAATATTGTTTGGATAAATGAAAACACTGTTGCGTTTTTGGAGCTATTGAAGACAGCTTTTTTAAAATTCTTTAATTTTTATCATTACAGCAAGCTTAAAATATTTTATATCTTAAAATATTTTTGCTGTGGCTTTACAGTCAACTACAAGGCTCAGAAAAGGAGCAAATTATTCCCAAAACAAGACTTCAGTGTATCAGTGTAACCTCCATAGGGAAGTAAGGTGAGAAAGTATAAATAGGTAACTGCGTAGGCAATAACATGGCTAATAATGCAAATGATTGCAAGACAAACACAGTGTGTGTGGAACTGATCTAGTGCACAGGAGGACACTTACTTTTCCCTGTCAGTCTTGTAAATGCGGGCGATCTCAGGTACTAAGGAGTCGTCCGGATTCAGGTCACACAGCAGGGAGCAGATGGACAGGAGAACTGAAGTGCAAGAGAGAAAGGAAAAGTTGAAGTAAAAATAACAAAAGGCACTTTAAAAAGAGTTGTCCTTGTTTAAACAGGTGACATCTATCATCAGGAGACTCGTTGCTTATGGAATAAATTAAGCACCAACAATCTGTTACAAACAGCTCAAATGATCTATATAGTTAAAATAAACAAAAAAAAAAACTTAAACATACTGTGCGAAGCATCAAATTTGCCTTAAGCTGCATGCATTTACAATTAGACGCTGAAAATATTCTCTTTCTCTAGTTTTTATTTCTCTCATGATAAAGATGCATATTTTAAACTAAAGAATCAGATTATTCATAGAAATAATTCCTATGCAGACATTTGACATAACAGCTTAAAAGGCTGTTTCATGGCAGATACAGATCACTTGATCAATTTCTGTTTAAAAACATCAAAATTTTGTTAACACACAAAAATCTTCAATTGTACTTGTAAAAAATTTGAATGCCCAATAGGATTTGGAGTGCTACATTATTTAAAGCAGTTCTCACAGCACTTCCAAACACAATTTAGCTATGCATATTTTCTCTATATTAATTTAGGATATGTCAGAATTCTCCAGAACACCACGTGGGCCCATATAGAAGCAACCCAATAAAATCCATAAAAGCTTGACCATGGGAACAGAAGTTGATGCCAAGAAAGTATCATTTCTTGAATGAATAGTCAAAAAGACAGTATGGAAACTAATAGCTGAAACCTGGCAGTGATTTACCTTTGGAGATGGTGAGTGCCGGTGACCACTGTGACCTCAGAATATCCAAACAGATGCTGCCATTGCTGTTGATATTTGGGTGATAGATTCTTGTGGTAAATGCAACCTGAAAAAGGCAGTAGACAAACATAAGCACACACACACCCATTTCAGGCTAAACAGTATTACTACCGCCAACACAAGAACAGTTCTTAATGTAGATAAAAATCCAAACACAAGCATGGGATTCCTTGAAACAAATTCTTTAAATTCATTAACAAAATTCTCTGCATTCAGCATTTGATCTACAGTCATAAGCTGAATTATTTCAATCTATGGTAGGATGAAAAACACTCATATCATGCCCAAAAAAAAAAGAAGTGCAGGTAGGTAAAATGAGATGATTTAAAGAGACAAATAATTAAGCAGCACCTGAGAATAACCAAAAACACCTGAGAACCTGTTCCTAGCGTGTGGAGGTACTGACCTTTGGCGGTTTGAAGGGATAATCTGTGGGAAAGTGTATGGTCAAGAAGAACACTCCACCTTGGTAAGGACTGTCATTCTGTAGGGTAAACATTTGAATTAGAATTAAATGTGTGTGTTTGTTTATAGTTTAACACCATACCAGTATTAATGGAGAGTAAAAAAGTAAAATACCTTTCTAAACAAAGTTTAAAATGTTAAAATATATAGACAAACTTTACAAATATATATAGATTTTTTTGTATGTTCATCTTTGATAAAAATTCTAAAACTAAACCTGGTCTACCATCATTAATCTTTTTTTTATATATATATATATACACACAATTATATAAAAGGTTTTAGACAACATAATTTCAAGACAACATTCTTATGCTTCAAGTTCAAATAATTTCTGTAATGTGGTATGCTACTATAGGGGACACAAGAAAAATACTTACTGGTCCCATTATTGTGGCCTGCCAATGAAACACTGAAACAAGACAAACAGAAACGTCAGAGAAAGCCTGTATAACATGTTTATCTTACATTCTTAAAATCTCTCTAAAACTCAGAGATACAATTCTGATTTGCAAGCTCAGGATCAGTCTGGTGAGAAATAAGAGCCCACTGAGGAATACAGTATAAAATATGATAAAGCAAATTTGGGTACAATTATGTTGTCATATTTCAGTCTAGTCTCTGGGGCACTAAGTGGGTCAGATGGTTGTATGATTCATGGTTTAATAAAGGGCGACTCTTTGAGGGAAGCTATATATGCTGCCTATATGTCAGTTCAAACGATCCGTTGTCTTGTGGTTGAGCCTCACACTAGATATTAATGAACAAATCTATAAAGGCACACAGAAAACATGATCAGAAAGGAAAATTTAAGCCATTCAGTTCCTATAAGTCACCATATTGTCGCTGTAGGACAGAAAACTTGTATCTTCATATTTCGTCTTTTTTCATAAATCATTATGATTGGTCAGCCTTTGTGTCTGCCTGTTGGTTTTAAACTGTCGCCAAAATCTCATAACTCCACTCCTCTCTATCTAGTGAATGAAGAACTGCATGCAGTTCCATCTCTACTGGTTTGCAAAGCAAAAATAAATAAAGAACTGGTTATTAAATAAGTACAGCGTTTTCTGATTTTAGCGCTAGATCTCTTTTTTAATAGCGAACTAAATGAATTATCTGCTAGTTAACTGGAGATGTTTCATTTATTTTTGTATTAGGTGTCCAACTTTCCCCCAACTTTCATAGATAGCATAAATAATTTGCAAGCTGCTAAAATAAAGGATACAAAACATCAGCAAAATAATCTATCGGCTATATGATTATAATCAGAGCATGTGCATGTCAGTGATTTATTTATATTAGATTATTAAAGCATTAAAGAGCACAGACCTGTGTAAAGGAAGTGCATCTGAAACGCCTTGTGAGAAATACTTTAATTTTCAGTAAAAGTATCGAAATCGCAATACTTAAATTGGTATCGGTATCGAAAACAATCATTTTGGTATCGTGACAACACTAGCTGAAAACGTCATTTAGTTCACTAACTGCCACAGATGTGGCCGCGTGTCCAGAATTTTCCTGGTTTGGATCTTGATTTCTGTAAAATGTTACAAATATAAGGACCCATGCAAGTGTCTGAACATATATAAATCCCCCAAACATATATAAATCCCAATTTCAACTTTGAAAACATGGCGTTTAGGCTAATTAATGTATATAATATAATATATATTAAATTATATTTTTATATATATATTAAATTATATGCATATTAAATGAAGTTAGAGAAATTCTCAGGTTTTTTGTTTTTTTTTTTTCAGAAATGGAAAAAGCATTTTTTCTTCATATATATATATATATATACATATATATATATATATGTATATATATATATGAAGAAAAAAATGCTTTTTCCATTTCCGAAAAAATAATAATGAGAATTTCTCTAACCTCATTTAATATGCATATTTACAGTACAGGCTTTTATGATGTCTAACAATAAAATAATAAATAAAAAAACATGCTCAAGTTAATGCAGAACCAAAAGAGAGGTTATTTTGGCAAAATGAATAACAATTACAAAAACAAAATGTTTTGTTTTTAGAATAACATGCACCATGAATCGTCCAAAACAAAACCAGGAACATGGATTAAAAGTGAATGTGGAATTTGCAACACAACCAAAGCAGAAATAACCAGTGATCATATTCAAAATGCAAATTCAACCTGTAAATTGAATTGGGAAGAATAAACATACAGTAGTTTGTCAAATACATTGGTGGGTAAAACGAGTTACTTACTGTCATCCCCTACTGGGCCCGCTGAACACTGAGCAGGTGGGTCACGGCCCAAATCATGCAGCTCCTGCAACACAACAGAAACAAAAATGGAGTTTAAAATGTGCTCACCAACCATGACTTGAAACCCAGCAGGTAAAGCTGTGAATCACCTGTCCAGATCACCTTCCTGAAACACCTGCAGTACACGCTACCAACAATGAAGCACCAAAATGAAACTGACACCGAAACTAAATACTCCAAATATCTGTGCATTTGACAAAATGACAGTAGAATACACCAAACCAACGCACTGGTTGGGTGACTAAGAGAATAAAGAGGTCAATATCAAATCAGACACATAACAGTCTGTGTAATGGGAGTTATTGCTGCTGTAATGACATGAGAGGTGGATCACAACTTATGTAACATATTTGTTTTCAGGTTAGTATGTTCTACCGAAACCCGCCACAATTAAAACGCTTAAAAATTGTCAAGAAAAACCCAACAAGGGGTGATAAGTTTGAATATAAATGCTTTGAATCATAACGTCAATTTGCTTGCGCCACGAGCTAACCTCAAATATCCAGATAAATAATGCGAGTTTGGCTTTAAAATCGAACAGTTGGACTCAAGCACCAAATATTTAGATGTTAATAAGGACAAAAAGATATTCAACTATAAAAACCACCTATATAGCCCAATCCAAAAATTAACTTAAAACACATAAATGCGAAAGCCAACTGATGGGCCAGATCATGCCTCTCCCTGAGCGGTTAGCCAGTTAACAACCCAACACAGCACGATATAAACAAACGCAACATAATAAGCTGTACATTAATATAGTTATGGTAAAAACACAGTCACTTGAAGATGTTGCGGAGGATATAAACGATCTTTGTTTAAGGTTTTCAAACGGGCCTTTAGCATTTTTCGCTAAGAAGGGTTAGCATGCTAACACGTTATCATGAAATAACATTAATCCTCAAGTGAGCCATTGCAAACCGACTACCGTTTCAAATGACTGTTTATTTATGTTTGAGATAAAAAGCGATGGGAGACAAACAAAAGTGGAACAGTAGAATCGTTTTATATCAGTCTCACACAGTTCGACGGAGTGTCGCCAGCTAACATGCTAACCGTTAGCCCGGGCCGAACCGTCGAACCGGGGTGCTTTACTACACTTGTCATCCCACCAGCGGCAAACTTAACACTTTTAACTTCCCAGTAACATCCCTTAAATCGTCTTTCCAAGGTAAAATAGGAAGGATGATGCGGAAAAGGGCAATGGCGCCCGTGACTTCCTTCTCTTACCTTGTGGATTCTTTTCAGAGCCATTGTTGTGCTGTTACTGCTGTCAAAAACACACAAAACCAGACTTATTCTCGATTAAAACGGCGCTTCTATAATTTCGACGCGGCCAACCCCTCGGGTGTCGTAATAAAGGACTCCTTGGGTGATTATTCAGTCGGTGTTCTGTGTGTGTGACGGAGCCGGTTGGTGTAATTTGAAGGCGAAACTGAAAGGTGGTGCTGGTAGCGGTTCGGTCCTTCCTCCTGCAGCAGCGGCAGCGAGTAGCTACCGCATCACGCACACTGCGCTGCTCTAATCAGATCCTTCCGCCAATGGACGCAGTCGCCGGGGACAGATTGCGCGCCGACGCCAGTTGCTAGATAATGCGGTGGTGAATCACGAAACTGATGCAATAGCTGAGTCAAAATGGCGGCTAGTGCTCAGCGACTTTAATGCGATTGAGCCCAAATGAAAGCCTGCGTTTGAAAGCTTCCATTTCGAGCCGACAAACGAGCTTGATGATGATCAGCTCAGAAGTAGAATGGAGAGAACTATGAGAATATAAATATGATCTGATGAGATGTTTATTGTAAGTCATATTTACATTCGAATGAGGAGAGAAGTTTATATAATTTCAACATAAATGGCAATATCATGCATACCCTCGACAGACTAGAGGAAGTTTCACCATTGCGGAGGGATATTTGATAAATTAATGTTTTATCGTGACAAAATACGAGATTATCGTCTATAGATAAGGGGATGTGTGTGAAACCATAGTGTGAAACTAGGACCACTGCTGTGTACGTTTTTTCATTGAGCAATTATTAATTATTTTTTATCAAACAAACATGCCACATTAGGTTATGTTATTAAGAATGCACTTTACCTGTACTGTATATTTTTAGGTTTACTTATATATATATATATATATATATATATATATATATATATATATATATATATATATATATATATATGAAGAGTTCAGATGCAAAAGCCTCTAAATGCCATTTGAAATTTTCTTCTAAAATGACAATTTTTATCAAGCTTGTATACTAAAGTTCAGTAATTTCACTTAAATGACAATTAATAGGTAATCTTCATTGCCATTTAAGTGAAATTACTGAACTTAAAATATACAAGCTTGATAAAAATGATCATTTTAGAAGAAAATTTCAAATGGCACTTAGAGGCTTTTGCATCTGAAACTCTTCATATATATATATATATATATATATATATATATATATATATATATATATATATATATATATATATATAATATTCTGATTGGAATTTATTTGAATCATTAGAAACCTTTATAGCCTATTGTCTTACCTGCCTTTGTTCTCATTTCTAATATTTGATTGTCTAAACAATAATAGCACATATTTTTAGGTGCTTCTGTCTAATCCTCATAATCCTGATTACACAAATCCAAAAAGATCAAACTATCAGCCTATATTCCTAAAATACTTTGTTGCATCGTGATATCTTTATCCTGCAGCACAGATGTATGCCCATGCCCCATTCAGACAAACACATTCATTAAGAAAAAAGGATGAAGGTGGAATCATTCAGTTAAAATTGAGTAGAACAGAGTAGGCCTATTGTTTGATGTGCAACATACAATGCAATACAAAATAATACTGATTATTATTACAAGATGATATTATTACTGTGGCACAATAAAGTGATGCGATGCAATGATACTATGATAAATATCTTGTTTTCTGAATGACTATCATACATTATTTACATGATATTATATGGTAGCTTACTTATGATAAAACAATGATGTCCAAAATCCATGAAAAAAAAGAATTATGCAGGTCAAAAAGACGTCGGCCTACTGGTAAATGTATTAAAATGCATTATAGGCTAGGAGGCTATATTTGTATTGTAAAAACATGCTCAAGTACATTTTTAATACATTTAATAGTAATTGTAGGCTATAGCTGCGTCTTTTTCACATGGGTAGTAACGAAACAGCATTCTAATGGTAGGGCCTAATACAACATTATTGATAGATGAATAGATTCTAGATAATTTAAACAGCCTAAGCCTTATTTTAATTATAATGAAGCTGTTTGTTCTTTCAACATTCATAATACACATTTTCTTGTACTTTGTACATTCACTTTCTACGCCATGAAGCATTTAAATGACTGACGTCAATAAAGCAGCAACAATGCCTTGGCGCGCGCGCTCTCTCGTGCGCAGGGAAACCCCAAATCAACCTCCGCGTGATGGCGGTATGAGGCAGTCCCTGCAAGCCAGAGCGTGGGAGTTCCTGTCTTCGCCATGTCGGGGTGGTGCTGCAACTCGCTGAGGATACCCTGAACCGAGCAGAAGTCTCCCAGCCCCCTTCTGCTGCTGCTCCATCCATCTATCCAAGTCTACCCATCCGCCCCCACACGGCACCAGGCAGAGTCCAGCATCACTGTTTCCCCCGGATCAGCTGCGACACATCTTTCCCTCTGACCGACGGTGGACTGAGGAGAGACGCACCAAGTGATGCGGCTTCTGCAGCCCGCGCATCCCGCAGCACCGAAGACCGCACGCTCACCCGTTAGGAGTAGGCGCACTTTTCCCGTTATCTACAACAACCCATGAGAATGTCCAGCACAGACATCATGGGTTTAAACCCTACCGACCGCGTAATCAAATGTAAGTGCATTGTTGTTAGGTTCTTTATTAATCATACTCAGCACATTTAAGCATTCAGTTTTATGCGATTGTGAATGGTTTGCGATTATTCTGCTTCTATGATGATGCACTGTGAGGTTTTGAAAACGTGATAATTCACGCATCAATGATCGATCAGTGATCAAATGATGATCAGAAGGTGTGTTTGCATTTAAAAAAACTCTTTCCGTTCTTTATGAGATTGGCAAACCCATTAAGGCTCCCTATATGCTCAGTGATGCTGATGCAGGCGAGATATGGCAAGCCATTTTAACATGTATTCCTTGAAACTAACAACTATAATTGTTATTAATTGCAAGTAATTCATGAATTAGTATGTTTTTCAGTTTTGCGTCATTAACTTAATCTATAGTTACTAGCATTCATTCATAGAATCTATAGATTCTTTTAGGATTATAGTCATTGTTTTTTGCAATCAGTCACTATCTCAAAAAACAAAAGTAACAAAAAACACTGCTGTTAACTGATAAGAATTATTACTTAAAACTTGTAAGTAATAATGTGACTCAAAGTGAAATAAAGTGAAATAAAGGGGCTAAAGGCGCACCAGGGTAAAAGGCGCATTTGATTATATTCTCATCTATACCACTAGATGGCACAAACACTTGCCACAGAACTTTCCTAAACATCCTCTTTTCAAGATGCATGTGGAAATTTGGCTGCGATCGGGAAGCATGTAGCACGAAGTTGACTTTATGCTAAATTGATTTAATATTGATTGCTTAATGAGAATCGGTAAAATTGTCTAGCCTATAATATGAGACAAAGGTCTTGTCAATGATTTTCAGTTTTGTTCAAGGTAAATAAACCAACAGTTTTTCAATAATGGGAAAACATGTGAAAGTATGGTATTTGTAGTAATAAAAGCCCTATCTGTAGGTGAAAGGCACTGTCTGACTTTTCCATTTGTTGACATGACATGGTTAAATAGATTTATATATTAAATAAAATATATATTAAATTGGCTGTCCACCTTAGAGATAATCACCATATTTATGAAAAAGTAATGAAAAAATATATGATATTAATCATATCATACAATAAAAGATATTTATTGTTACTAAAATGCTATATTAAATTTTAATGGGATCTCATTTAATGCTTTCAGAACCTTTTTGCTTCTATATTTTTAAAATGAATATATTTTAATGAATTGTTAATGAAAAAGGAATTGTTTTATTTATCCAAATAAATTGAAATTAATAAAACTTTGCTAAAGTGATTGTTTTGAACAAGTATTAACTTAGACATTATTAAAAAAAACATTATTTTTAGCTAAAGTATTTAGGCCTTTTAACCTGGGCAATATGTAGGCTATAAATTTATAAGATTTTTAAAGAATCAAACCGCTTTTATGATATAATTCTGTTGCTCCATTTCTTCAATCACACATTATGGGTGTAGAAATAAATACTAGACCCATAAATCTAGACAAACATTTTAAAGAATAAATGTGAAACCGGCTTGCCACATATGTGAAGCGCATCGATGGCTGCGCGCGCCTGCTGGCGGATAGATGAACTGTTATACAGTGCCAGGTTACCCCAGAGAGAGAGAGAGAGATAGAGGGGGAGGAGAGCAAGAGAGAGATTAACATCTCGATCCAATGAAATATTTTTGGCAGTTTGAGGATGACAGCGAAAGGACGACTTAAAGGTAGCGTGGCTTTTGCATTGCATTCCTGCATTATAGTATGCATCTCCTTGTGCTCGCCTATACGCATATTTAACTCCAATGTCAGTGCGCGCGCTTGTCGGATAGCGGCACTCGGATAACGAGATGATTGTTAACGTATCGATTGTGCGTGTAATTATGTAAAATGTGCAATGCCTCGAGCCCTTGCACGAGCGCACTCTTGTCATGCGGGGGAAATGCGCGCTGAGATGCTCGCAATGTCAGCTCGTGCACTGACATGGACATCCTTGCATAGATGGCCTATGAGGGTATGTTAGTCTATCATTCCGAAGCAGTTTATCGATTCGTTGGTACAGCGTTACACACTGTAAACAAGGCTGCACACAGAGGATGCTCTGCATCTAGTGCCTGCAGAAATCCCAAAGGCATAAATGCTGAACGTTATTGCAGGATGCAAGTTGCATTTCAGTGCACTGCAGTACTATGTATTTCATGTGATGATGATGATGAGTAAATACGTTAATGCAAACCCATTATAAATGCCAATACCAATCAATGCTTACAGCCATTTTATATTTCTAGTTTTTGCAAGAAAAGCAATATGATAAAATAAAACCCACTAAAAAGGCCATATAGAGAGGATGTGGGCATTACAGCATCACTGGATGTTGGGATATGTGGATGTGGATGTATAGTGTGGGCGGTTAGTAGAGAGAGAGGGGTTAATTAGACGTCAGCGATGGCTGTGCATACTCAAAAGCTGCCCGAAGGCATCTGTTTCCTGTGTGTATGTGATCAACACTGGAATTTGTTTGGATTATGGAAGACAATAAGAGCGGACAGGGGAGGCATGCTTTTGACCACCGTACTGTTTAGAGAAAGGGAGGTTTGGACAGCGATAGAGAGAGAGAGAGAGATGTGTGTGTTGTAAAGGGCTTTTCCTTAACCCTGGAATGTGGCCGCCTGTAATTATTTAGCAACATATGCCATTCTGCATTAAATAATCATAGTGTGGCATATGTGTCACCATTATGTAATATTAACCGTTAGGTATGCTGGGTTATAAGCTTTCGGGAAGGTCTGTGTGAGAGCGTGTCCAGATATAGCTGGTGTACGAGGAAAGCAAAGCAGCTGGCGTGAAGATGAGAAAGGTATTAGGATGCAGCTGAAGTGTGAAAATGCTTGGTTGTTCAGGAAACCTTTGGGGAAAAAATAGTATCCTGTGGTGTATCCATGATACAGTCTATAAGATGGTTATACCATGGTACTTTGATATACTGGATGTGCATATATTGCATGGTATTCTATTTACATATACTCCAATGTAGGCCAAACAGGACTATTATTACCATAGGACATATAAAAATCAAGAAACATGCTACCATGTTTAAAAAAGCTTGACGTTTCTGTTAAACTTAAAATGTGCCAATGGTACTTCCATGATATTTTTGACATGCACAATTGTATTACCATGGTACATGAATTTCAGTGCTATGATATATTTCAAAGTACTGTAATATTATTATCTGAAACCATCACTTCACAATGGTATTGCCACAGCACTTGGTTTGGAATATTTATTGAGAACTATTTACTCAGGACTGACAAAAAAACCTTGGTATTACCATGATGATACATATAAAAAATATACTGTACTATGGTCATGGTGCAAACCCAAAAACTTGGTAATACCATTGCATTTCACTTAAAAAGCATGATTATGCTATAGTATTTTAGTGAAGATGTCGTGTTTGGGATAGTCATGTACTTGCTACTCCAATCAACTTAGTGGCATTTTTATGATGGGAATACATGATATATACATGATATGATATATCATGATGTTTAGTGAAGAAGATGGTGTGCTTGGGATAATTGGTTACATGTTTCTCCAAGAAACTTCAAAAATACCATGTAACGAAGTATTACCATGATTTTTTAAATAAATTTTAGTCTAACAAAGGGCTGTGATAATCCATGAAATAAAGTTTGTGTTTACATAATATATGTGTGTGTAGTGTGTATAATTATTTTGTATATATAAATACACACATATGCATGTGTATATATTTAAGAAAAATGTGTTATTATTATATCAAATATTTATATTCATGTATAATATTAATTTTGTATATATATAAAGTATATACCTGCAAATATTTCTTAAATATATACATGCATGTGGTATTTATATATACAAAATAATTATACACAATATACTATGTAAACACAAACTTTTATTTTGGATGCGATTAATCGCGATTAATCGTTTTCACAGCCCTAGTGCAAACTATGTACTCTAAAAAAATGCTGGGTTGTTTTAACCCAAATTTGGGTCAAATATGGACAAACCCAGCCATTGGGTTACCTATTTTCCTAGGGAGTTGCAGAGTAAAAGTGGTGCATGGAAGATGACATGCTAGAGACACACAAAGTGAGTAAGCAGAGTAGAGTGCTTGAGTTGAATGTGCTCATTTCCACAAGTTATTATGCGCTGCATTCTGTGAAACAAAATGCGCCTCACTGCCATCTGTCTCCTGAAGGAATGTAGTAATGCGACAATAATGACTAGATTATTCTAATTGCATCATAGTGTATTTTTTACGATTGGTACTAATAGGTGTCCTTGGCCCCTAGGAGGTTTTAAAACAGAAATATATTATTTGCACGCAGTCAGAAACACACGTTCAAGGCATTGTCTGGAAACGACTTCAAAGATCAACATTTTCTCCAGATTGTGTGTCTGTGTTAATTCATGCATGCCTCCTGCTGAGCACCGACACACAACACGAGTGAGATGTTAAAGCCCAACACAGAAACTAAGAGAGAGTGTTGACATGAGCCTGGTGATAAATGAAACGGGAGCAGGTGAAAGAAAAGAGAGGGGAATGTGTGAAAGTGCGGAGGATGAGAAGTGGGAGAGACGGGGAATTAGGCACTTGATAGCAGATAGATGGATGGATGTGCATGCGCTTATGTCCCGGCAATCTCTTTCTCTCGCACACAGGCAAACGTTCAGGAATAGAATTGTAGAGCATTGCATACGGCACAGTATACACTGAAAATTGGCAGCTATTTAAAGTCACCATGAAATAGTGGCGTAGGTTTGATTTTGAAAAAGTTTTGATTTTAAATATATGAAATGATTGCTAGGGATATCACTGTCACTGGATATTGGTAGGGATACATCCAAGCGTCCCCACTAATTTACGCCCCTGCCATGAAATCAAAACTGATCAGTCTTTTTTTAAAATGGAATATTTATACATGATTTATCCATGCACATAATTTTTTCTTCAATTCATGTGCCCTTGTAATTTTTAATCAAATATTTTCCCCTCCCTCTTTTGTCTTCTCTGACGGCGTGTTTACTGCACGAGGGCGGGGCAACCTGTCACTCACATGACATCATAGCAATAGCAAACCACAACCATCCAAACAATTCCACAACTTACATTTTTTCTAGTTTGAGAGGCCATATCACTTGGATATACAGTACGTCACAATTATAGGGAAGACAATACAATCAAAACTCCACCCAAAAATGAAAAAAGAAGTTGTTGCAAAACTGTATGAGTTTCTTTCTTCTGCTGAACACAAAGAACGATTTGAAACTTTGTCACCATTGACTTCCATAGAATTTATTTTTTCTACAATTGAAGTCAATTGTCCAGAACAACTGTTTGGTTCTGAATCGTTCTTCAAAATATCTTTCTTTGTGTTCATCAGAAGAAATTAACTCATACAGGTTTGCAACAACTTGAGGGTAAATGATGACAGAATTTTCATTTTTGGGTGGAGTATCCCTTTAAGGAAAGTCAGTTCAATTGGCGGCCATATTTGCAACGTCTCCGATACAGCTGTTTCAGGCCATAGATATCCATATAAAGGCTAGATATCTCTCATCCGCGCTGCTGGCCAATGGAGGTCGACGTCAGCACCTGGCGGCCATCTTGTCACAGGCAGCTCGCTCACTCGTAACATTGTTTTAATGGTGCATGTACTTTTTAAATAACCGTAACTTGCTCAATTTTCTACCGATTTTCAAACGGTCTGGTTTGTTATAAGCGTCAGAGATGTAGTTATGACACTGCATGCTTATGAATAATAAGTGAATAAATAAATAATCATCCAGAGTTATAGCCACGTTGATAATGTTTATAAGAAACCAAACCGTTTGTAAATCCGTCAAGATTTCAACGAGATAAGAGTATTTGTGTTCGTGCTGATCACTCACCTAACATCACATACCACAGAGCCTGCCTGTGACAAGATGGCCGCCGATGATGACGATAAAGACTCTAGCCTTTATATGGTTATCTATGTTTCAGGCTAGCAAGACCAACTCCTATTTATTTGAATTACTATATTTAATTCCTTTCTATGGAAATCCAGAGCTTCCAACGCCAATTTGCTCTTTTATTTAGAAGACAGGACTAGAGCGTAATTTTGTGCATTGCTGTTTCTTGTCACATGACCTCATTACATGCAAGTTTAATCCTCATAGGATGTTCGATAGTCTGGAAGATAACGATGTGATTGCGTAAAGTGTTAGATGCATTGGCCAGTTTCAAAATTCTTTTGATTTCACTATTAACAAATATGTTTAGTGAAAAAATGCACATAGTTTTGTAATGGATGCTTGTATGCAATGGAACTTGGTGGACAATGGTGACACCAGAATAAAAATATTCATGGTTCTGAAGCTGAAAATACAGAATTATTTTGGACGAATATTCTTGCACTTTTTCTGACTAGATATAATTCATATATTTAGATATAGTTAAAATAATGTTGAACACTTTTTACTGGTAAAGTTACATAAGTAATTTGGCATTATAAGGATCCACAAATATTCCCCCATTGCATTATTATACATTATAATCAACAGTATATAGTTTAATGTAGTACTGACACTAAAACTTTTGTGAGAATTTTTTTTTCACACAGTAATTTTTATTTTGGTGGGACTATCTACAATACATATTGTCACTATCCACGATGCATATTGTTGCATTTTTGTATTGCGATATATTGTGGCACGATATATTGTTACACCCCTAATCATAACCAATACTTAGTAGTTTAATAATTAGTTTCTGTCATGATTTATAAAATTTACACGCCCCAGCTAAAAGAATTACGAATTTAAAGTGGTGTTCACGAGTGCTCCTTTTGCATTTTTAATACAATTTTCTGTAAACTCATCTTAATTCTTGGCAGTGTATTCAAGCAAGGAGGCCAGAAATGGATGTAAAAACATTGCAGCTGATATTACTTGGTTCATTTGTCACAATGGAGATGTAAGGCCAAGTTGAGCACAGTGCATTGTGGGATATAGTGCCTAGTGCATTGCGGTACTGTTGTTTACTGCAATGTAGTTGTTGAAAAATGTGCATGCTTTATGCAGCATATATCCTGCATATTGCAGAAATAGTAAGAGTAGTATTGTACGCTATTTCCGAAAGTAGCCAGGGTCACACACTTCAGTTCTGCTTTCATGCATGTGAGAATGCCTTTTAAACATGACTGATCTAACCAGATACTGAGCTAATCAACTTCCTCACCCACCTGAATGATGGAGAGAGAGCAGGAAAGAGAGAGAGAGGCAATCTCGCTTCAAATGTGGTGATACAGGACTGCAGGAGAATGATGAAAACTGTTTCCTCCCACACAGATGCACAAACACACACAGACACACACACATGTTATGGGTCACTAGAGATGTTAACTTGAGCACGCACACACACCCATACATACAGATGTATGTGTAATAAGGAAAGCTCACATCTTCACAAAACCGCTATCTATGTCTCTCTCTCACATACATGCTGTAGGATGGAAAACAAAACGTGGTCATCTATGGTCTGGATAGGACCTCCAGCTCACCTACCCTTACAAAAAAGAAGTTTAAGTGTGCTATAGTATACTTCTTTTAAAGGGGTGATGAACTGAGAAATAAAATTTTCCTTGAGCTTTTGACATCTAAGAGGTCATCATATTATAAGAATATCCTATAAGTTTCAGAACTGAAAAAGTCCTTGTTAGTCCAATAAAAGCTTTGATTGACACCAGGCTCAGCAAACGACGGTTTTTCAAAAGTGGGGAACTATGACGTATCCGAAGAGGATAAAACACCACCCCACGCAGAAGAAGATTAACGCCTACTTCAACACGGCCGGTTCTAGCCCCGCCCACCGATTCGCGCATAACACGCATAGCTAGATAACATGATGCCTACCTCGTGATGACAAACCGGATCGAGCTACCGAGCAATACAAATATTATGCAGTGCCTGGTTGTGGAAGAAGACAGTCGCTGCATACTCAGGGTTTCTGCAAGTTTCACAATGTCAAATTTAAGACTTTTTAAGACCTTTTTAAGACCATTCTGAATGAAATATAAGACCTATATCACGAAAAAAAAGTACAAAGGAAACACGTAAAGTCGCAAAGTAATTTAATATATTCAAATTGAACATTTGTCGAAAATCAGCATGAACGGTCCCATGATTTTGGAAATTAGTTCTGTTTTTGTTTTTATAAAATCCCCTATTCCAAAGTGCGTAATGTAGGCCGTTTTATCTTTCCCGCACCTGAAGGATTTAGCGATGTCAGAGTCCGGAAACATCGTTTAAAACAATGTAGGACTAGTGTCTTGTCACCGTGTGAGAACCCAGAGCCCCTCCGTTGGCTCTGATCCAAAAGCAAAATCAAAAATCAGCAAAATCTGATCCAAAATTCAGATATTTCAAGCCAAGTATCGCTAAACTTAAAATCCGTATTATGTCTGTCTGTGGTATCTGAGATACGCACCAATAACACGAAACCTCAAAACTGATTGGCTGTTGCATATTGGTCTATTTTGTAGTCGTAATACTGCGAATTATATTTGAACTAGCAAGAAAAGAACTACAACCACAGAATTATTTTTTTTTTAATTCCAAAACGCTGTTGGAACATTTCAATGAGATTTACATGGATGTAGGAAAATTAAGACCTGTTTCAAATGATTTAAGACCTAGAACACAATACGTTTCAAAACAAATTTAAGACTTTTTAAGGCCTTAAATTGAGATTTAGAAATTTTAGACTTTTTTAGACCCTGCGGAAACCCTGATACTCTTCAAGCACAGCAAACATAAAGCTTTTTTTTACGCATTTTAAATTGAAATACTTTTCGAAATTCGCAAATTGCAAAACCATGCTGTAATAACTGTAATGCATAACGTATGCTGTTATTTTTTTCCATTTATATGTCTCGTTTTGGGTTCGAAGGACAACATACAGGTTTATCACAACACTAGGGTGAGTAAATAACGACAGATTGTTTGTTTTTGGGAGAACTTTTACTTTAAACTAACTCTAGACCTGGAAGAGGATTCAGCAGGGAATTATTAGGGAATTATTATCTGAAAATTATTAGTGCACAACACAGGAAGTGGACTGGGTTAAAAATAGCATGCCGCCACATACAGATACCCATCCGTAGATCTGGTTCAAAACAGACTAAAGGTGAAACTGGGAGGAAGAGTGAAAAAGGAAGAGAGAAAGAATATGAGAGACTAAATTTAGCCTCTTTAACATAAATTCTTTGGGTGTAAGTTTGGAGCGCAGAGGACACACTGGATAGTGCAGAGACCTAATGAGGCCATGCGAAAGCAGGAACGCTTCTGTGATCCAGAAATTCAGAAGAACGGATCTTGTATAGTGTTCATCCTGGATTTACCGCTGTATGACCTCATCACATCTGGCCTGTCAATCAACCCAGCTCACTCTGCTGATTGGTTCATTGGCCTGTTTGTCATCTCGAAGTCCCGCTTTTGTGCACGTGCAGATGGCGCCTTCATGTGTGAAGCATGCATTAATTGTGCAACATCAAATGGCGCTTGTAAAAATCTCTCCGTGGAAGGCATGTGATGCTGTGTTACCTCCCGATCTGGGTCGAATCGCTAACCGCAAGTCTCCCTCCCTTTCTCTTATCCATCTCTTTAGTCAGTTTTCTCTGTTCCCATTCCTTTTCATTCCCTTCATCTTTTTGCAGAATTATGGGTTTGTCGTAGGACGTGGTGGCTGTATTTTTAAGACTCGCCTGTAGTAACAACAAAACACTTCTGTCTGACACGCAGCAAAATGTGTCTTCCATCGCTTTTAGGTCTCGGGGCCTGAAACAGAGCAGTCCCACGGTTGTGTGATCACAGGATGATGTATTTCAGATTGTCAGCAGTTTAATTACAGGATGTTGCAGTTAGTGGGGTGGAAGTGCTTCTAGAACGGCACCGTGGGTGTCTGATGGTCTTTGGTTGCTATATGTCACTTCAGATCTCACTAGTTTGTTGTTCGACACCACACATCTCTGAAATTCTCCGCCCTACTTCAGCCACCTCACCCGATCACCCCCAAAGCCAGAAGTGCAGAAGTGAACATCCCACTGACAATATCTGCAGCAGGAATGTTGTATTGTACTGTGGGATCTCTAATATGACCTCATTAGGATGGGAAACTCTGCTCCTGCAGAACTTATTGTCACCAGTACTAAGATGTGAATATTTGCTCATATTTTAAAAAGATCATTGAAAACATGATGTTTGCATGTCTTTAGAACACAAAAGTTTGAAACTCATACAGGTTTGGAATGACATGAATGTAAATTATGACATTATTTTCTTTTTCCTCTCTCTTTAAAGGACAAGTTCGGTATTTTACATTTAAAGCCCTGTTTTAAGATCGTTTCTGATGAAATAGAATGGTTAAGATCGTGTTTTAGGATTTTCGGATTCTGTGGTTGCACCCCCCACCTTCACAATAGCCACGTTTCCACCGCATTTACCAGGAACTATTTGTCCCAGGAACTTTTTTCAAAGGAACCTTTTTTTCCCCAGACCGCTTGCTTACTGCGTTTACACCGCGTACTAAAGTACCGGTCCGAGGCAGGAAGATTATAGTGACGTTAAACTCATGGTTAAACTGCGTGCGACTGCTCTTCCTAGCCTGCGTGTTTGTTTTGAGTTTTGTATGGAGGAGATTCAAGCTTTGCTGCTTTTGTGTGCGATTGGTTTACTAACGAGGTAATTAACAAAACGGCAGAAAAGAGAAGAGCACCCAAAGCGTATTCAGAAAGCTTGTAATGCTAGATATAAAAGTAGACGTTTTTTATCAGCGGACATTGACCGTGAGATGGATGGGACAAACGCGCGCCATCTGGCAGAAAGAATAGCGTGGTAAGAACCAATCAGCATTGTTCAGTGCACAAGTCCCACCCCGAAAGTTCCTGAACTCTGAAAAAGTACTACCTCGCCAGCAGGGACTTTCTAGGGGGGAAATTTTTACCCGGAACTTAATTTAGACCCTGGTTCCTGCGGTGTAAACACAGCGAGTACCACCTCAAAGTTCCCTATTCCTAGGGAAAGTTCCTGTGGTGAAAACGTGGCTAATGGTTGCATAAGTGCACAGGAACTATCCTTCATAAAACGCATAAAACTTTAGTTCGCGTTTTCACCGAGTGGTCTAGGGTGTTAAATCGCTGCCAAAGATGCTTTCCAACAGGTTTTATCATAGTTTTTGTATAACTCCATTTGACTCCATTGTAGGCTACACTATACAATTGGTTTGCTTGCAATTGGCAAAGTTGCATTATCGCCACCAACTGGGCTGGAGTGTCTATTATTCAAGCTCTCAAAGGAAGAATGTACGGTTGTGAGGCGTTCAGAAAAATAGGTCTACAGTTTTACAATGAATGGTAAAACACCTGTTGGAAAACATCTTTTGCAGAGATTTTTGTGTGAGCATATCAGTGAACACCCCAGACCACGTCTTTGTAAACTAAAGTTTTATGCGTTTTATAAAGGATTGTTCCTGTGCACCTATGCAACCATTGTGAAGGTGTGGGGGTGCTACCACAGAAACTGAAAATTCTCGGGACAGCAGCATCTGTCTAAAAAACAATCTTAACCATACTATTTCATCAGAAACCATCTCCAAACAGGGCTTTATTTTGTAAAATACTGAACTTGTCCTTTAAGTTGCCATTAGCAAAGTGAACGTAACCAGGTTTTTCACATTCAAACTTATTTGGCGAGCATAATAACTACGCTAATGCTAGAACTGGAAACATGGGTTCAGAGTTTGGGTATTTTGACATAGTTTTCATTCATTCAATACATTATTGTATTAGTGCATAATAATAACCGCACCATTACTTGATACGGAAAGCTACATGTTAATTGCTTTTGTGTTTCCTTTTCTCCACTCTTTCTCTCTTCCATGATGGAGGTGATCTTTGAAATTGAAAGATATATTTGTTTTGCATTGGACAAGTGTTTATCCTCACTATATAATTAGCAAGTGACCACTAAAACCTGATGTTTACAATGTAGACAGATTTGTTGATTAAAATGCTTTGCTGGGACTGTTGTATCATGTCACGCTATGCTTGCAGTGGAGCCATGGTGTCACACACTATGTCAGCATTACTATGTAATGGAAAAAGGAGAGGTTTTCATTTGTGAATAAATACACTAGTTTAGGGTTATGTTAATGTTTTTTTTAAGTAAGTCTACTTTACTCACCAAGGCTGAATTAAAAAATACAAGTATATTGTCAAATATTACGACATTTTAAAAGAACTGTTGGTGTTTTCTAATATATTTGAAATATTTAATATAAGTTCCCCAAAGCCATTACTCAAGGATTCAGTGTCACATGATCCTTCAGAAATATTCTGATATGCTCATTTGCTCCTCAAGAAGTATTTCTTATTATTATCAATGTAATGTATTATTATCAATCAACTGGTCTGAGGTCAGCTTCCAACGGACTAGACTCTGGACTACGGCTGCTACCAGAAGCCAATGATTATAGTTTATAAAGTTATAAATATGGAATATTTTTCCAACAGAAACGCATCGCTTCAGAAGGCGGGGCCGGGGAACATACCTTTCGACAAGTGAAATCAAAGCAAGTCCCTTCGACCTAAAACCCTTAATGTCGGCAAGTTAGATTAAACGGAAGTTGAGATTGTCATTTTTTCCTTGTCGTGACGTATATTCCAAGTGAAACGGCTTCTGAAATTAGAAAAAAATGTAGGGCAGGACTTGATTTCATCCTTCGTAATTGATTGGATCGTGGGAGGTTGGGCGTTGCAAACAATTTGAATGCGATTCTCTGAGAGGCGGTGCACCGACAGCCGCACCCTCATCGGATCTGGCCGCACCCTTTTGCCATTCCACGTGACCAAAAGAGAGAGAGGTCGTTTCGATGGGGGAGGGAAGGGTAATGTATTTGATTAAAGATTTCGAGGGTACATGAATTTTAAAAAAATATTGAAGTGCACGGATAAATCATTTATAATAAACACTACAATATTACATATAAAAAGAAGATTTGTCAAATTTGATTTCATGCCGACTTTAAAAAAAGAATAATGTTCAGCTAATGTGAGTCTTTAAAACAGGAGCGCTCATAGTCCTGAAACTCTCCTACACAGCATGGCTTCACGCTCCAAAGCAAACCTTTGTGACTGTCTTCCCGTTTTCGGGGGTCAGGACGGGGTGAGGGCAGGAGTGAACGGTCAGGAAGGAAAGAGTGAGAGAGAGAGAGGAAGAGTGAGAGACTCTAGCACAGCTGTGACCTGAATGAGTCCCTCCTCTCGTACCTCTGGGGTCCGGGAACAAGCGCGAGCCTGTCAGCGGCCTACTTTCCCAAAGTATGATTCTAGGCCATTATCTGTGTTACCACTGGTGGGGCTCCAGCGGGCTCAATGGATCTGCAGAACAATCCGCTTCATTGCCTGTGAGGGTGGCCCGGCGTTTGAAAGTGTTACTCTGAGAGAAGCGCATCTTACAGTAAGGCGTCAAGGTGAGGTTGACTACTGGAAGCAGGAGGATTGAGAGAAAAGGGAAAGATATTATCAACCAAACACCTGCACATTATTGTTCTACTATGTTCATCACATTAATATTTCATTATTAGTCCCATAAGGTTCTTTATTAGCATCAGTGGCACCATGCATGGAGTCTTTCCATTTCACACTAGATTCTTTATTGTGGAAAAAAGGTCGTTTTTTTAAATGCATTTACACAGCGTTGTGTATAGTTGGTGTTGCAGGTAATTATGCCATAAAAATAACAATATATGTTGCAACCATATGTGTCTGTTCATTCATGGTGTCAAAAGTTAACCGTTGAACTGACAACACGCTGACGTCAGACGCACGTCCATTTACTAAACCAATTAATGTTAGAGATGCAGCCCACATACAGTAGATGATGATGACAGGATGCACATGTCGTGCGTAAAGTTCTATGTCATAGATGAAAACATGAAAATATTTCAAAAAATTCAGACTTAGACTTTAGAAGCGAGGGGAAACCGGAGTGCTATAAATGCTAACTCACTTCCGCGTTTTGGCCTACAGAGTGACGTTGTAACTTCGCCACTCTATAATTGGAAATCTTTTTCACGTTTTTTTCCAGCTGATGAACGATAAAAACACTGACAGCCAATCCGAATCCACCTTGCGTTAAAGAGCTTGAGCATTTAAAGTGATAGATGATAAAACTGCAGCACGTGCTTATATAAAACAATGTCATTTGTCCGTCAACCAATCAATGTCAAGATGCAGCCCACATAGATGATGACGACATGACGCACGTATGTCACGTAAAGTTCTTTAGTGCGCTCGCATAATTGCAGTGTGAAACCAAACCAAAACTTTCTGAAAGTGTTAAATGTATCAAAACGTGAACTTTGGTTCGGACGTTGGTGCGGAGTTTCAGGTGTGAAAACGCCCTGAAGAAAAAAGGTTCATTTAAGGACTGTTCACGGCAAGGGTTTTTAGAGTGTAAGAAAATGAGTGATTGGTGTTTTGAACAGAGAAGGCGTGAAATCATTTTAAAGGAATATCCCGGTTCATCGTATAGGAGAGGAGCTCGCACATATAATTTTACAAAAAAATTTGTTTAGAGATTTCAATTTACACCATCACCAGATTTACATTGGTTCATCATTATTAAGGCCTATTCACACTAAGAAGGATAGCTATAATGATAACTATAATTGTGTCCACATCAACGGACAATAACATTGTTTATTATAAGCATGTGCTGCAGTTTTATCATCTATCACTTTAATAGCTCAAGCTCTTTAACGCAGGGTGGATTCTGATTGGCTGTCAGTGTTTTTATTCGTTCATCAGCTGGAAAAAAACGTGAAAAAGATTCCAATTATAGAGTGCCGAAGTTACGACGTCACTCTGTAGGCCAAAACGCAGAAGTGAGTTAGCATTTCAGCACTCCCGGTTCCCCTCGCTCTAAAGTCTATGGGATTTTTGAATGGGTTTTTGCTAAATCGCCGTGAAATAAGGTCTGTGGTGAACAGAGCCTCTAAATATTTTCACGTTTTGATCTATGACATAGAATACACAGTTATAACCAGCTTGTGTTTTTGTGTTTTTCTCTTTGTGTTTTTAAAAAAAACTTTATATAGGCTTCAAAATGTATACATTTTGGATTAACATGTAAAGATTATCTTGATAGACAAAACGAAGGGTCACAACTCTTTGTTCAACACAGATCTTATTTTTTTGCGATTTTCCAAAAGTCTTTGGGGGAAATGCAAAGCTTTTCGATCAAGGGAACCCATGCGCCTCTAGCTTTCGAGTTGTCCTACAAAGTGACGTCATCACTTCGGCACTCTATAACAACGTTCCTCTGTGTCATTATCGTTAAAGTGGCGTGGACTTCCTGATACTTTATGAGAAAATTTTTTTTTCAAAGTATCTTGTGTTTTACAGAAGTTATTTGGAACGATATGTGGGGGAGTAACATGAATGATGACAGAATTGATATTTTTGAGTATGAACTGTGCTTTGAAGATAAGGTAGTTTTCAGACCATTCCTAAGCTCATTCCTTCATGAGAGCTTACTCTCATCTCTGTTGATTCAATATACTGTCACATTCTTCAGAGTTAACCCCTGACTTGTTCTTTCAGCACAATTTTAGCTGAAATAACAAATTTAACTGCCACACAGTGGCCCCAAAACGTATTCAGACACTGAAGTCAACCGTCAAAAATGTATGATTTACATTGCATTATTTCATGTGCATTATGGGTTGGTAAGATCATTAAAATGACTTTGAAAGAAGTTCTTCTGCTCACCAAGGCTGCATTTGTTTGATCACAGTAACAACAGTAATATTGTGAAATATTATAACAATTTAATGTATTTAAATATTTGTAACAATTTGTGACTGACAAATCGGAATTACTCAGTATCATTGTCACGTGATCCTGCAGAAATCATTCTAATATGCTGATTTGCTATTTTTGTGAAAATCATGAAACATCTGTTTTCAGTATTCTTTGATGATCAAAAAGATTAGCATTTATTTGAAATATAAATCTTTTGTAACATAACTAATTACCTAACCTCTGTAACATAATTTTATTTTAAAAAATTCGTATCTGAACTAAACTTTTGAATGATAGTGTATTACAAAATATCAAACCATAGGGGAACCATTAACCATTACACTAATGTTTGACAACCACAATACTAATCCAAATACTGTTGTACCTTAATTTAGGACAGTATATGTGCCGTTAGGCAGAGGCTAAAAGCTGCAAATAATCATAAATACCGTTTTTGGTGACAAATAAATGTGAATATCTCGGTCCAGGTTACACAAAGAATCGAGTAAACATTGTTCATTTACATAGACTACCGACAATCCAATTCAGCAGGTTAAAAATCGCGAAGATACACTTTATGGAAAACAGCAGTGTAAACACGTCTCCTTTTCTGTTGAGTGTAAGAAAGTAAGACATACAGGTTTGACGTACATGAGAGTGAGTAAATGAACGGGGAAGCCATGATAACCAAACTCAGCAGAAGTCTGAGAAATATCTGCCAGAAATGAGATGTGAGCAGTCAGAAAGGTTTTTGTGAGTGCATTTGTGTGTGTGCATTTGAGTGAGAGCCATAGATCAGTGTGTGTGTGTGTGTGTGTTTGGTCTGCCGTTTTTACTTTTTTCTTGAGTTTTAAAGTAGATTCAAAAGGAAGTCTCAGCATCTGTCTCAGCAGCTGGAGGGTGTCACACACACACACACGTGGCTCAGTTACCCTGACCTCACACTGCCATTGCATGTCCTGCCCTGACCTGCTCCATCACTCAGACACACACACACACACACACACACACACACACACACACACACACACACACACACACACACACACACACACACACACACACAGAGAGCTTACAGGCTGTGAAAGGGCAAGAAAGTAAATTTGACAGAGAAATAAAATAAAGGCGCAGCGAGTATTCATGAAATGCTGATATTAATTTTCCATACCAGAGGTCAAAGGTCAACACCACTGTTGACACAGAGCAGATGGTGACTCCGTATTGACATTGCTGATCACAATATGTGAAATGTGTTTGTTGGTACTGGGTATAAATACCATGTCTTGTGTATCCCATTTAAAGCTGGATTTTCTCCATTTGTTTTTATAGATTTTTATATATTTTTCTATAGATTAATTGTCTACATGAATATTTGTATTTTTTTTAAATGTATTGCCTCAATGCAGGACCATTTAAAATGAATTACTGAAGAAAATACTCTAAAGTTATCTCAAAACATGCATCTTTCGATTTGTACATTATAATGATAACATTATTGATTTGTACATTACAATAGTGATGCCTAAATTTAGCATTTAAAATGGTTGATTTTGAATTGTCTTTTAATTTTAGACAAAAAATAGCATAGTTTTAAGCTATTTATCATTTATTGACCATAATGAAAATAATGATCAGCTTTATAAAATATAATGTTGGGTCTGCATGGAATATTTGTTCTTAAATTAAAATTAACTACGGAAGTCAAAAAAGTGATTAAAAATAGTGAAATGAATATGAATATCAAAATGAATATGCATTTAATAATAATTTGATGCCGAAATTTACAAAATTCAGTTTGTTTAATTTAAAAAAAAAGATTTTTTAGACAAAATAGTATAGTAATTAAGATAATTTATCATTAAACCATTTATCAGCTTATTTGTATCATATATATATATATATATATATATATATATGTATGTATATATATATATATATATATATACACACACATACATACAGTGTATATATATATATATTTACATACACATGAGTGAGAGAGTATAAAGCCTCATGACCCATTATATGTCAACTATACTTGTGTTTATTGTTTAGGCTTGAGCTGCGTCTCTGCAACAGTCGTGTTTATATTTAGCTCACATTGTTTCGTGCAGGTTTCATCCCGTTCTCTGATCAATGATTCATGGCGTTTCATTTCAATCTTGAGGTTCATAATCAAACATGTTTATTTACATTAAAATGCTTGTGAAAAGATGCACCTCATGTGTGTTTGTTGACATGGAGGGCGTGTAAAGCCTGTCATGTAATGTACTGTGTCCATGACAACAGTAATTACTCTCATGTTCAGAAAGAGGACAGCGTACAGTATGTGCTTATTCAGAAGGAATGTATGCAAATATCTGGACTGTGTGTGTTTCTGTAAGTGTTTTAGATACCCAGAGGAAATGTTATTGCTCAGAGTTTGCAATTTCTCAGTTATGACTGTTTTAAGTATCAGCTTTACCTCAGATGGTTCTCCCATAATTCCTTAGGAGCCATCAAAATAGACACAAATGAGACGGTTGTTGACATGGAGTAAGATTACAGAGCTAAAATGAATGTGGGGAGATCATTTGATCCTGGAAGAATTTGATGAGAAATATAATAGAGTTGATATTGAATCTCATTGTATTGCAGACTTTGGTATCTTGGCATATCTGAGCAGAGTTTGAGACGCGGTTAAAGGATAGTTCACTTTGAAATACTTTCGATATATGTTTAGCTTACCTCAAGGGTATCCAAGCATGCAGGTGCTTTGCTTCCGCAGTAGCTTTCAATTTTGATATTTTTAGATCGAACAGTTTGTTTCTATCAGTCATATAATGAGGTCTATGGGGCTCCACCTCAAAGAGCATGCACAGTGCACATGTCAATGACTCTATAAATGTAAGTACACATTGATGGCCTAAGACATTGAAATTTAGCTGGTTTGTGTGAGAAAACGCAGACACTTATTCGTTCTCACCTCTGTTACCAGCAGCCACGTTCAAGTGATCTGAGGGCGCGGCACTTTGTGGCTGTGGTTACAAGAGGTAAAAACAATATAAATACTGTTCGTTTTCCACACAAACCGCTCGTTTCGTCTTAGGGCATCAATGTGTACTTACAATTACGAGTCATTAAATCATGTTTAATTTGGACTTCTCTGCGCAAGCTCTTCGAGGTGGACCCCATAGACCTCCATTATATGACTGATAGACGCGCACGGTTTGACCTAAAAATATCAAAATTGAAAAAACTCCTGAAACAAACACACCTACATCTTGGATGTACTTGAGGTAAGCTAAAACATATCAAAAATTAATTTCAAAGGGAACTATCCCTTTAAGATGTCTAGAGGAGACACGTGTGAGAAAACTGGGGTCTCTGGCTCTGTTTACACCTACAATTTGGTTAATTCGAATCACAAGACGTGGACGAGGGAGACAGGTGTTAAATCTGTCTCTTTTGTCCACTTTCAACCACTTCTGACCTGATTTCTCCGAAAGAATGGGTGGGGAAATGCATGGGTTTTTTCAGATCTTTCCATGTAATGAACAAAATATGCAATCTACATACGAAATGCGCCCGGAGACAGCCGTAGTCCGTGCCGAAGACGGTGAGTGTGGTTTGAGAACATTGTGCTTGGTACGTTTTTCATCTTCAGACCAAACTGGGTCTTTAATCAACAAAGTTATCCTGTCCTGTCAGGTGTCTTTTATGGCTGTTTGAACGACTACATCTGGAAGCGAACGAAAATGGTACATGCTCAAATCCCGTTTTAGAATCGATTTGGAGTCGGAACTTGTGATCTGATTGACCAAAAACGCATCCTAGGTGTACACAGGGCCTTTATTTGCTCTGCAATTTATCCTATTCCCTCTGCAGTTGAGAGGTTAAATAGTAGTTCACTTTTAAAAAGTCTTATCTTACCACCCCTGTCGTTGACAGCATTGTGTCTTCCTTCTTCAGTCGAAAAGAAATTAGGTTTTTGATGAAAACATTCCAGGATTGTTTCCATATAATGGACTTCAGTGGGAACCAAACGGGTTCAAGGTCCAAAAGACAGTTTCAGTACAAACTTCAAACTGTTCGAAGGGCTTTAAACGATTCCAGACGATGAATAAGGGTCTTATCATGTGAGAATGATCGCTCATTTAATAACGCGTTTGTAACTCTCCTGTTTCGTACTCGTTCATTAAAATGAACAAATCTTTTCTGAGTTGTTTTGTTCATTCAACGAACGAAACGAAATCAATTGACTCGTAAAAAGATTCTTTCATTTTCATGAACGAGTTCGAACAGGAGAGTCACGCAGTACAGAGCAAGGTGAGCATTTGAGCTTATAAAACGTAAACTTTGTTATTTATTTATTAAACGATGCAATCGTTTCGCTGATAAGACCCTTATTCATCGTCTGGAATTGGTTAAAGCCCTTCGAACAGTTTGCAGTTTGCACTGAAAGTGTCTTTCGGACATTGAATGTTCGGTTCCCGTTGAAGTCCATTATATGGAGAAAAATCCAGGAATGTTTTCATCAAAAACCTTAATTTCTTTTCGACTGAAGAAAGAATGACATGGACATCTTGGATCACATGGGGTGAGTAAATTATCAGCAAAAGTTTTTTTTTAAAGTGAACTACTCCTTTAAAGAGGTTTCATAGAAATTATTTTTGAATTTTTTTGGAAAATGCATGCACTAAATAATTGCATTCAAATGTCTGTTTTTTTATATGAACATTTTGTACGAGTCGTGCATATATTTCATTTCTCTTCTCATGAGCGTGTGTGTGCATTTATCACGTGCATGTGAACTGCTTGTGGAGTCGGCAGTGTGTGTGTGTGAGAGAGCAGTGCACTTGCCCTGAGGAGACAGTGTTATGTAAGATATCTGCTGCATACTGCACTTCAATAATACACCCATACTGCTAAATAAAGACACGCACACACTCATACTGTACACATACAGTAACAATTTACAGAGATTAGATTCTCAGGATTGCTCATTCTGAAGCTTGTCCAAGCACACTGTGCATGTCATCGTGCTCTAATCAGCAAGAAAAGAAAAATCACAGAAGACATCTCTTTGATAGATCAAATGTTTTTCCTAGACTGGACTGGGATTAAATGAAGAATAAATGGAGAATCTCCTACTTCTCAAGATGTTTCTCTCTTTGAGAAAAACCCAAGTAATCTCACACGTTTCACTTTAGACTGTGTTTTAGAAGAGATCTCAACAGCAACTTAAACTATGTTCTATGTATTTGACCAGAATCATACTCGGATGCCAACTCAGAAAAGATTTTATTGCTCACATACTCTAAAAAAAATCACTTTCTGCTAAACGTTCTAAGGAGAAATACGATAGTTCACCCAAAATTAAAATGATCATCCTCAAGCCATTGGTGTAAATGACTTTCTTCTTTCAGCAGAACACAATCAAAGTTATATAAAAAAAATATCCTGGCTCTTTGCAGCTTTAATAGCGTCCCGAGCTCCAAAGTGCATCCATCCATCATAAAGATAATCCAGACGAAATCAGCGGAAATGCCTTCTGAAGCTGAAACCATCTTCTGTAAGAAAAGTAATCTACATTTAAAGCTTTAATAAACTATAGAAACTGGCTTCCGTACGCCACATCCGCAAGAGTTATGTGTTTTTTGCAAGAGGCCGTCTGAACCCAAGCTTCCGCTATGCCTTCCGTCGGGTAAGAGGTCACCCGACCGTCAGAACACAACTCTCTTGTACACATGTACGGCTGTTGCCGGAAGCCAGTGATTCTATAAAGTTGTAAATATGAATATTTTTCTTTCAAAAACCCATTGCTTCGCTTCAGAAGGCATTTATTTACACCCTGGAGCCGAATGGATTTTATGATGGATGGGATGCAGTTTTCGGAGCTTCAAAAACTCAGGAACTATTCAGATGCTATTACAAATCTCCATCCCAGATTCAGTTAGACATTGTTGATGTCTCTTCTGAAACAGAGACACATCTGGGAAAAACAACTGAGGGGTAGAATGCATAAGAAAAATACTTTTGCTCTCTAATTTATCTTATCAAGTTATTTAAGAGCTCTCATTTGTAATGTTCTCCAATCAAAAGCCAGACATTTTATTATGAACTTAAAGGAACACTCCAACTTTTTGGGACTTTGGCTTATTCAGCATATCTCCCAGAGTTAGATAAGTCCATACATATCTTTTTCATCTCTGTGCGTGCTGTAACTCTGTCTGACCCACCCACCGCTAGCCTAGCTTAGCACAAAGACTGAATGTAAATGGTTGCAGTAGCATACCTTTTTAATTTTCCTATTTTACATGTTGTGATTTGTATAGTCACAGAGTGTACAAATAACAAGGTCATGTGAGCCATCTTTTAACCGTATATATATTGGGAACTATATTCTCAGAAGGCGAAGCACTGCTACTTGGGCGGAATGATAACCGCAGAACCTGAGACGCACCGTGGTTAGGAGCACAGAGTTTGTTCGGAGTTGGAGTAATAGAGTCAGCAATTACTTTTGTAAAAGCATAGTTTACAATAATGGGTGTTAGTTGTATCTGTGGCTGCAACAATAAACAGGGGAGACCGGGTATACCATGATTTTTCATAGAATTCCAACCAAAAACGCATCCTGACAAACATGAACGCAAATGTTTGAATAAAGAATTATTACAGTAATCGATATATTTTAAATGCAATTTAGAACAGCTGAACCATGTATTCAACAACATATAATACAGTAATGTTAGATAATTGCATTACAATAGGCTAGAATAAGGGGAAAGTAATCGCACAAGGCACATTTGTGCACATGCAATGAACCCATAATAGCCTAACTGTACTGGACAAGGTCACTGTTTCTCAAAAATAAAAAATAAAATAAATAAATTAAAAATCAGATTCATGAGCAAGGTGAAGGCTACAGTCCTGAGTTTTCCTCTTTCTCCGCTCATTTGTTACTGGGCGATAGAGCGCGTTTGTGACAAAAAATAACATTATAGGGCCTGCTAATGTCGCATCTTTTGCACGCCCAAGTAACATCTTTTGCGCGACTAATTTCAAAGGTAACATGTAAATAGGAAAATGATTGTCACTTATTTGTTATTTTGTCACTTATTTGGGATTAAGTATGCTACTGCAACCATTTACATCCAGTCTTTGATGCTAAGCTAGGCTAGCGGTGGGTGCATCAGACAGAGTTACAGCACGCACGGAGATGAAAAAGGTATGTATGGACTTCTCTAACTCTGGAGGATATAGTGAATAAGCCAAAGTCCCAAAAAGTCGGAGTGTTCCTTTAAATATTCCTCAGCCTCGGTTCGCTTGTTTGGTGCACACCAGGGTTCGAGAACTGCCTTCACACTTAGGCCCTGTTTACACGAGAACGCTCGCGGGTGAAAACATGAAAATATTTTATTGGATGTGCCTTTCGTTTACACGGCAATGCCGTTTTCTGAGGCTTAAAAACGCAAAAAAGTGAAACCATCCTCCGGCTCCACCGCCGCGTTCCCGTGTAAAGGGTAAAAACGCAAAAGTCTGCTTGACAGTGAAGGTTGTATGCAGGCGCGTGGACTTCGTGTTGCTGTAGTATGCACTCCTAGCCGCCTGGAGTGCATACTACATTGAATTTCACCGAATTTTGTGTCACCATTTCCACCAATTTCCCACCCAAAACGCTCGTCTGAACGCAGAATAAAAAGAAACGCCACTTTTGCGTTTTCTCTTCAGAATCGTTTCCGTGTAAACATAGCCTTTATCAAATGAACTGCACTGGCAGAGCAATCACACTATAATGTTAATTTTAATTGAACCAAACCTGCCAAGCGTGAACACACTGAACTTTACAATCCACATTCATCATATAGCTCTATACTTTCTCTGCCTACCTTTGTCTCATTTGTGTCCATTTTTATTTCTCCCAAGAAATATTAGAAAAAACTTCTGAGACAAAGTTAATACTTCGATGTAACAAAAAAACAAGCTCTGAGCAATGAAACTTTGCTCTTTATACTCCATTCCTCTGTTTCTGAAATATGTAAATGTTACCTGATTGAATTCGTCTTCTTCACAGTTATTGTTTTGGATGGTGCAGCACGTCTGCGCGTCTCAAACTCTTGAATACAGGCTGAAAAATAAGTTTTTGAAAACACATTTTTTGGATGTAGAAATGGGTTAGCATGTGGGCTGCTATGACTCAGTGTGTGTGTGTGGATGCGCTTCACTGGTGGCATGCCAACCTCTGGCTACTGTTGCCCGGTAACACTTAGCCACAGTTTTGCTCTTTTTTCACCTTTTTACAGACTTTTTGTCTTTTTTGTCAGCCCAAAAAGGAAAATTCTGTCATTTATTTCTCACCCTCATGTCATTCCAAACCCGTAAGACTTTCGTATGCGAATGAAGAATGAGAATGAACCTCATTGGTTCTTGCAGAAACTCAAACGTGCAGCGTAACACATCAAAAATATCTTCATTTGCGTTCCGAAGTCTTAAGGGTTTGAACAAAATGAGGGTGAGTAATTAATGACAGAAATTTCATTTTTGAGTGAGAGAACTATCCCTTTAAATCTTCTTTTGCTCTCGATTTCATATGATTTCAGTCTACAAGAAACAATAGCTTGTTTTCATATGACGTCATGCCACTGCGTTGCCATGGCGCGAAATACAAATGGAGGGCAGGAAGTGATTTGCTGTATTTAGAAAGCACTATAACAAACTCAAAATGCCTGTGTTTTGAGTCATTTATGGCTATTTGAATCGATCAAACCACAAGGAGTTTTCTATCGTGTACCAAAAGTTGTTGTTCATAAGGGGGAAAATGCAAGAAATTGATCGAAAAACTCTGGAAAACGTCTTGCAAACCTACATCTGCGGTCGGAGGAGACGGAATGGGAGAATGATACATTTTTCTTTACATAACCTCACAAATAAAAGTGAAATTAGTACTTGTAATGTTAAAGTCAGCATGAAATTATGTTTTATTAACAAAGTTCGGGAACGAACGTGTTCAGATAGTTAACACGGGTGGAGAGCACTCAGCAATCAACAATAAGAAGTATTACTAAAAACGAATATTTTCCCCCTCTCCGTTCTTCAAAAATAACATCTTTCACACACCCGCATAAATACGCCGTCGAGCGCCATCATAACTATGCCAAACCTATTGGCGGCAGTGTAGGGGTTAAGGATAAAGCCATGCAAGCCAATCAGAATCCTCAGAATCGACAAGAGAGAACCTAAAACGCTGTTTCTCCCAGTTCACAAGGCAACACATAACCGGCGTTTTCAGAAATCTCTCACTTTGCCCGGAGTTTTTAGAATAATCGTTTTCAGTGATAAAACGACGCTTTTGTGTAAATGAGAGGGCAAAACACATAGAAATATCTGCGTTTTCCCATCGTGTAAAACTGGTACTGAGGTTCAGACGCAATTTTTGTTTCCGTTATGTACATATCTGGAGTGAATTGGCTTCTCAAACAAGAAAAGAAATGTAGTGTGGGACTCAGTTTCCACAAGGTATTGATTGGATGGTTGTGGTTTGCTATTGGTGGATACTCATGTGAGTGACAGGTTGCCCCGCCCCCACGGCTGTAAACACATCATTTAAGTTATAAAAAGTTATTTAAGTTGTAAATACTGCAATATTCCATAAAATTTGTCCATTTCTGACTGATCATGGTGAAGGTAGAAATCCAACGCAGTCTATCCTTTAGCGTCATATGTGACGCTATATGCAAAAACGGCGCTATACTGCGCACATGGCACCCGTTATCGTGTAATACAACACGCGCTGTGATGGTTAGGTTTAGGTGTGGGGTAGGGTAGGGTAGTCTCTATATTACGCTAAAGGATTTATGACGCCTTGGGTTTGCGTGTTATATTAACGATAAAGGATGATATGTGCGTACTGCGTAGTATAGCGCCGTTTTTGCATATAGCGTCACATATGACGCTAAAGGATGAGACCGGGCTCTAAAATCCTAATAAAATAGGTTGAACCAACTGTAAGTAAGCTGTTTAAAAATGCAATGTGTTAGTGTTTTAATGTGTAATTGCCACATTAACATTTACTGGTATGCATGTGCTAGGTATGTTGGCCCACCCTCAAGTTGATCAATGGGATTTTTCACTTGTTTTGTCATCTACAATTTGAGCATTTCAAGCCTGTTCACTTAGAATCAACAGTATCATTTAGCATTATATTTCAGTAGATTATGTTGGATATTCCTAGTTTCCCGTCCTCTAAATTGTGTAGTCAGTCCAGCTCCTCACAAAGTCATCTGGAAGCCCTCTGAAAGTGTGTTATTGAGTGTGTCCCTCCTGTGCGCCCTGGCCTGAATGCTAGCTGAATTCAGGAGTAAAGTTTGTTCAGCATTCTGGATGTGTCTGTTTTTGTAATCGTGTTCCCTCTTGGTTTTCTACACCATTTACTAGGTTCTTCTCTTTCTCTCGGGCCGCGTGCCGTTTCCGCTGAGCCACAGGTTGAACATGCGAGAGGTGTTCGACAGTGAGGGGAAACCACGTGTGGACCTGCTGAAGGCTCACCTCACTAAAGAGGTCGCGTGGAGGAGCCCGTCGCCCTGCGCATCATCAACGAGGGGGGAGCCATCCTGCGCCAGGAGAAGACCATGCTGGACATTGAGGCCCCCGTGCACAGGTTACTCATCTCCAACTGAAAAGAAACAGATATTTGTTGTTCTCTCTATCAACAACAAACTACTGGTCAAAAGTTTAAGATCGGTAAGATTTTTTATGTTTTTAAAGGAAGTCTCTTCTGCTCACCAAAGCTGCAATTTTTGTATAAAAAATACACAAAAAACAGTAATATTGTGAAATATTATGAGAATTTAAAATGACTTTTTTATGTTAATATATATTAAAATGTATTCCTCTGAAAAGCAATTTTCAGCATCATTACTCCAGTCTTCAGTGTCACATGATCCTTCACAAATCACTCTAATATGATGATTTTATGCTCCAAAAACATGTATGATTATTATCCATGTTGAAAACAGTTTTTACATTTTTATTTCAGGATTCTTTGATGAATAGAAAGTTCAAAAGAACAGCTTTTATCTGAAATGGAAAGCTTTTGTTACATTAAACACTACCCTTTAAAAAGTTTGAGGTCAGTAAGAATTTGTATTTTATTTTTGGGGGAAATAAATAAGAAATCAATACTTCTATTCATCAAGGATGAGTTACATTGATCAAAAGTTACAGTAAAGACATTTATAATGTTAGAAAAGATTCTAATTAAATAAATGCTGTTTTTTGAACTTTCTATTCATCAAAGAATCCTGAAATAAAAATGTAAAAAACTGTTTTCAACATGGATAATAATCATACATGTTTTTGGAGCATAAAATCATCATATTAGAGTGATTTGTGAAGGATCATGTGACACTGAAGACTGGAGTAATGATGCTGAAAATTCAGCTTTTTTTCAGAGGAATAAATTACATTTTAATATATATTAACATAAAAAAGGCATTTTAAATTGTCATAATATTTCACAATATTACTGTGTTTTTTTGTGTATTTTTTATCAAAAAATTGCAGCCTTGGTGAGCAGAAGAGACTTCTTTAAAAACATAAAAAATCTTACCGACCTTAAGCTTTTGACCGGTAGTTTATATGATAACGGAAGGTTATTTTCAACTCTAAATACATAAACTATAGGTTAAAACTTTGGAATAATTCAGACTTTGTCTTTAATGCTTACCACGGCTCTATTTATTTGATCAAAAATACAGCTTTGTTTTCTATTTTAATGTTTTTTGAAATGTAAATTATTCCTAGCCACTTTTGATCAGTTTAATGCATCCTTGGTCAATAAAAAGTACTAATTTCCTTACTCACCCCAATTTTTTTTAATGTTTGTGGATCACGATTTCCACAAAATGACTTAAGCGGCACAATTGTCTTAAACACTGGTAATAGTAATACATGTTTCTTGAGGAGCAAAACAGCAAATCAGATTAATATCTGAAGGATCATGTAATGAGTAATGATGCTGAAAATTTCAGCTTTGCATTGCAGGAATAAATTACATATTACAATAGAATTTTTTATATATATATTTATTTTTACTGTATTTTTGATCAAAATAAATACAGCGTCTGGAGAGCATAAGAGACTTCATAAGAGACCCCAAACCTTTGAATGGTTTATTTATTTATTTAGGAATGACAACATTACTGTATATTACCTTCATGTTCTTTTGAAAAATGATTATATTCATGTTTTAGAGTAAAAATAGAAGATTTTGTCCTTTGGGGATTAAAGTATACATTCACAAGTGTAAGCATTTCGGTAGATTAATATGTGCAAAATACATCTCTAGAGACTAACAACAGGGAGTATCAAATGCACATGCACATATTTATGTAATTCTCTGTGGTGACTTGAGACAGAATTAACTACATATGAATTTCATAAAAGAAAAAAGATACATCTCTCCTTAGCAGAAAAAATGTGAAAATACAGGCTGAGATGACATTAGAGAATAGATGATATTGTTAGGAGAGGTGAGATAATGAACCGCACCTATAGTGACTTTAATTTCCCATGAGTCATAAGCGAGGTTCAGCAGGTCTGACACAGGACAAATACTTTGCTCCTTAGCTATGAAGAAGCCATCATTTAGCAGGCAGAGAGGCTAAACCCGGGACCTTTCCCCGCTCGTGTCGGCCTGATACCGAACCTCTCCCTCTCTCCCAGCATGCATTTCTGAACCCTCATCAGCTGGTGGCCTAGTGAATTTCACACACAGGAGTCGTTAAAAATTAACGGCTCGCTGCATAACTGATTTAATTCCCTGGGACCCATTACAGAGAGAAAGAGATGGTTAGCTTTGTGTGCTTTCAGGCATTCCTGACCTCGTGGCCCTTAACCCTTTGACCTCTCATTGGGAACACACTACATGAGAGAGAATAGCTCCAATTAGACTCCTCTTAATTAGATGTAAAACAATACTCCTCATATCTTCACACACATACACACGTTTCAGTCAGAATGGGGATCTTTCTATGAGCATGTACACAGCTTTTTCCTTCCCGCTCTTTATATACGAGATGTTTGTTGGATGGTTTCAAACTGATTGTCAGCTGCAACTATTGAATTGTGTTACCATGGTCAGACACAAAACAACCATATTTCGCACACCACACATGTATTAAAGGGGACATATCATGCAAAATCAAATTTTTTTGGCCCTTAAATGCATTTTGTTGTAGATTTGGAGTGTTTATAAGTACAGAAAAGATGAAATTATTCTCTTCAGGTGCTTCGTTCATATCTTTATATTCTGTTTTGGTCATATTTTTCAACCTGTTCAGATTTTTCTGTTGTCTATTGGCGTCTTTATGAAGACTGCGTCGTCATCTTTTTCAAATCGCTTGCTCTGGCTCTGAATATGTAAGGCTTGGTGGATAGCTCTTCCGTTGTTGTTATTTGTGTGTGAATAAAATGTTCTTTGAAGCTATAGGTAATCGTAATCTCTACCAAACTACAATAATGGCCGTAACGCGGAGAGTTGAACTGACCGTGAACTCAGCGACCTGGAAGAGCGGGTCGGGAAAGACGCAACTCCTTTTTATTTTAAGGGGCCGCATTGAAACGACTTGCTCACAGAAGCACATCAGAAAAGGGGTAGAAAAGGGGCCTGTGGAGCTATAATAATGAGGAATTCAGACCCAAGCATTGCAGTTATGCTTTATATAGACCACAAATGTATGATTTATAAGTAAAAATGAATGATTTGAAAGCATGATATGTACCCTTTAAATGCAGCAACACTTTAGATTTGCCAATGTTGCAAATAGGATTGACATTATATCAGCAGTGGCGAATAACGCAGTCACTTCTACTAGACACTTTGGCGGTTTTGAAATTTATATTCAGTGTAATATATACATTTTTAGTTGTAGTCTTTTAAAAAGGCATCTGAAAATAATAAACTAAGTGTAATGAAGTATTGCTCAAAAAATATATATATATATATATAGTTTTAATCTTCTAACCTGTATACCAATGATATTATTATTATTTTAAATAAGACATTTTAATAAATTGTAACTAATCCTAAAATCCTTTTTTGCATTATTATTTTTTTAAATAGTACTTTTAATAAACATTGTTCAGTAGATTAAGGTTAATGGTTTTATATCTGCCTTTCAGTTACACTGATAACTACAAAATACATTATTATTATTATTATTTATTTAAAATATGTTTAAAATTATTAAACATTTATAATAAAAAATATATTTTTTCAATCCCTCTCTTTCTATATTTACAACTTTTCGAATGATCATTACGCTAAAACCTTTTGACTATTATAATTATTTTATTGTTTTGAAACGCGCTAGTGTTTCCTTCAGCTAATGGCGATCTTTTTTGTGTTGTTGCAGTGTGTGGTGATATCCACGGACAGTTCTTCGACCTGATGAAGTTATTTGAGGTTGGTCGGGTCTCCTGCAACAACAAGGTACCTGTTTCTAGGGGACTATGTGGACCGAGGGTACTTCAGTATTGAGGTGAGTCACCTTTCACCCTGCTTAGGGACCCTAGTTTGTAGTACACACCATCTTTGTTCAGATATTTTAATGTGGTGTGAGAAGAGCATCTTTATTTCTATCTGTACTCTCTCCCTCAGTGTGTCCTTTACCTTTGGTCGCTGAAAATCCTCTACCCAAAGACGCTGTTTCTTCTGCGGGGAAACCATGAATGTAGACATTTGACTGAATATTTCACTTTCAAACAAGAATGTGAGTACTGACATGAGGAAAGCTCTTTGTCTTTTCAGTTATGGCGTCTCGAACACTTACATTTAAAGTTTAAAACTAGCGTATACATTTCCTATAAACACACCAGTTCACCTCTCATCTCCTCTGAAGGAGATCTTTTCTGGAGCAGTCTCTTGTCCGACAGAAAGAGAGATGCAGAGAGAAAAAGAGGGAGTATGATTAGCAGAAAATTAATTTGCCTGTTAATGTTGGGCCCAGGGAGCCTGTGAGTGTGATTTCCCTGATGAGAGGAGTGAGGAGGAGTGAGTGCCCTCCTTTACCATCTGCTGACTGACAGAACACACACACGCACACACACACACACATACACACACACGTTGGGTTTCCATATTTTATGGGGACTTTCCATAATGATTTTTATCTTGCACATTTTCTGTCCCCTTACACTAAACGTACCCATCACAGAAAACTGTGTGCATTTTTACCTATAAAAAAAACACACATCATTTTAAAAAAGGAAGATGGTGGCAGGAGCATTAGGGTGACTTTTTACTATTCTGTCAAGAGTCTACAGATGAAAAATAGCCTTGTTGGCTAATTCTGGCACATTTACATCTATGTTTTGTAGCCCTCAATCGGGTCATGGGGTCTATCCGACCCCAATCGACTTTTACTAAATAAAAAACGGTTGCCTTCATCTCAGTGGAATAAGATTGTTTGACTTTTCATACATTATCTACAGTATCTATACAACTTGATTCGGTTGTTCTGAAGGTATGTGAAAAAAATGTTTACACTTTTGGTCTTCGGGGTCAATATGACCCCACATTGAAATGAATGGGTAATGTGAAAAAAAAAACAACCTAAATATATTTTCTTCATGTGTCAAAAAAAAAAAATAAAATCCGTCATAAATCTGAAAATTTTTACACAGAAATGAAGGCCTAGTACTAGAGCATAAATGCAATGTATCATAAAAAAATAATATTTCATATGCAAGCTAATGGTGTAGTTGAGGTATATGGATACAAAAGTACTTTATATCTCCAAAAACACAGCATTAATGAATAGATGAGAAGTAAACAAAAAAATTATATATTATTTGTATAATATTAATAATGTATGATTAAAAATGTATATTTTTTGTACAATTAATCAATTGTTGGGGTCGTATAGACCCCAAAGCCCAGAAGTGTAAACAGGAAACGAAGACCATTTGAAGGTTAATGTGCACCCTGTAAAAATAATAATAATATACTCTAAAAATGCTGGGTTGTTTTAACCCAATTGTGGGTCAAATATAGACAAACCCAATTGTTGGATTAAAAAAAATGCAATTTATAAATTTAACCCAACAGCTGGGTTTGTCCATATTTGACCCAGAATTGGGTTAAAATAACCCAGTATTTTTAGAGTGTAATCTGTGTAAGTGAATTTATAAGCTGTTTTCCTCATAGGGACCAAAAAAAGATCCCCAAAAGGACAAGGATTTCTGATATTGCCAACTTTGTGGGGACATTTTGTCCCCATATTGTAGGGTTTACCAGGACACACACACACAAACTTAAACACAAATGTTTATGCTATCTAAATGGAGACACACACTGCACTTAAAATTGGTTTTCAGTTTATTATTATATGAATAAATTATTTTAAATAAATATCTAATTTTAAAATGAAAATTGTGTGATTATTATGTCTGTGACTGAAAATTAGGTCATTATTCAATAATAATCTTCCTCTCTACAGCAAGTCTGAAATCTGATATATTAAAAATAAAAAAATATTATATATGTGAATATTTTTATATATATATTTGTATTATTATTTAATAATTGTTTACATTTATAAAATAAATAAATATGTATATATATTTAAAATAATTTATAAGAATACATATAATACATTTATAATATAATAATTAATAACACTTATAATAATTTTCATATATAATTAATTTATATTTATTATACTAATTATTATAATATATAATACATGTATTTCTATTAATACAAATTATTCATATATATTAAATAATTAAACATTTTAATACAGAGCATTAATAACTAAATAATGATTAAATATATTATAAAAATGTAAACATAACATTGTTTACATTTATTTTTCTTGTAAGAGATTTTAAAAAAGCTTTTGTGGGGTAATTTGTTAGTATAACTAAATTAAACATGCACTCATTGTGACACATTTCAAAAGCTAATAATCACATTCAGTATTGATTCTCTGACACAGAGCTGTATTCTTATACTTCTACTCTACAGCATAGCAGAAACTTTACATATTGATTGATCCAATGTCATTAGTGAGAGTATTTGTGAAGAAAGATGGAGGGAGAGATGGAGAGAGTGATGCAGTGATGTGGCTGAACAGATTGGTAGATTTGGAGCAGTGAGATTGACACAGCACAGACTGTCTCTCACACACACACTCACTCTCTCTCTCTCTTAGTGTCCTCTGAAAGTGTAAATTAATGCAGGAGGTTAATGTACAAATTAGATTTATACAGAGAAAATAAAACCTCACTTCATTTCTGAGCTCTGGAACGACATTACTTCATACTCTTCTATCTGTATCTCTCTCTGTCGGTCTCTAGGGTGAAATCAGATGCTCTGCAGGTGTGTGATCTCTGTCTCTCTTTCTTTCAGGTAAAATCAAATACTCGGAGCAGGTGTACGATGCGTGCATGGATGCGTTCGACTGTCTGCCTCTGGCTGCACTGATGAATCAGCAGTTTTTGTGTGTTCATGGCGGCCTGTCTCCAGAAATCCACACGTTAGACGACATCAAGAGGGTGAGGAGGACTATTAAATATTAATCTAGCATTAAATCGATAAAAAGTAACTTACATTGATGCAATGTAATGCAAGATTGATGAGATTCCTATTCCAATAAATACCGTTCTTATGAACATTTATCATAGAAACCAGGAAAAAAATATATATTACGGTTTCCACAAAATTATTAAGCAGCACAAAAGTTTTAAAGGGATAGTTCAGTTTGAAATTATATTGGTATGTTTTATCTTACCTCAAGGGCATCCAAGATGTAGGTGTCTTTGTTTCCACAGTATTTTCAATTTTGATATTTTTAGGTCAAACCGTTCTTGTCTGTCAGTCATATAATGGAGGTCTATGGTCACCACCTCAAAGAGCATGCACAGAGAAGTCCAAATTAAACATTTAATGACTCGTAAATGTAAGTACACATTGATGGCCTAAGACACGAAACGAGCGGTTTGTGTGAGAAAACGAACAGTATTTATATTGTTTTTACCTCTTGTAACCACAGCCATGTCCAAGTGATCTGAGGGCGCGGGCGCTTCGGTCTGCACAAGTGCCGCGTATACGTCACTCATTGTTTACAAAGAGATTTCGGAAGTGTTACCTTTCACTGTGAAGATCTAAACAGGTGGTGACCATAGACCTGCATTATATGACTGACAGACAAGAACGGTTTGACCTAAAAATATCAAAATTTAAACTACTGCGAAAACAAAGACACCTACATCTTGGATGCCCTTAAGGTAAGCTAAAACATACCTAAAATTGATTTCAAAGTGAACTATCCCTTTAAACACTGATAATAGCAATAAATGTTTCTTGAGCAGCAAAACAGCAAATTAGATTGATTTCTGAAGGATCATGATATACTATACTATACTATACTATACTATACTATACTATACTATACTATACTATACTTCTGTGAAGTCAATGAGACCAGAAACTGCCTGGTTACTGATATTCTTACTAAATATCAGAAAATCGGCTGAATGGATTCGAAAACGGTAAAACCCAACTGTTTAACTCTGGGGGAGTGGTAAAATGAGCCTATTTCCAAAAAAGTGGAGTATCCCTTTAAGGTTATCTATAAGGTAGTGTTGCAAAAAATAAAAAATAAAAAAATCTGCATCTAGAAGATATAAGCATTCAAAACGTACAGTCTCTCACTTCCGCCCATATGGATTAATGATTTTGATGACATCACTCTGCACTTCAGCTTCTTATCAGATTTTCTGTCCAATCAAATCTCTAGAATCTGAAGCTCCACCCCCTACATTATAAATAGACGCTAAAGCTGTGGCTGAAATCGGTAATTTCTGAAATGACGTCACCACATTGAACAATGCTGTGCGTTTCAAGGCACTTCAGTGGGTCTTTAAGACTGAGCTCTAACAACAGATGTTTGACGGATCTTCTTTAAATCACCCCTTATGCTTCTGGTGTATTTTCTTTAGCGATGCTCAGGCTGTGCACAAATGCTGAGCATGGTTTTTAAAACTATTATTCCCTGTCTTTTTCAATTTAGTGTGCTTTATTTGTATGACAAAGAATGGTGTATTTTTATCACCAACATAGTACAAAAAGATAAAATAACTATGCAATATAAAACAAAATAAAAACAATAATAACAAAATAACTATGCAATAAAAAGTAGTATTAAAAGTGTATGTAAAAGAAGATAAAATATTGTTAAATGTTAATAATGTTGTTCATTAATTAACATTATTAGCATATTTAAAGCGGCACTACATTGTTTTTTCAACCTAAATAATATTTTTCTAAAATCCTTGAGATGGTACATCCACTTACAGTAGGTTGAATGACAGGTCTGCCATAGCCTCACAGTGTCTGTATCGCTTTTACTGGCACTCTGTAACTTCGGGGAGCGGTTAGGAACCCGAGCACAAAAAGAACTACAAAATTCGACTGCTTTACGGCATACGTCACTTCCCCCACTTCCTCAAATTCCGACGCGATAGCCCAACGAGCGTAGTTTAAACCAAGTAAGTAGCAAGTCAGCAAGTAAAACCAAATTTGAAGTGCGCCAGAAACAGAGCGCGCATGCGATCAGTTTATTGTTGGTAATGTGTTGCGTAGCTTCGCTCATCGCCGCATCCAATGTAGACTGCATTGCTTTATTTTGAGGGCGCTTAACACACTCAAGCATCCCCGTAGAGCCGGGACGCCAGCTCGAGACGTGAAAGTATACTGATTACTGAGTTTGGTAGGGGCTACATTCTTGCAAGTATATAATACATAATTAGACGGACAAAATAATCGGTCAGGATAACTATCCTATGTCTGCAGGCTGATAGTCATGTTTGTTACTTATTTTCCTGGTGAAAGTGTCTTGCCTCAAGGCTATAAGTTAATGCAAATGGATTTTTCAAATTTGCAGATTCATCTATTGTAGCTTGATATTATAATATTGATGACATGGCTATTATCTACCAACAAACAATGAATTGAATTAGCATATCTATTATGTAAAACAGTAGCCAATAGGCTAACGTTACTATAAAGACGCGAGCTATGCGATCTTTTGATGTTTGAAAAAATAAAGCCATTCATATAACATGCTGAAATATATGTACATGCAACTAGAGTTCTCAACGGGGTTCGAGTTCGGCCCGACAAACCCGACGGGACCCGGCGGTTCGGGTTCGCAAATATAAGCAAATGACTCGGGTCGGGTCAGACCTCTGGCTTAATCTTTTCCGCCCAGTAAAAAGTAAATAAATAAATATTTATCATCGCTGCTGTTCACCATAAAGAAAGTCTGGCTGCTGCGTGCAAAGTGCATCGCGTGTGGCTGCTGGCCGAGAGGAGAACGCGCCTCAGTCCATCCACTGTGTATGCACTCTTCCTCCACGATGCCTATTTTAAGCATATGATTATGTTTGTAGGTATTTATTTTGTTTCAAAACCCGTAGCCCGCCCGCTGGTTGGCTGTTTGAGTTCTTTTTATTTATTATTGTGTGAAGATTTTTATTTAAACAGGCATGGCGTTAGCTACAGTACTTTCCTTTGAAAATAGTCATCACTGCACTTTGCGCGCATTTCAGACGTGATACTAGACAATGGAAAAAGCAAAGAAAACGCGGTCGGAAGACTAGGAAAAGAGAATCTGACCGCGTGAGAAACCGGACAAGAGTCCAGACTCGGTCGGGCTTTTCACTCGTGGGCGCGAGCTAAAAAGCAGCACTGGATGCAGCGGTGATGCTGACCTGGCGCTCTTGTTGATGGACTAGTAAGTCAATCTTTCTAAGTTTGTGTGCATTTTATTTTGTGATTTCACCAGAATGAATAGACGCCGCAACGGCAATAGATTGTAGAGCGTGTCCGAGTCGGGCCACGGGCCGGGCAGATAATTCATGTTGATGTGTCGGGTTATATCGGGTCCGGGCTTTAAAAGCCACAGGCCGGGTCGGGTAATAATATTCAGGCCCGTTGAGAACTCTACATGCAACACTGGAGTCTGCCTAAGATGTGAGAACTCCTTCCTTCTGCAGAGTTCGGGGGTATCGCTTGTCAACAAATGCACGCATGTATTCCTTTACGACAGTAGTAGAAGACAATACTGTTTCCCAACTGTAGGGGGACCCTGAGAGCAAAATTTCAAAAATAACATAATGCTGCTTTAAAAATATAAAATTGTAGTGATGTTGACACTAGGTAGACCCCTCTCTCTCTCTCTCAGTTGGACAGGTTCAAGGAGCCCCCAGCATTCGGCCCCATGTGTGATCTACTGTGGGCCGAACCCACTGGAGGACTTCGGCAATGAAAAAAGCCAAGATTACTTCAGCCACAACTCGGTCCGTGGCTGCTCCTACTTTTACAGGTAAACCATTCAGCCATCTTCATGGAGATCGCTTTGAGAAGTGATAGAAGCGGTGCAGAAATGATCAAAATGACAGCAGGAAGAGGAGGAAGCATACAATCAAGATCTCTTTAGTATCTCAATGAGTTCTCCTAGACAGCAAATTGAGTCTCTCCTGCTTCTCATAATCAGTAACCAGTAACCTCACATTCGGCTTCCCTGGGCAGCTCAACAATCTCTCAGACTGTGGTCAGATTTAACAAGATACCTAAAGTACACAATCAGAGATCTTCTTCCGAGAGCAAATGTCCTTAGCTACTACATTCAGCCGGAAAAAAGCCCAGAATTTTTTGGGCGTGACCAAAAGAGTTTGAGAACCACTGCTGTATATCAACAATTGTCTAATTTGTGTCTCTTTCTAATTATATTGCCCCTAAGAAATTTTAGGAGAAACATCTGAGACAGAGTTGAAAGAGCAACCACTGAGCAAAACAATGCTCCTCAAGGACCTGGTGAAATAAAGGTGTAGATAAAAGTCCAGTGCCTGAAATGCTGAGCGAGTTTAATTGGAATTGTAAAGAAGTTCAAACAGTGACCAGCTTCAGCACAACACAGAATCCCCACAATCCCACGGGAATCTGCACTCTGCCGTTACCATGACAACTGGCTACTACTGCCAGATCCGCGGAGATATGAAGATTCAGAGATATAGTGAGAACCTGAGAGAAAGACAGAAATGAACAGGAAAAGGAGAGGATAGAAAATAGGGCTGAACCATTAATCGAAAAAAAATCAAAATCACAATAGGACTTTCAATGTTTGATTATCAGATTGCAAAGACTGCGATTTAATTGAATATATACGCTCTGTACATTTTAAGTAAAGCGAAGCCTGTTCCCTGTTCCCAACAAAGGAGAATCTTTAGACAAAGGGAGAAGCAATTCAGTTTTACACTAAAATAAACATTTAATGGTTTCATGTTTGAAAAGGAAGAAATTAAGACATAAATATTAGTGTTGCACTGAAAAATTATTACTTTTTTATCGTACAGTGAATGAAAGTATTACAATAATAATATATTTCTTATTTTTTATTTTTAATGATTATATTAACACTAATTATTGTTATTATATAGTCAGAGATATACAATCACATTACAATATGATATTTTAGCCAAATTGCGTAGCCCAACAAAAGCAGCACAGCAAACCTGGAGCGAACAAACAAAAAAATAAAATCACATTTTAAACCGTCTTATTAGATTCTGCCCTTATAGAAAATCTATGTGGACAGGGAAAAAATGGATATCTAATGCTAAGCTAATGCAGCTAACATTGCGCAGCCTGTGAATGAGAGCCTCGGGTGTGAATGTTATTACCCACAATCCTTGCTGTTTTCACTTCTTATGAAACCTTTTGAAATCAATGAAACACATTGGATGGCTGGTGTGTCAGTGTGCTGCGCTTTAGGCCAGTATAGACTAGACAAAAATAGACAAGACTGCCAAGTTAAAGTACTAAATAACATACAAGACTAGTCTGAGCACAACATCTGAGCCTTCATTTCTTTGCTAGGACCACATTTAGACCGTTCTAATATTTTGAGCAGGAAATGATGGTGGTTTTCACTGTGTGCTGCATAGTTACATCACTGCTACCCCTGGTGGCTCGTAGTGGTAAGACAATAATACACAGTTGACACCTCTCCCGAGCATCTATATAAAGAAATATCCAGATGGTTGTATAATCAAATTAAACCATAGTGAACTGAGGGAGAGGTTTCAAAAGTGATGTTAGATCTAAATCACAAGCGCTAGCTGGAATATTTGTAATCACACACTAAAATGATCCTTTTGGAAATAAAAAACAGTCTGATCTTAGCTGGTATCTGAGCCTGAATAATCAAGTATTGAACTAACAAAATAAGTTATAAAAATGTTAAGTTATTAAAATTTCCAGTTTTTTTTTAAATGGTTAAAAAAATACTTGGTCGTGACAAAAAAAAAGAACATTTCAGGGAAAAAAACGTTCCATGAACAGTGTAAAAAAATGTTTTTGTGCTACCTTTTACGGATTATATAATTTTGAATTAACATACTGGAAGAACATTACATTTCTAATTTGATTTGTCATTTGATTTTAGCAAATTTTGTTCATAACTGAGAACCTTGCCAGAACGTTCCCTGTTAGCTTTAGCTAGTTAGCTTATGGAACTAAAACTAGCAAAAACAGACCAGCTAACCAGTTATTTAGCCAAATGAGTGGTTTTCAGTGTTTATCAATAACTAAATATTGTTTACTCATTCTGTCTGTTTTATTATTTTGCTATCCACACAGCTATCCTGCAGTGTGTGAGTTTTTACAGACCAACAACTTACTGTCGGTCATCAGGGCACATGAGGCTCAGGACGCAGGGTAAGAAACAACATGTCACCTTTGACTTCCTGTCTTTTTCTATATGACCGCTTTTTTCTCTTCAGCTCTCTTTCTCAGCTCCTACAGATAGAAACCTAGGCTTAGGGTTAGAAACCCTAAAACACACTCACTGTATGTGTGTATATTGACAGACAAGATAGAGTTTGTTGATGGACGATCAGTGTTCACAGCTGACCGACAGACACAGAGAGACATTGATTCTCCATAATCCACATATATTACAGTACAGTAGTGTTCATTGATCTGAAATGCCACCAATGCACACACATTCACCTAAGCCCAGGCCCTTTTATCAGTCATTGTCTCAGGCATCCTTAACAGCAGTCAGTAATGCACTACAATACTCCACAACAATCTCAGCACAACAGTCGACAACAGCACACAGCATGCTCACTGAGTATTTTACACAGTTTCATTAAGATAATAATAAAAATGTTGTGTTGTATTGCACACTTTCGCACAGTAAAGGCCAAGTTCTTTAAAAGAAATAATGAATAAAGGCTTCAAAACAATTATGATCTGAGACCTACGTTTTTTGAAAAAGATTTTAACCATTAGGCAAATACTTTCTGTAAAACAGGGTTTTATCACAAATATGTACTTGATGTTTATAAAAACATCCTAGTGTTATTCTAATCATGTTTCTGATGGTCATTCTGTAATTTTCTTTTTGATCTCTTTTCTGTTTTTTTACTCTTTTAGTTACCGTATGTACAGGAAGAGTCAGACTACAGGTTTCCCCTCTCTCATCACCATATTTTCTGCTCCAAACTACCTGGACGTTTACAACAACAAAGGTCTGTTAAAATTCAGTATATAATATATATATATATATATATATATATATATATATATATATATATATATATATTAGGGCTGTCAAATGATTAATCGTGAATAATCACATCCAAAATAAAAGTTTATGTTTAGATAACATATGTGGGTGCACTGTGTATAATTATTTAGTATATATATATATATATATATATATATATATATATATATATATATATACATACACATGCATGTTTAGTAAAGAAAAAATATTATTTAAATATAAAATATTTATATTTATATATAATATAAATTATATATAAATCTATATACAGTATATACATGACAATATTTTTTAAATATATATATATAATTTATATTATATATATTTTATAGATAAATAATATTTTTTTCTTAAATTTACATGCATGTGTGTGTATTTATATACATAAAAAAATTATTTACAGTGCACCCACATATATTATGTAAACACAAACTTTTATTTTGGATGCGATTAATCGTTTGACAGCCCTTATACATATATATATATATATATATATATATATATATATATATATAGCAATCATTATCGCATGGCGCAATGAGATTGCTTGCTCAACATTTAAATGTAAATTAAAATAAAGTATATAATACATTTATATTCAATATACTGTATAATACACAATAATTTATGAAATATAATTATTTATTATAATTTTCGATAGTCAAGATTAGAGATGGGTAGCGATTAATCGCGATTAATCGCATCCGAAATAAAAGTTTGTGTTTACATAATATATGTGTGTGTAGTGTGTATAATTAATTAGTATATATAAATACCCTCACATGCATGTATATATTTAAGAAAAATTTGTTATTAATATTTCACAATATTTATATATAATATTAATTATGTATAAATATATATAAAGTATATTCATGCAAATATTTCTTAAATATATACATGCATGTGTGTGTATTTATATATACAAATTAATTATACACACTACACACACATATATTTTGTAAAAACAAACTTTTATTTTGGATGCGAATTAATCGCGATTGATCAGTTGCCCATCCTAGCAAGATCAAATAGTGTATATTGTTGTTTTTTAATTTTATTTAATGACAGTCATGTGGAAAGAGATAGAAATGTACAGATGTAGTTATGTTCATTAAAACATGTAATGTGTGAATCTAACTGCCTTAATGCCTCTCCGCAGCGGCCGTGCTTAAATACGAGAACAACGTAATGAACATACGGCAGTTCAACTGCTCGCCACATCCGTACTGGCTGCCCAACTTCATGGACGTCTTCACCTGGTCGCTTCCGTTTGTTGGAGAGAAAGGTGGGAAAGAGGAAACAGTGTTGCTAAACAGCATGAGACATCATGATTCTGCCTGGAGACAGGCAGTCTTTGTGGTTACACAGATTCCTTACATTTTATTCATTCTGGGTGTGTGAGGGAAAGTCATCCCTCTTGACTTGTTAAAGCAAAGAAGATGGAATAGGTCTGATATGAACTGCATTTCATCTTTTCTGTCTCAACAAGCAAAACTATCAGGTCAATCTTTTTTTTTATTTTACCTCATAAAGTCATATGATAGAGATGAAAATTAAAAGATCAAGTTTGGCTGGTGTATAAATGGTACCGTGACATTCTATTTTTTGCTGTTGTTAATGTAATTGTTCATAGTTTTTGCTGAAATGTCACAAGATCTTGCATTTTTGACCTTTAACGCCTCCACAGTGACAGAGATGTTGGTGAATGTCCTCAGCATCTGCTCTGATGATGAGCTTATGGACGGAGATGAGATCTTTGATGGTGAGGGCCGCACATTCCTCAAAATATTTTTATTCTTATTTCACCTAAATTTAAGTGTCAAATATGACCAAATGACAACTAAAATGAACCTATTTTCCAATTTTTGGCATTCTCTGTCAATTGACCTTATGCACAGCTTAACTACTTCCTGAACTTAAGCCAGCTCCTTGTTTCCTGTCTGCCATTATTGGCCGAACTTGATTAATTCAGGTGTGTCTGATTATTGTTGCCGTGACTACTGAGGTCAGGCACACCTGGATTAATCAATTTGAGTTCAGGAAGGAAGTAGTGCAGCTGTGCATAAAGCCACTTGTGGATACTTCATATTATTGCGCACTGTAGCTTTAAAAAAAATGAGAGATCTAAAAAATGTTCATTTTAAAATTTTGTACAGAATATATTCAGCTTTAGTATGTTGTTTATGAATTATAAGCCTGTTTCCTGGTTTCTCTCAGCTAATGCTGCAGCTGCCCGTAAAGAGGTCATCAGAAACAAGATCCGTGCCATCGGCAAAATGGCCAAAATGTTCTCAGTTCTGCGGTGAGTCTAGAAGGGTTGGGAACACATGTTTGTGGTTTGGATGTTTACAATATCATTGTTTTTTGAAATAACACAGTTCGCAATGGCCTGAGACACACTGTTGTTATGATTAACTAAAATAAAGTGCAGGAGTTTTGATTCCGGAAGTAAAAAATGTCTCCGATACGAAAATTGATTTTAACGATAATTTAGACAACTTTGAAGACAGCCCTACTATGAACTATGGGATTATTTGCTGCTGTTGAAGCCATCAGTCCTCATTATTTCAACTTAGGTTTTAAAACAACCGTATTTAACAGTGGAATTCGTGGTGAAAATCTAAATTAGTCATGATGCTGTAAAATTCAGTCAAAACAAGCTAAATGTGTCAAAAAGGCTCATTGGCTCCACCACCCACTCCCATGAAGCACTGCAAGTCTGTCTTCCTTTGCTCTCAAAATACATATTTTATGTACATTATGCATATTTTGCAATACAATATATTTATATGTATATTATATTAACATACTACAAGGGCATATGTTAATATTTGAAATTAACCTTTATTATTATATATTCCTGGATTCATTTTAACTAGCAATTTTGTTGTGCTTTTGTCATTTTTTATATTTACATTAAGCTTGAATTTCTATTTATTTTAGTTTTAGTAATATTTTAGTATTTATTTAATTTTTTATAAAGTTTTGTAACAAATATTTATTTGTTTATATTTTGAATTTGCTTTATTTTTTAGATATTTCTGTTTTATCTTAAAACAGAACTACTTTTTAGATTAGCTTTTTTTCTGTTTTCATTTAACTATTTTAAGTTTAAGTAATTTTGTTATGTGCTTTAGTCATTTTTATTGTTTTATATTTCTATTCAGCTTGATTGTACATATAGTTTTAGTAATATTTTAGCTTTATTTATATACTATAATATGTTCATATTTTTAATTAGCTTTTTATTTTTGCATTTTAATATTTCTATTTAGCTTGAATTTATATTTAGTTTAGAGTAATATTTTAGTATTGTTTGTTATAATAGTATTTGTTATTTATTTTAATTAGCTTTTTTCTGTTTTCATTTTAACTATTTTAAGTAATTTTGCTACGTGCTTTAGTCATTTTAATTGTTTTTTATATATTTATATTCAGCTTTATTGTACATATTTCAGCTTTATTGTACATGTTCATATTTTTAATTAGCATTTATTTTTACATTTTAACATTTCTATTTAGTTTGAATTTATATTTATTTCAATTGTACATCAACTTGTACGCTGGTTTGTATTTCGACAGGGAGGAGAGTGAGAATGTGTTAACCCTGAAAGGTCTGACCCTACTGGCATGCTGCCGAGCGGTGTACTGTCTGGAGGAAAACAGACCTTGCAAAGCGGTGAGTTACAAAACCAAGCATCGCTCTTTTACTTTCCAATCACAACCTCTTTTCTCTTTCAAGGTCACTAAGACAATGTCATACAAACTCAAGCACATGTTTGCTAACACCTCTCTTCTAGTGAAACACTTTCGTTCATTCTCTTCGCTAATTAAACCATCTGAAATGTGCACACACGAACATACTGGGAAACTAACCGGCTAACGCTAACTGCTAACTGCCCGTGGCAGCTAATGCTGGAGGATTGTGCTGCGTGCATGACTGTCACAATAAACTCCCCCATCCATCCTCCCTCTCTCCCTTCCTTTCTCCTTCTCTCCGTCTGTCTGTCTGTGCCTCCTCAGCTACCATCGAGGCCATTGAAGCAGTCGAGACGGTTGAGGATGGAGAAGGTAAACTGGCCGGCCTCTATCTCTCTATGTGCTGCTCAGAGGTTTCATAGTGACCGCTGTAACACACTAGCTAGCTGAGACAGCGCAGCCTAGCTAACTGAGCGTGTGGGCGCTATGACTGGTCAGGGATTGTGTATTTCACACAGACACACACATTTATCTAAATATCTAAACATACACTATATGTTCAACAGTTTGTGGTTTAATTAAAACTTTTGTTAAGGAAGGATGAATTAAATTGATCATTTATAATGTAACAAAAGTTGAAATTTCTATTAATCTAAATCCTGGAAAAAATATATACCATAAAATATAACTAAAAAATATAACTGCTTTAAACAATGATAATAATAAGAATTGATTCTTGAGCAGCAAATGAAAATGCAGCGGTGTCATCACAGGAAAATATTACATTGAAATATATTAAATTAAAAAACACCAATGTTAAATATTAAAAACATAAAAAATCATATGGTATAGTACCATAGGCTTGCTAATTATAAAGACTAGATTAAAGGAGTAGTTCACTTTAAAAAAAAACTTTTGCTGATAATTTACTCACCCCATGTCATCCAAGATATCCATGTCTTTCTTTCTTCAGTCGAAAAGAAATTAAGGTTTTTTATGAAAACATTCCAGGATTTTTCTCCATATAATGGACTTCATTGGGAACCAAACGATTCAATGTCCAAAAGACATTGAATCGTACATCAAAAGTACATCAAAGTACATCAAAATGAACGAATCTTTTCCTGAGTCAATTTGTTCATTTTGTTTGTTGAATGAACCAAATGACACGAAAAAAGATTTGTTCATTTTGAAGAACGAGTTTGAACAGGAGTCACGAACGCGCATCACAGAACAAAGCAAGGCGACCATTTGAGCTTATAAAACTTAAACTTTGTGATTTGTTTTTTTTTATTGAGTGATCGTTTCGCTTGATAAGACCCTTATTCATCGTTTGGAATCGTTTAAAGTCCTTTGAACAGTTTGCACTGAAACTGTCATTTGGACCTTGATTAAGTGCATTATATGGAGAAAAATCCTGGAATGTTTTCATCAAAAACCTTAATTTCTTTTCGACTGAAGAATGACATGGACATCTTGGATGACATGGGGTGAGTAAATTATCAGCAAAAGTTTTTTTTTAAAGTGAACTACTCCTTTAACCTTTCTCTACCCTGATAAAGTCTAATGTAATCGGTCAAGATAAAGAATGTCAGGTTTGATCATCACTTTAATCAATTCCTTCCCATAATTATATATATTTTATTTTGTGATAAGCATATCCTTGCTGTAAGAAACAGTTTAAACCAGCCCAAGCTGGTTTTCTGGTCTTGAATGGTCTCTCATCCTAGTCAATCCAGTCTTGTTTGTTAGTTTTATAGGGGGATTGGGCACTTGTTGTGAGGCTGGGAGAACAGCTAGACCAGTTTAAACCAGCCAATACCAGCACACCAGCCATAACACTTACATCCAGCCAATAGACAAAACCTATTTTAGCAACAACAACAAAAAAGATCCTGATCCCATCTGAATATGTATATGCTATATATATATATATAAATATATATATATGAATAACAACATCCTCTGTTGATAATTGATAATTCTGCTTATGCAAATGCTAGACTTTTCTCTGCTGTTCTCCACCCTTTCCCCCCAATGGCTCACATTACTATTCAGCAAGGTTACAGAATGACTCAGCAGATGGCAAGAATCTGGGCCATGGGCGGGTTGGGGCACACGCCCCTTGCGTCTCACAAATGACCCAGTATTCTTACAGCACCACACCCCAAACGCTGATCACCCCAGCGCCACCCTTTGCGCACTCACTCTGGGTTTGGTCTGTCGTGACCATGTGATCTGCAGGGATCATGTGACCTCTCCATGACAGGGTTTGTTTTTAAACTCATTCAGAGTCTAAACCTTTTCACGGATATCAGGTAAACAATGACTTAAAGGTCAATGAGGGTTCTGGAAGTTGAAATGCTATTTAAAATCTCCAGCATTTTTAATCAATAACATACTAACCTTGTGAGACTGACCTAGAATTGTCATGCACTGGCTTGACTTGATAATCCACAAACGATGAAATAACAGAGATACATACCAGCACGAAACATTATCACAAGACAAAGAACAGAAGGAAACTGAGGGTATAAATGCACAGGATGACGAGGAACAGGTGAGACAATCAATGTTGGTGCGTCCCAATTCGCATTATACTACGTCCTACAAGTATGCACTTGTTAAAATTCTCAACAATTAATTTAATTTAATTTCCCACCGTTTCGGCGAGACATGTAGTAGCATAACGATGCATGTAAAGGTTAATGACCAAATGTATCTTTACAAAAGTTCACAATGCCGTTGCAGATGAAATATAATATGGATAACATTGAATAAATATTTTTTAGTCAGCCTGGATACTGATAATTAATCCCTCAAACCCCTTTATCTTAAAGGAGTAGTTCACTTTTAAAAAAAAATGTATTTTTTTTTGCCTGAATTTCTTTTCGACTGAAGAAAGACATGGATATCTTGGAAGACATGGGGGTGAGTAAATTATCAGCAAAAGTTTTTTTAAAAGTGAACTACTCCTTTAACCTCTCTTGGCCTCGCACATTCGCCATATTTGTAAAACATTTTTACTCGTCCAACGCGCATTGGATTGTGGGCAATATTAGCCGTTAGAGTGTGCACGGATCTGCACTTTGGATTCTAAAACGGAAAAAGCAGACCATCTAGGTATCTTTGAACATTATACAATTTGGGATACACTTATTTTAATTATGAATACTACTGAATGAATAACTGGCAATCAAGGAAACAGGAACTAAAACAAACAGGGACTGAACACAGGCAATACAAAACAACAGAATATCAAAATAAAAGTTCATGAAAACAGGATTCAAAGTGCAAATTTTTGAATACAAAATTCAAAGTGCAAGTTTTTGAAAACGATACCATTATCGTCTTCATGTAAGCTACAAAAATGTGAATTGCGTGTATTGCGTGTTCAGTCTATAGGCGCATAATTTTCTTTACAAACAAAGAGACATCGCCAACTTTTTTGTCGATTTTAAAGATCCATGTGAACGAGGATCGTTTTGACAATGTTGTCGTCTGTTCGCGAAAAATGCCAAGGAAAAGCTTTCCCGCTTTTAGTACATGGTTAACGTGCACTTAGTTTTAATTAACAACGAAAACACTAGTACACAATCTGTTTTCCAGATATTTAAATAGCTCAAAGATTAAATTCAAATGTTGTAGTTTTGTGAGTTGGGTGATTTGCTCTAAGAATTATATAGCTCCTTATCAAAGAATATTTTGGAATGCCTATGGAGAAAATCATTGGCAAAAATACTTCCAGAGCTCTTTTCCCAGCACGCAGGGTGAGATGGGAAGAGTTTCTATACATTTGAAAGCCAAAATCTTCTATGTGGTCTAAGAGCAAACCCAAGAGAGGGTCTCACATCATCTCTGACTGTGGTATGACGAAGCACCGTGTTTCCATCAGAACTGATCAAAGTACATAGACAATTTACATTACCAAAAAATGTGGGTTTGTTTTCTAATGGAAACATTGACTGTGCTATTGGTCTTTGTGTGCGTTTCCATCTGAACTGGGAGATAAAGTGATAAGATGTAACTTCCATTGTCATCACCACAGCTGTTCCCTTGTACACCGTATATTGTGTGTGTATGTGTTTGGTTGTGAAATATGTGCAGTTGTGAATTTGTGCCAGTACTGTGACTACTATATAGCAGTATCAGTGGAGTGTTTAAAGAGGTGTCTGTATGTGAGTGAAATTTTAAGTCATTCCAGGTCACATTTCACTCCAAAAAGAAAAAATGTTTGGCATAAAGTAAATGTAAAATATTGAACAAATTAAGAACCCCTTTTTTGCATTATGATATTAATTTGATGTAATGTATTATTCTTAAATTTCATTACCATTATTGATCTGGAAGTGTGTGTGTGAGTACTTGTACAATTGTCTTTGTGAGGTCCAGTTTGAGTTTTAGACCATTGGAGTGAGAACAAAGAGACGACATTTCGGCCAGTCCTAGAAAGCAGTTAGAGATTGCATTGTCAATGATAGTCCTCACAAAGATATAAGTACAAGATTGTGTCAGTGTGTTTAAACTAAATATTGTATTTATTGTAGGGCTGTCAAACGATTAATGGCATCCAAAATTACATAATATATGTGAGTGCACTGTGTATATATATAATACACACACATACTTGTATATACTTAAGAAATATTTTCATGTATATACTGTATATAGATTTATATATAATTTATATGATATATAAATGTAAATATTTTATATGTAAATAATATTATATAAATGGATAAATAATATATATAAATATATAATAAATATATAATATATATATAAATAATAATATTTTTTCTTAAATATACATGCATGTGTGTGTATTATATATATATATATATATATATATATATATATACACACACAAAATAATTATACACAGTGCACCCACATATATTATTTAAACAAACTTTTATTTTGGATGAGATTAATTGCGATTAATCATTTGACAGCCCTAATTTATTGTTTTGGTTTTCACAATACATTATTTTGAAGGGGAATATGACCCGGACATGTGTACCTCTTTGATATCTTATGTACTATCACTATTTCAAGAGTACCTTTTGTGATCGTATCAAATTTATAATATTACACCCATCTAGCAGTCTGTGATCATTTGTGGTAGGCTAAATGTGATAGTCCGTTTTCGATTTCGCCTATGCGCAATTGGTGACTGCTGTTCTCTTTTCTTCTTCATAGCCATCCGTGGCTTTTCTCCTCAGCACAAGATCAACAGTTTCGAGGAGGCGAAGGGTCTGGACCGCATAAACGAGCGCATGCCCCCTCGCCGAGACGTGGTCAACAGCGTGGGACTGTCGATGGGCAAGATGAACATGGCCGAATCCAGACGGCACGGACGACAACAGCAATATCCAGTGATTCATCTACTCCTCCGGTCCCTCGCTCGCCCCTGCTCCTCCTCCCATAATGCAATTCTCCCTCTCCCCTCGTTTTCACTGCTACAGTCTATGTAGCAGATGGACTATGTGATATATTTTACAGAACTCCCTGCTTGACGTTCAACGGCCTCAACAACAAACTCAGAGACGGACGGTACGGCACGGCGAAGGAGATCATGCATGAGAGTTGCATGATGGGATATGTAGTTTTATGGATATGGGGCTATGTAATGGAAATGTGAACACAGAGAAGAGGGCATTTCCTGTTCTTTTGTCCGAAGAGATGTTTATTTATGCGTGTTTGCACTTCTGCGTGCGTGTCTGTGTGTGTGGGAGACATGTGATATATAATTATATGATGATAAGTAGGTTTTCATAAACGCTTACCGTTTTTTTTTCCCTGGCCTGCCTTGGAACGTTAAACAATGCCAACGCTCTATTTATTCGAAAGCGGCGGAGTGTACGTCACGTTCGAAACGTACACGAGGACCTTATAACCATTTCCTTTTCACACTTCTCTCACAGTTCTAGGTTTTGCTACTCTAGTAATCTCTATATCTAAAGAATAACTAATATTACACAAAATAACTTCACACAGGTTATCAAGATTAATCCGCAAATAAGAGAGGTTTGAAGTCGGCGTAACGCCCCTCATGCTGTTCAGCTGTGTGCTCGTTGCTGCGTTGTGTAAATCCGCGTTGTCACGTCGTGCTGTGGTTGCTATGGCAGTTTCCCCGTGTCCCTCGGACTGAGTCTGGCACTTCCCGTGCTCTGAGCAGAGCGACGGGAAGCAAGCATTCTGTCAGCTGCATCACAGACTATAGGCTGGCTGTGTATATGTGTGTGTGAGAAACAGGGTGGTGATTTGACCTGAGGGATTATGTCTGGGTGGTTTCAAACAGGTCCTTGTCCTGTATAGGTGCACTAGGCTGAACGGATTTCCAGCTTGGCTGGGAGTTTATTTTGTATATAAATGGCGTATATTTTTAAGGAACGTTTTGTTATTGCTTATTTTCATGTTACTTTATTTTGTATTCAAGCTATTTATTTATTTATTGTTTGTTCGTTTTTTGTTTTGTTTTTTCGTTTACATTGCTGTACAGTTAATTAAGCTCCACTGAGGTGTTAAATCGTTTGCGTTACTTTATGGATGTACAGAAGTTATCCAGTAGTGTGAAGGAACATAATTCTGTGAAAAGACATCCAGGCTGCCAAAGCATGACTGCATGGTTATTTCAATTGTAAATCGAATATAGGCACACCTTAACGTGTCTCACATTTTTAAGGAGAAGTATATTCTGATCATTATTCTAATCTTAACAATATTCTGGTTATTTATGATTATTAATTATTATTAAGAGTTCTGCTGGTTTATTCCACTTTGCCTCATCCTTGATTTGGTTGCTCATTGTGCTTTATGTTATGAATAATGAAAATGTTCATGAGTTATTTGTGATTCTATATCTTGTATTTTTCTCTGGAGCTTCATTCTGAGCATCATGATTTCCTGACCTACAGTACGGACAGTGTGAGCATGCCCTATGGGACAAATCTCTTTTTTTACTCTTGAATAAAATATGCATGAACCTTTTGGATTTCTCTGATTTTTTTTAAACTCGCATTGCCAGTGTGTCATGGGTCTTACTTTAGGGCTACAAGCTTCGACTTGCCTTTTTATTATCCCTGTGGGGAAATATTTGTTGCTTAAGTTTCAACATGCGTAAAGAACCAACTATGTACATAAATATAAAAACTCAAAAACACACATTATTAAAAAATCATCATCACTGAGACTTGCTCAGTAAACTAAAAAAAAAAAACTACCTTTTATTTAGAGGGATACTCCACTTTTTGGAAATAGGCTCACTTTACAACTCCCTCAGAGTTAAACAGTTGAGTTTTACCATTTTCAAATCCATTCAGCCGATTGTATGATGTTTAGAAGATTATCAGTAACCAGACAGTTTCTGGTCCACATTGACTTCCATATACTATGAATGGGATTTCTGGTCCCATTGACTTCCATATTTTTAAGAATATCAGTAACCAGACAGTTTCTGGTCCCATTGACTTCCATACACTATGAATGAGATTTCTGGTCCCATTGACTTCCATACACTATGAATGGGATTTCTGGTCCCATTGACTTCCATATACCATGAATGGGATTTCTGCTCCCATTGACTTTCATATTTATAAGAATATCAATAACCAGACAGTTTCTGGTCCCATTGACTTTCATACACTATGAATGGGATTTCTGGTCCCATTGACTTCCGTATACTGATGAATGGGATTTCTGGTCCCATTGAGCTTCCATATACTATGAATGGGAGTTCTGCTCCCATTGACTTTCATATTTATAAGAATATCAATAACCAGACAGTTTCTGGTCCCATTGACTTTCATACACTATGAATGGGATTTCTGGTCCCATTGACTTCCATATACTATGAATGGGATTTCTGGTCCCATTGACTTCCATATTTATAAGAATATCAGTAACCAGACAGTTTCTGGTCCCATTGACTTCCATATACTATGAACGGGATTTCTGGTCCCATAGACTTCCATATTTATAAGAATATCAGTAACCAGACAGTTTCTGGTCTCATTGACTTCCATATACTATGAACGGGATTTCTGGTCCCATTGACTTCCATATTTATAAGAATATCAGTAACCAGACAGTTTCTGGTCTCATTGACTTCCATATACTATGAATGGGATTTCTGATCCCATTGACTTCCATATTTATAAGAATATCAGTAACCAGACAGTTTCTGGTCCCATTGACTTCCATATACTATGAATGGGATTTCTGGTCCCATTGACTTCACTGTAAAATCCAATTTGTAAACCTTACTAAAAAAATCACGCAAACCGATTGCCTTGAAAAAACAAGTAAAGTGAAACAGGAATAGTCTGTAGTACTAACAAGTGTCTGTCTAGTATTGTACACTTACAAGCGTTGTAGTAACTTAAAACAAATTTGTATAGTATACTTTAGACTTTACTTTAGATGTACCTTTCTTAGTATAGACTATTCAGAATTACTATTTTTAACAACTAAATAATTTCAAGTAAAATATACTTTGATTATTCCTAACTACTAATTTATGCTAGTTGTGTTAACTCTGATGTTTTCTGCATACAACTTGGAATTACTGAGTTAACTTTACTTCAGAAGCAATTCAGTTTACTTGTTAAAACCATGCAAACCGATTGCCTTAAAAAAATAAAAAGCTTTACTCCAATAACCTAAGGCCTATTTAACAAGTGCACAAAGTGGCTAAATTCATAAAACAATGAAAAAAATTGTCTCTGACACACATGCACTTTAAAAATTAATACACTGGCAGCCTCTAAACTTGCTTATAAACCTTACTTAACTTGCTTAAAATCCTTGCTTAACTTGTTTATAAACCTTGCTTAACTTGCTTATAAATGCGGCTGACAATTTTAAACAAGTGCCTTAGTTTTCTATCAATTAATCGATTTCCACTTTCATAAACAAATCAAATGCCAAACATCACTCATTTTATTACGTTTACATTCTAACTCATCAGGAGATTTTTTTAGAGATTGTAGTTTTGGTGGGAGTTTGCTCTGTCCCAAACCAAGCATCACTTTTTGAATAAAATTAAGAGTGTTTTTCATGTCTTTTGGGTAGTCCAAATTCAAAGCATAAGACAGCCCAAACTAGACGCAAATGGCCTGAGGCAGGTTCTGCAAGTTATCCATTACGATTCATACCTCCAGAATAATTGCAGTAGACACTGGGCAAAGGTATAGCTTATTTGGAGAAAGAGCTTCTTTATCCATGACAGTCAGCAGCCCAACTGATGCGTGTGCCCTGGCTTCATCAACATCACATACCTGAATGAAACCAAATGATAAAAATATTACAACTGGGAAATGTGCCACGGCATGATTAATTGTCAGTTATCTGACCTGCCTTTAATACATGTCCCATTACGTATTTATCATTTATATTCTTTGTTTTATCCCTCAACTTCTTAAATATTTATGGTATATTAATTAAATTGTATAAGAAATGAACAGAACTAGGAGATAACATCACTGTTTTTACAAATTATGGTCTTTAACAATGATGTGATGAAGTCAACACTTAAACTAATGAGTTGTAATATTACACCATTTTCTTTTGGAGAAAAGTTTGCATCACTGAATCATTTTCCTCTTGACCAATAGAAAGCAGCTTTCTAAAACCGGTATTGTATAAATGCTAAAAAAATAAAGGTGACTTGCCTAATTTTATCCTGATCACCCTTCTGGCTTACACTGAACTGACACATTTTTGGAACCTTTGTCTTTGAACTGCATTTCATAGGATGTAATCAACATGAATCTTTAGTCGATTACGATAGAAATGGCGCAAATACACTTGTGGTGAAAAGTTTGGAAAAAGCAAGAATTGTCAGTTTGTCAAGAAATGCTGTTTGATTTTCAATACTTAAATTATGAAAAGTTTTGGTAACTAGTAGAGTTTTTGGTCAAAAAAAAAAAATTCCAGTGGAGCGCAGAAGTTCAATTAATGCAAATATTTTTAATTTTTTTTTTTTTGGGGGGGGAGTAACCCTTTAAAAAATTATTTCAATGAGAACTTACATTGGCAAGTGTTGAAGAAATTGCTGGCATCATCTCCAAAGCAGGATAGGTAATCCCCGGAGCACAATAGTGCGCATTGCTGTCACATCTGTTTGATTCTAGAAGTAGATAAAAAAGATCAAGTTCAAGATCATGAAACAGTAAAGGTTGTATCAGCAATTTCAGGCCCAAAAAAGGCACAAACATAAATTATCACATTAATCTAATCTCCATCTAAGGATCATCTAGCTGCCTGCCCCATTAGCAGGTCGTAAAAAAAAAAAGAAAACGTCTCTGTAGGCAGCCTAGGCTCTGGAACAGCAGACACTGGCTCCGGCTCTGGAACAGTAGACACTGGCTCCGGCTCTGGAACTGCAGACACTGGCTCCGGCTCTGGAACAGCAGACACTGGCTCCGACTCTGGAACTGCAGACACTGGCTCCGGCTCTGGAACAGCAGACACTGGCTCCGACTCTGGAACTGCAGACACTGGCTCCGACTCTGGAACAGCAGACACTGGCTCCGACTCTGGAACTGCAGACACTGGCTCCGACTCTGGAACTGCAGACACTGGCTCCGGCTCTGGAACAGCAGACACTGGCTCCGACTCTGGAACTGCAGACACTGGCTCCGACTCTGGAACAGCAGACACTGGCTCCGACTCTGGAACTGCAGACACTGGCTCCGACTCTGGAACTGCAGACACTGGCTCCGGCTCTGGAACTGCAGACACTGGCTCCGACTCTGGAACTGCAGACACTGGCTCCGACTCTGGAACTGCAGACACTGGCTCCGACTCTGGAACTGCAGACACTGGCTCCGACTCTGGAACTGCAGACACTGGCTCCGACTCTGGAACTGCAGACACTGGCTCCGGCTCTGGAACAGCAGACACTGGCTCCGACTCTGGAACAGCAGACACTGGCTCCGACTCTGGAACAGCAGACACTGGCTCCGACTCTGGAACTGCAGACACTGGCTCCGGCTCTGGAACTGCAGACACTGGCTCCGGCTCTGGAACAGCAGACACTGGCTCCGGCTCTGGAACAGCAGACACTGGCTCCGACTCTGGAACAGCAGACACTGGCTCCGACTCTGGAACAGCAGACACTGGCTCCGACTCTGGAACAGCAGACACTGGCTCCGACTCTGGAACAGCAGACACTGGCTCCGACTCTGGAACTGCAGACACTGGCTCCGACTCTGGAACAGCAGACACTGGCTCCGACTCTGGAACAGCAGACACTGGCTCCGACTCTGGAACAGCAGACACTGGCTCCGGCTCTGGAACAGCAGACACTGGCTCCGACTCTGGAACAGCAGACACTGGCTCCGACTCTGGAACAGCAGACACTGGCTCCGGCTCTGGAACAGCAGACACTGGCTCCGACTCTGGAACAGCAGACACTGGCTCCGACTCTGGAACAGCAGACACTGGCTCCGGCTCTGGAACAGCAGACACTGGCTCCGACTCTGGAACAGCAGACACTGGCTCCGACTCTGGAACAGCAGACACTGGCTCCGACTCTGGAACAGCAGACACTGGCTCCGGCTCTGGAACAGCAGACACTGGCTCCGACTCTGGAACAGCAGACACTGGCTCCGACTCTGGAACTGCAGACACTGGCTCTGGAACTGCAGACACTGGCTCCGGCTCTGGAACAGCAGACACTGGCTCCGACTCTGGAACTGCAGACACTGGCTCCGAGCTCTGGAACAGCAGACACTGGCTCCGGCTCTGGAACAGCAGACACTGGCTCCGGCTCTGGAACAGCAGACACTGGCTCCGACTCTGGAACAGCAGACACTGGCTCCGGCTCTGGAACAGCAGACACTGGCTCCGACTCTGGAACAGCAGACACTGGCTCCGACTCTGGAACAGCAGACACTGGCTCCGGCTCTGGAACAGCAGACACTGGCTCCGGCTCTGGAACAGCAGACACTGGCTCCGACTCTGGAACAGCAGACACTGGCTCCGGCTCTGGAACAGCAGACACTGGCTCCGGCTCTGGAACAGCAGACACTGGCTCCGGCTCTGGAACAGCAGACACTGGCTCCGACTCTGGAACAGCAGACACTGGCTCCGGCTCTGGAACTGCAGACACTGGCTCTGACTCTGGAACAGCAGACACTGGCTCCGGCTCTGGAACAGCAGACACTGGCTCCGGCTCTGGAACAGCAGACACTGGCTCCGACTCTGGAACAGCAGACACTGGCTCCGGCTCTGGAACAGCAGACACATTTACAGCGTACAAAACAATCTTCCAGACAATATGATGACAACAATATTATCAAACTCTATAAACAATAAATCAACTATGATTTTATTTTCAATACAATCAGAAACGGAAAGACGCAAACGGCAAGTTGTTTTTGAATGAAACAAGAGCATGTGCGTCCGTTGTGATATTGATGTGCGCACTATGTAATAATAATGCATTGCTATTGCTATTATAAAGAAAGAAATGCCACAGAATGTAATCTTGCTTAAAAAACTGCATAGAGCTTCCTGTTTATTTGTTTGTTGATTTTCAAATATAAAACGTGTTGAAATGTTTTCAGTGTGAGCATTAGTTCCTTTTGAACACTTAAATCTCATTTTAACAAAACCGTGAAAATATTGATAATCACGATAATTTTGGTCACTATAATCGTGATAAGAAATTTTCATACAGTCCCATCCCTAATTATGACTTCTTTAAAGGAAAAGTCCTTACCAGTGTATCGAGACGAGACCTGCGCTTTGAACGCCACTCAGGAGGCAAGCTGCCAGAAGGACTTCTGAAAAAAAAATATCTGCTTTTTAAGATTACTAGACTATGGAAGCTTGTTTCCGCCACAGAATGAAAAATAAAGGTTATTGCGACTTTTCATCTCACAATTCTGACTTTTTTCAAGTTTACATCTTGCAATTCTGACTTAATTGCTCAGAATTTTGTTATACAAAGTCCCAATTGCGTGTTATAAAGTCAGAATTGCGAGATATAAAGTAAGAATTGTGAGATTTAAACTATTCTGAGGGAGAAAAAAGTTGATCTTTTTTCCCCATAAGGAATTGGCCTGATAACTTGCAATTGCGAGTTTATATCTCACAATTCTGAGAAAAGATGTCAGAATTTCAACATATAAATTCGCAATTATGTGTTATAAAGGCTGAATTGCGAGATGTAAACTCGCAATTGTGAGAAAAAGAGTCAGAATTGTGAGATAAAAAGTCGCACTTCTGTCTTTTTCTCAGAATTGCGAATTTATCTCGCAATTCTGACTTTATAACACGCAATTGCGACTTTATTTCTCACAATTCTGACTTCATATCTCGCAATTGTGAGATAAAAAGTCGCAATTATTTCAGTGGCGGAAACGCTTCCATAACAGACACATTCCTTGATATGCATGTTCTTCAAGCAAAATATACCTTTAAATGGGTACCTCAGTGCAGACAAAAACAGTGTTTCCACTGATTAACGTTAATGGTGTGCAAATTAAAAATAAATAAATAAATAAAAACGTTCATTTGATATTACCATTACTCCGTTTAACTTCACTTACGATTAGTTAAAATATGGCTCATTAAATAAGCAGTGATATAAGGCAGTTGTGATTGAGTAAAAAAAAGAAAAAACGTTTAACGTTTAACAGTGCTGCATATCATTCTGAATTTAAATAATAGTATAATGCTGTTGTTAAGTCACAAATACTGACAAAAATCATAATTCGTCTCTGCATAATCTGCGGGTTACCATATAACTGTAAATGAGTGCCATTTCAACATAATTATTTGTAACGTTAATAAATGGTAAACCACTCCAGACAGAGGAGATGCATCAGGGAAGCAGTAAAATAGAAAATCAGAATTCATAATATTTTTTGGAACAATTTAAATCCAGGAACCGTTGTGGTATAATTAACATTACGCTACCTGATCGTTTAGAAAAAAACAGGTCGAACCACAATCTGTAAACTGAGCTCCGATTAATATCAAATTTGGTACACATTAAGATGATAAGCAAAAATAAGCGACAGACAGTAAAAAAAAAAACATTCACACACAAGTTTAACGTTACTTACCTTATTGTTGTTCCAAAAACAAAATTAAACGCAGTCTGTCAACGTCTTTCTAGTTTCTACAGCTGCAAAATTGGCGCCGAAATAGGCAGACGCTATCGCGCATGCTCCCACAAGGCCGCTTCTTCTTCTTTATTTTTTTCTGCACATTAGGCACGCTTTAATGCACTGCTGCCTCTCACTGGTTTGTTAACGTCATTGCACTAATTTTTTGTTACTTGTTTTTTTCCAACTAAGCGTCAATTAAGCATTTGAGTAAATTGTTATTTTCACACTGCAATTTACTATAACTCAAAAAACCCTTGTAAGAAGTATGTATTTTATCTTAGTGAGTAAAGTTAACTAAGTAAATGTGAGTCAGGACAGCTATTACATTTTACAGTGTTACATATTAATAAGAATATCAGTAACCAGACAGTTTCTGGTCCCATTGACTTCCATATACTATGAATGGGATTTCTGGTCCAATTGACTTCTATATTTAGAAGAATATCAGTAACCAGGGAGTTATTATGCTCCCATTGACTTCCATAGGAAAAAATATCTATGGAAGTCAATGGGACCAGAAACTGTCTGTGAAGTGCAAAAAAATTGAATTACTGCAATTTGCATTAATGTCCCAATATCTAAAACAACAGCTGAATTTTTAATTTACAGATATTATTTTGAGTTGAGTAATTTAAAATGAAAGAAAATTAATGTCTGTAAAATTAGGATTTTTGTTCAGTGTGTTCTTCAATCTGCTGAAAGTTCCTGGCTGATGGGAGTTTGTTAAACAGGCTGTGTGACTGGGGTCGGTTATGACTTTTGTAATCCTTCCTCAGACCACGTGAGGAAGATTTCCTGTAAAGTTAGGAGTTTGTTGCATAATAAGTTCAGCCATACCAGACAATCAAGTACCCGCTGACTTTCTGATAACAAGAAATGTGTCTCAGTACAGTGTAGTTATCAAACGTCATATTGATTAATGAGGTGCTTGAGGGGCCTGTGTGATGTGTTACAACAGGTTCTAAATTTTATCTTCCCTCTTGCTTCTTGTACAATCACAAACAAATGCCATAGAACAAATTAAGGCCAACAAAGAATGCAAATATAACCAAATTAAAAGTCAGTGACATGTAAATCCCCTGGACTCTCGCATGACCTGCGCCGTTTCAGATGAGTCAGCTCTGACAAAACAGCCTTGAGTTCCATAAACTTCCACAGGAGAACCGTTGCAACATGCAAAACACAGTTATCACTTGATTTATATCAGTGAATAATTATTAGTAATGATTCAGTACAGTGATTCACATAAGACAGTGGCTGCATCTAAAATCACATACTTCCATATATAGTTGGCGAAAAACACTGTGACAAAAGTAAGTCTGAATTTACAGTAGCCCAAAAAAAAAAAAAGTAGGCAAAGGACCAGGATGTCCTACTTCTGCCGAGATTCTGAAGTAGCTTATGCATATGATGGACATTTTACTATCCCATGAGGCCACGATTTGTAGCCTAAATGGCAGTGAAGACATGTAACTGATGCTGGTCAGTCACATTATAATGACAGCATAGCGAATGTATTCATACTACACTCATTCATATAAGAATATACTTTTTTAACAGTCTTGTAGTAATTACTTATCCAAAATAAGTGCCTGCTAAAGAGAGTATGCGATTTCGATTGCAGCCAGTCACTTGGCTTGTTTCTGAAATGTACAAATGGGCTGAATGAATTATTCAGTGTTTCATGAGACAGTCTTTTTTTGTTGCTGAAATGTAGCAGTTTTTGAATCGAATTAAATCAATGATGATTCAGTGACTCAATTCTAAGAATGACCTATAGGATGTTTTTTTTCATCATTAAATCCTAAAACATTTGTCCCAGATTTTCAATGTGGACCCCACTATACGTATACATTGTACTGATGCAACATATACTCTTATAGTTATAGTTAGTATATATGTGCATATATAGTTATATGCACATATACTCTTATAGTTTATTACAATATATTGCTTAGAGAGTGACATGATTTGTGCCATGAACACATATAGAACCTATAGAAAACTCCAAGGTTGATTGAAGAACAGCATTATTCATTTACTTGTGGCATGGCAGGGACGCTCTCATATACAGAGCTATAGCAAGTAGCGACTACACCACCCCAGCATCGAATTCGCTGCAACACCAATCAAGAGCACACAAGTTTGATCCACTTTCCCACAATAACCAGAGAATGAGGCATGGATAAGTACAAAATAGAGGACCACTGGCAGCAAAAATATACCAGAGGTGATTTTTATATATGAGCAGATTTAACACACACTCTTAGAAGAAAAGGTTCTATATAGAACCTTAAAAGGTTCTATCAGCGCTACGTATTTGGAACCCCCAAAATGTTCTATGGGTTCCTCTGGGTTCTATATAGAACCCTGGGGTTCCATAGAGAGCCTAAGTCCCGCCCTCCGCTTCCGGTTCATGGGACCTTATTTCGGAAAAACAATGCATGGTAGTCAATGGTGAGAGATAACTTATCTTTTATTCCGTCTGAACTGTGTCCTGGATTACACATATGATGTTTGTCAATTTAAAAGATAATTATGAAAGCCAAGAAAGTCGCAGTTCGTCTTAAAACAGAAGAGTAACTTTTAGTTTTATGTGAAAAACCCTCAATGAACTACATTTCCCAGGAGGCGAAACAACGAGCGAGATCAGCTGCTGTGTGTGTGTGCAGTCTGGAATTACACACTCATGACGGTAACGTTACGATTATAACGGAAAACTATAGAAACAATGACATAGCCTCAGTAAAGTTCGCTTCATTCATTGAGAGAAAATGTGCGCCTTTGGGGTTTGTAGTCTTTGTAATTACGTATTTTCACAGTCTTATATCTCAACAGTTTTACATCAAACTGCGACTTTCTTGACTTTAAAATGTATCTTTTAAATTGACAAACATCATATGTGTAATTCAGGGATCAATTTAAACGAAATCAAAATATTTGTTATCTCTCGCCATTGACTACCATTCAATATTTTTCCGAAATAAGGTCCCATGGTGGTCGACCGGAAGGGAGGGACTTAGGCTCTCTATTTGGCCAATGAGAACCTTTTACCCAAAAATTGGTTCTATATAGAACCATTTTTGAGTTCCATATATGAGGCGAGGGATGGAACCATTTCTAGTTCTAAACAGAACCATTTCTGAGTGAAGAAACACAAGAAAGATCTCACCACTGAGATGGGGTGTACCAGTATTAGGGCAAGCTAAAAAGTGGGCTTCAAATCAGCCTGCAATGAGTAACCCGTGTGCCAAATCTCAAAAGTACAACCACTAGTGAAATCCACAGCAAGAAAGCCTATACACACTCTAGAAACAGGAGTATTTTCCTGAACCCTCCAAGGAAAGCTAGCCTGCCCGCTATCACCCCAGGGTCACCCCTGCTCTTTAAAAAAAAGAAGAAAACCAAGCAATTGGAAATAAAATATAAATGCAAAAGAAACAGCAACAATATTAATTGTTAATTATCACAGAATAATCAATTAACACAAAAATAAACACACTGAAATAAATAAATTATCCCTTACCAACGATAAAGAAAAAGCACAAAACAAATCAAATTTATTTAAGGCTCCAAATCTAAATGTAATCCAAACCAGAAAAGAAAAATGAATAACACTAAACAAAAAAATCCAAAAATCAATGGTAATGGCATTGAATCAATGTTACAATGAGATTGAACATGATGCTTGCACTCTCAGAAAATGAAACACAACAACACAGTAACAGCCTGAAATAAAAGAAGACTACAAATCTCTCAGAGTATCTGCAGAAGATCTGTTTGACAATTAACAGAGGTTTAGATTTTGATGTTTTTAAAAATATTTGGTCACCATTATGGTGATTAAGTGATTGCTTTAGTTTACAGTAACAGTATACCAAAACGCACATATTTTGTTGCAAAGTAATCCACAAACAAAGATGTTCAGATAACATAGTTTTCAGCATAATTAGAAGTAGCATACGTCACTGATTTTACCCCTGACCAAACAAAAATGTGTTATTAATAGATTATATTCACTGATAATACTTGCAATAGATCAGACATTGTGATTTTCAATTAAATTACATTAAATGATATGGTTTTAGACACACATAGACATCAATAATCAGCATATGGATCTCAGCAATACATCATGCATGCTGGTTTTATATGCATGCTGCCCAACTAAATGAATCACTGATCACCTAAACTTCTGTTAATTCTCAAAAATAACTTTTGCTGATATCTTGCAAGATTTATTGTCTTCTTTTATTTGCAATTGATTTCAGGCAGTATGTAGGGCCCTATAATTTCTGCAATCACGGAAAAAAGCACACTCTTTTTACAACTAAAATAACAGTAAAGGGTAAAAAAACGGAATTTGCAAAAATTAAAACGGAAAAAACAGAATTTGGGAAAAAATAAAATGTTATTTGGGAAAAAATAAAACGGATTTTATAGGGCCCTAAGTATGGCTTTAAGTCAGTTGTAGTTGTGTGCTTCATTTTTTGAGAGTGCAATAAGCATGATGTTAAACCAACATCACATTGCTAAATGCCATTACCATTGATTTTTGGATGAAATTTGAAGAAAAATATTCAACAATAATTGCAGGTGCAAAAGCGATGTTGATTCAATGCAGTCGACACATTAACATTTATTTAACATTATTTCAATGGTTGCTTGCTATCTGGGATCCGGATCAAACACACCTGAAACAGCTAATCTATGCCTTCAGGATTACTAGAAAGCTACAGGCAGAAGAGTTTATAAGGGCCGAGCTTGGAGACCCCAACTCTAGATACTTCTCGGTTAACAATCATGGGGCGGAGCTATCCGTAAACGCACTTCACTACATACTGAAAGTGAAACTAAATGTTGTCAGAGATAGAAATTAGGTGTGGTAGTGACAGTAAAGACAGTACCAACCAATCGAAGAGAGAGAGAGAGAGAGAGAGAGAGAGAGAGAGAGAGAGAAGAGAGAGAGAGCAGAAGAAAGAGAACAGAAGAAAGAGAACAAAAATAACTCCGGTCACCATCAAAACTAATTCAAGGTAAGCTTGAACAAGTATTATACTGTCTTATAACCAACCTTCTTATAATCTGGATTTTAAGAGGTACGACTATTGTATTAAAGGGGAAAATATCAAAGCAAGCAGCATATAGGTAAAAGATGGCATAAGCACACTTAACATAACATTTTATCTGATCCAATGACATTTATGCATTATATGGTTTAAGAGTTCTAAATATGTTTGGGGACCATTGTAAATGTTTAAATTCCCCAATATAGTTTTACTTTTAATATTGTATTCAAATGTCTTCATGTATATGCTAAGTCTCATTGAGATTAAAATCTCATTCACAAGAGGGATTTTTAGGGAATTTTAAAAGGGGAATCGAAAACTGCGCCGCTTACTTGTATTCCTAGTACTACATGCTTCTATGCTGATGGGTTTCACTTGCATTTCTTCCTTTTCTTGGAAATTTTTATGAATGGACGCAATAACAGCGATACTAACAGTGTGATGTGAACACTGTAATGTTTCATATTAATGATTCTTTGTATGCGTTACAGTCATTTCTGTGGTTACATTTGGAAACAGCAAAAAAACAAATAGCAGGTGCAGTGAATTTCACCCACTTGTGGTTTTGTCTTCCGTGCGTGGGTTAATGTTTCTGTTTGTCTAGGCGAAATGCAAAGAGCTCCACTAACTAGTACCTGTATCCAAATTAAGCTTTAGGGCAAAGTGGTGGAATGAGGAGTTGTATTCATTACCGTAAAACATGCAATTCCTGTAAATCCACTCTATCAGTATGATGTATTCTCGTGCACAGCTGTACAAAACGCATGAGAAACAAAAAACAGTCCAAACAGGAACCAATGCAGAACTGGAAATAAGTGATTTCATATTCATAATATTATATTTAGGAGTGTAACAGCACAATAGATATAGACCACTATTTGGGGAGGAAAAAAACAAAAAAATGTGAGCACTGTTTCATATTTATCAGCACTGTTTAACACTGTGTATATTTTGTGTGTTTGGTGTTCAATAAAATATACTTAAAAAAAAATAAAACAAAAGATATAGACCACTGGAGTCATCAACTGGAGTCTAATAGCATCTATAATACATACACTTTTTCCATCGCCGTATCCGAGGCTCCTGTCGGTGCAGGTTGTTGCTGTCGGCCCTCTTAAAGAAATCCTGTTGCTTTGGCTCGGTTGAAATTGCATTCCTGGTCCACCCATAAGGCCTTGGGCCCTAGACTCGTCAACACCTTTCGCCCTGTTAGGGACGGACCTGAACATATCACAGGGGAATTCTGTTATGCACATTTAGTTTTTATGAAAATAATGAACATTTCCACCTCATGTGGAATTATTATTAATTATGCATTAATTTTAAAAAGCATTCGGTGGTGAATGCACATCTAATTTCGCAAAATTAGACTTATAGTGAATGATATGGAGAAAGACAGAAACTTCAAAAACACACACAAGCACATTCTTTAACATACAAAATTATCAGTCCCACCAGTTAACAAGTTATGGAGTTCTGCTTCCCACATAAGAAGCAGTAATGTAATGGTGTCTTTAGTCATGGAAACCATTACTGAAATTCTATTGGATTTAATAGTTTTCGTGGGAATTTTATTGGTTGTAATGGGAATTATAGTGGTGTCTGTGGGTCTCTTCTGATATGTGTTGGGTTCTATTGGTGGGGGCATTAAATCCTAATGGAATATAAGCCAAACACACAAAAAAAATAATTCTGTTGTGGTTTAAGGGTAAAAGCCAATGGTTCCTATTGGTTTTTTAATTGAAACCATTTAAATTTTTGCGATGGTTTCCAACTTTTTTTAAGCTGGTCTGATCTTCTGTCCTTGTCTAGAGAAATGATTTCACACAGACACACACATTCACGCACACACACACACATCATGCTTTATGTTTTATTGTCAAGGTGAACAGATGAAATTCCTCAGTATCTGTAAAATTTTCACAGCACTAACAGAGTTTCACCTTTGATCGCCTCGGTAAACACGTAATAAACAGGTCGTTGTTAACATACATGCCTTCTTGCATTTTATGGTTGTCAGCTTTTTAGATCTATTAAGATTTTGTTTTTATTTAAATTACTAAATAAAATAATTTTGGGCTAGACAATAATTAAAAATAATAATAATTTCAGGTTAGTAGGCTATACAACTACATTTGGATTACTAATCAATGTCGAAATAAAGTAAATCTGCAGAGTGTGCTCACTGCTCGCGCTCATGACAGCTGAACATGGCCATATAATCCAAAGCTCATGATGTTAAATCTCAAATCTTAAATCTCCCTGTTATGAGTGCTGAAACCGCTTCAGACGATTCAGAGCGTAAATGAATCTGAACACATCTGAATCTGATTTCGCGAACCGATTTAGACAGTTCTGCCAACATGTTTGATTAATGGAGTAGTTCACCTTTGAAAAAACTTTTGCTGAAAATTTACTCACCCCCATGTCATCCAAGATGTCCATGTCTTTCTTTCTTCAGTCGAAAAGAAATTAAGGTTTTTGATGAAAACATTCCAGGATTTTTCTCTATAGAGGCAAAAGATCAAAACATCTGCTGCGTGACTGGATTTAATAGGGGAAACTATGAAAATGCGACTAAAACAAACAATTTTATCAATTTAAACTAAATGTTGGACTCAATATAGTGTTCCGTACAACTTACTTAAGATCCAGTGATCCATGGATATTGACATGCAGCCAGGAATCGTGTTGCCTGACAAAATGATAACTGCAAATCCACCTTTCGCTGACTGGAGTCCAGTTGTTTCTGTGAATTGCAGCGATCCATTTGCTCTTTCTATAGCAGTCTGTAAAAATATACCTCCGATTTTTTGTCAAATCTGGTTGTACAGTCAACCGCAAAGCTCTTTCCCACCGTTTCCCACCGTTTGTTTTTTGCGGCATTCACGCTGAAAACATATACAGTCGCTCAGTCTTTTTGCCACTCACTGTGAGAAACTGCAGGCACGTGACCGGACGGTGACGTCACGCGCATTTCAGTGGGGAACCAAACGGTTCAAGGTCCAAAAGACAGTTTCAGCAAACTGCAAACTGTTCAAAGCACTTTAAACGATTCCAGACAATGAATAAGGGTCTTATCAAGGGAAACGTTCGCTCATTTAATAAACAAATAACAAAGTTTAAGTTTTATAAGCTCAAATGCTCGCCTTGCTCTGTTCTGTGACACACGTGACGTTTATGACTCTCCTGTTCGAACTCGTTCATCAAAATGAACGAATCTTTTACCGAGTCATTTGGTTCATTCAACGAATGAAACTAGATACATACATGCATGACAAATACGTTATAATAACCATAATTAAACTACTAAACTATACCTGTTCCATATCTATACAGCACTCTGACTCTGTAGGCATTATTGTCCGCCTCTGAAATGAACACCGTTTCTGAAAGTTTCTGATATTGTCATCATTCCGTGAGATGAAACTGTCCTGAGAGAATGAGCGCGAGCTGTTGAAGCTCCGCCCCCTGTGCCGGCAGCAGCAGCAGCTTATTTGCATTTAAAGGGCACTCACTAAAACAAATCTGTTGGGTATTTTAAGCTGAAAATTCACATACACATTCTGGGGACATCAGAGACTCATTTTACACCTTGTGAAAAATAATGTCTCCTTGGCAAACAAGTGGAAAAACTTCAGGGGCAAAATCATTGTGTGTTATGGACATTATGTCACAACAGTGGGAAGCCATACATATGTCTAAACTGTGAATGTGATGTGTTCAGATGTTTGGTGTGATTGGAGCGGATGGTCTCGTCCCCAGAGCGCGCAGCCGGCTGCCGGTGGTGTGTGAAGCTGTGCTGGGGCTTCTTACACTGGTGTTTGTGTGGCTGCTGGACGCTGACAGGTTCATGGAGAGAACAGGAATGATCACCTTTAGCCTCACAGTGGCAGTGTTTATTCACAGTATGTGCTTGTTTGCAGAGGAGTGGTTCTTCCATTCAAGGCAAAGGTTTGAAACCAATGGAATAAGATTTAGTCTGGTATAAAACTGTTTTTTTTGTATTGTTTCAGGAAAATGTGCTCTTTTCCAGGTATCACGGCAGAATAAGTGAGATCCTCCAGGCCTGCTTTAAAGGACATGTCATTCTGGGAATGTGTGCAATATTCCTGATTCTATTGTTTAGTGGCGTTTCCTTCTCTCGTGAACAGTGGCGCACCATGGCCATCGTGTGTGCCGTTTATCTGCTGCTTAACAGCCTGAGGGTGCAGGTAAGGTCCCATGCCATGAGAAAAATATCATTGTCCAAATCAAAAATATTCCTGAGAATTGTGGTAGTTTTTTGCCCTATGCACCTGACTTTGTTTACCTGGGTCATCTCCTAATCGACTTCTCTAAACGTCAATAATCGACATTCAATAATATTTTATTGATAATATTTCCTGTGCAGCAGTAATCATAGACTCCAGACTTCGAATATGCTATAATCACAGCCATGAGGACCTCAGATTTTCAGCGAACATTCAAAAAAACATTTCAGATTTAGCGAACATTCAAAAATAGCTAATGCTTTCGTAATACTTGCAAAATGATAAAACAGAGAAAACATTCACTTAAAGGAGTAGTTCATTTTTCAAAAAACTTTTGCTGATAATTTACTCACCCTCATGTCATCCAAGATGTCCATGTCTTTCTTTCTTCAGTCGAAAAGAAATTAAGGTTTTTGATGAAAACATTCCAGCATTTTTCTCCATATAATGGACTTCAATGGGAACCAAACGGTTCAAGGTCCAAAAGACAGTTTCGGTGCAAACAGTTCAAAGGGCTTTAAACGATTCCAGATGATGAATAAGGGTCTTATCAAGTGAAACGATCGCTCATTTAATAAAAGGAAAATAGTTCCTGCATTCAACCTCAAGCGGCCAGTCGATGAATTGCCGTTTAATTCACTTCAATGTTGGATTCAAGAGAGACAGGGAGGTTGCCGCTTGGTTGGTTTCAACACACTAATGCAACTCAACCAGGCCTCGTCCCCTTTTTTGCAAATGCCTTAGTGGGAATTATTTACTGAGGAATATTGTGATGTGTTCTTTCCTGGAGTAAAACGCTCTAAGAACTTATTTTTGTTAGTTATGATATGCAATATATATTTGTTCAACTGGTTTAGTTACTTTGATGCAATGAGGGCCACATTACTGTACATGACAGTCTATTTGGCCAAAGTGTTCAAGTGGGTGGGTGTGAAGACATTCATAAAGTGTTTTTATAACCTTTAGTTACCTAACAAGATTCACACTTACATCTATGCGTTGTGTGTATGATTAAAAGTAGTGCAAGTCAAATATAATAATAATAATATCATATAAAGAAATAATAACAGATCTCTCTGTTTGATTTTCAGTTCTCTTATATATCTGTGTTTTGCAGGGGCCTACTCCGGTGGAGATCTCAGAAATCTGTGAAGTGAAGAAGATGAATGTGGCTCATGGTTTGGCCTGGTCTTTCATATATCGGCTACCTTAAATTGATCCTTCCAGGTACATTGCAGTCCTCATGTGAGCCACTGCTTGTTGTAGCCTCTAGAGGGCAGTAATGACACACTGCGATGTGTGCATGAAATATTCTATGTGGAAAAACGTTTGTTCAAAACTTTGAGAACCTTGCCTGATCGTTATCCAAAGTTCCAGTTGGGAAGCTTAAAAAGGACAAAAACTACAAATGAAATTCCTCCATATGACTATTGAACAACATTCCAAGTCTACTGAAGCCATACGATGAGTTTTGACTTAATAACAGACCTCATTTTATTTTGAAAATCTTTCAGTTTGCCATAGCTCTCAAATATGATTCACATGTCCACATATTCAAACATGGTGTGTTGCGTGGCGTATTGCATTCACTTGAAGAAAAAAAAATCTACTCTGTTTTTCTGAATTAACGAGTTCATTTTTCATGAGAAAATTTTTTTGCTCTGTTTTTCTGAATTAACGAGTTAATTTTCCATGAGAAAATTTTTTTTTGCTCTGTTTTTCTGAATTAACGAGTTAATTTTTCATCAGAAATTTTTTTGCTGTTTTTTCTGAATTAATGACTTATTTTTTCATGAGAAAAAAAAGGTTTTGCTCTGTTTTTCTGAATTAACAACTTAATTTTTCATTAGAAAAAAGTTTTTGCTCTGTTTTTCTGAATTAAACGACTTAATTTTTCATGAGAAAAAAGTTTTTGCTCTGTTTTTCTGAATTAAGGACTTAATTTTTCATGAGAAAAAAAGTTTTTGCTCTGTTTTTCTGAATTAACGACTCATTCAGAAAAACAGAGCAAAAAAAATTTCCATGAAAAATTAACTCAATTAATTCAGAAAAACAGAGCAAAAAAAAGTTCTCATGAAAAATTAACTCATTAATTCAAAAAAACAGAGCAAAAAAAATTTTTCTCATGAAAAATTAACTCGTTAATTCAGAAAAACCGAGCAAAAAAATTGTTCTCATGAAAAATTAACTCGTTAATTCAGAAAAACAGAGTAGATTTTTTTTCTTCAAGTGAATGCAATACGCCACCGTACACACATGCTGCGTTCACGTGCTATGGTAATTATGGTAAATACCAAAATCCGACGTGGAAAATGCACATGAACACCCCCTCATGTGGTATTTTCCACTGGGCAACTCCAGAGTTGCCGAGATGAGATAACCTTTGAACTTTTCAAAATGGCAAGAGCAACGCGAGAGTCGTGAATGGTAAAAATATGTACTATTCTCATGGTCTAGATAGAAAAGATACAACATATTACCGTTTGAGTTTTTATAAATCATTTTTACCTCCAAGTCCCGCCCCCTCTCACTCTCGGGTATTCTATTCCCTGGTTAGGCTGTCAATAAACATAGAATAACCTATTCTCTATGAAAATCCTAACAAGGAAAGTTTAGTATAGCCAAACATGATGAATAGTGAATATGAGTGAATTGTGGTGTTTTGGTTGTGGACCATGGCAGCCCTTGATCTCTTAATGCTTTCATTTGGAAATGTGCAGTGTGAATATTCTTCAGAATTGTTTTATTTTGCATGGTCATACAAGCTTGTAATGACTTGAGAATGCACGACAACCCTGAGCTCCAACCTGTAAAACCACTTGATCATTTGTAGATTCTGCTCCATTTAATGTCTCTTTTATGTTCTTTAACTTGCAGTTTTACAAAACAAAATCAGCCAATATTCCTCCACGGGAGCAAGACTGAGCTCTCCACGTCTACATATCCTTCTGCCCCTCAACGCTGTGGTCCCAAGCTCACCTGAAGAGGAGGACACTAATGTGGTCTTCCATGAGAACCTTCCAGAACTGAAGTTGGACATGGCAGGTGTGCGGAATCGTAGCTACAAGAACAGCGTCTACAAGATCACCCAGAACAATAAGGTGGGATAATGCTAATTACTGATCATTTTAGTTCTTTGATACTGGAATTAGTCCTGTACTTTTTTTTAAATGTGATGATATGGTGTTTTACTTTGACTGAGAGAAGAGCTATGTTGCATGCCATTCTTCGGCCAGAGATATTTTCCCTAAACCTAACTACCTACCTAACTACCTACCGGGACTTGCGTCCTAGATTAACAACAAAAATCAGTTGCCTTAAAAATGACCATTACTTAACTTTTCATAATTCAACTGTGAAATCTAATGTATAATCTTGCATTCCTCACTGATGGAAAATATCTAAAGCAAGAGTGATTAACAATTTTAGCTAGATTACACTTAGAAAAAAGGTTTCATGGGGTTCTACTTTATGCAAAACAGTATATAAGGAGAAATGTCTTAAATAATTGCATACTACTTTCTTTCTAAATTTCTCAAGAGATAAAGTATGTTTAAAAGCTGCTTAATTCATAAAAGTTAATTAATACAAAAACCATAAAATGATGATGGAATCCTCAGTCTAAGTGGCAGAACCTTCTCTTCTAATAGTCTATGCATGCACACATCAAGATACTTAGAAAACCTACCATAAATAGTAAACCATTCAGGTATTACTGTCACACATTTTAAACGAACTGCACTTAGTATGATATGCAAATTGGGATGCAATGCAACACAACATTTAACATTTCAACATTTGTCAAAACAGCATCTCCTTGTGGTTAAAAGCTGTACTGACACTGAACTTAAACGCAAGGTCCTACCTTCTCTGTGTTTCTATCCCTAGACTTATAGCTGTGTTCTGGAATATGCCACACCGCTGCGGACGCTGTATCAGATGTCCCAGGAGAGCAGCGCAGGCTTTGGAGAAAGAGAACGAAAACAGCAGGTCTTGCTGTTCTACAGAACCCTCAGCCAAATTCTGGACAATTCTCTAGAGTGCCGGAACCGTTACCGGCTCATCCTGCTCAACGGTGAGAAATCCCATTCAGATCAATAACATGAGCAATGCCTTTAATGACCGGTTCACATACCAAACTTAAAGGAGCTGTATGCAAGAAATGTATTTCAATTAATCATAAATTTCCCCTGATATGTCACTAGACATTAAGAAATCATGTTCATTTCAAATACTTATATCACTGACAACAGTGGTCCGGCCAGGATATTGTCATTTAAAAGTGAAGTCGCAGCCCTTGACTGATGTTGATGTTGTCAAGTTGTGTTTTGTTCTGATGCGTCACCCTCCATCGATCTACCAATCATGGACTCAGTAGTGTTGCAGCATTCTGGTTGCCAGCACTTCTATAGTTACCACAATTGCAGATACAAACGTGTCGGAATCAGATAAAAAAATTTGAATGTTGCGAAACCCCCCAAAACTCGATATGAATCAAAAATACTTTGTTACAAAGTCCGAAATAAATAATTAACAGAAAAAAAACTCACTGTGTAGGACTCGTCACTTGCCATTGGAAGCTTCTTGTAGCAGTCTACATTCCTGCTGGATCCTGCAGCATCTGGCAACCTTGAGTCATGGGGGAAGGGGGATACACCCTAATTTGAAAGTGATTGCAGTACCAGTTTTGGCCACAATCTTGCATACAGCTCCTTTAAGCCAGAGAATGTCTAATTAAAGAGAATTGGCACTGGCTGGTTACTTCCGGGTTCTGGCCTGGCTGCAGTAACACGTCTCTGTCCATGCGAGGGCGCTCGCGGTCGAGTGGAGAGTCAATGGGGTTTCACCCCAGAAATCCACTTTTCTCAGGATGTAATTTTTTGTCAAGTAATTTGAAAGTTGCATTTAAGTGGGAGGGCTAAGATAATACACTCATTTTTAAGTTCACTTATCTGTTCTAAAAATCCGTTCAAAAATGTGATGACGTCACAAAATATGCTACAGAATGCTAGCGTGTTCGGCCAACAAAGGCCTAACCTGTAAGAAATCAAAAGGACATAAGTACTCGTTCATTCGACTTTTGGCCTATAATCTATATTGAACTTGCGGAATCAACAATAAAATCTATGTTGATTTAACGACAAGCGGGAGAAAGAGACACATTTAGCCGTTTAGCCCCATAGACTTCCATTCATTCTGCTCTCGCCTGCGATCACCTCCAGTGGAATTCTAATGGAACTGCAACCAAGATGATACACAATGGGGCTAATAGGAAGTGCCAAGGCTCTCCATTAGACGGGCTCTGTTTAAGACTAGTCTCAGACTACAATTGATGTTTGAGCTGTTTTGAAGAGATACTCCACCCAAAAATGAAAATTCTGTCATCATTTACTCATCCTCAAGTTGTTGCAAACCAAACACAAAGGAAGATATTTTGAATAATTATTGGAACTTCCATCCATAGTAGAAAAAAAATACTATGGAAGTCAATGGTGCCAAAGTTCCAATCATTCTTCAAAATATCTTCCTTTGTGTTCATATGAAGAAAGAAACTCATACAGGTTTGCAGCAACTTGAGGGTTAGTAAATAATGACAGAGTTTTAGAAAGCAACTTGTACTGATATATTTTAAAATAGGTCTGCCATTGTTTTTTTGTCTCAAGATGCACACAGTAATGATTTTTCTAAGGCACGTTTAAATGCCCTAATTGAACTGAAGCCTAATCTAAGCCCTGTCTGTGAAAACAGGCCTAAGAGGCTTGTCCTAAAAATGTTCAAAATACTAAAAGCTTTTTTTAGAGCTATTCTTGCAGTATTCTCCTAGTCAGCTCAGGCCCCGTTTACACGATGGAAAAACGCAGATATTTCTCTGCGTTTTTCCCGCTCATTTACACGAAAACGCCGTTTTTACCACTGAAAACGATTATTTCTAAAAACTCCGGGCAAAGTGGAGATTTTTGAAAACGCCGGATATTTGCTGTCGTGTAAAATGGGAGAAACGGCGTTTTAGGTTCTCTTGTCGATTCCAGGATTCTGATTGGCTTGCATGGCTTTATCTTTAACCCCTACACTGCCGCCTTAGGTTTAGCATAGTTATGATGGCGCTCGACGGCGTATTTATGCGGGTGTTTGAACGATGTTATTTTTGAAAACGGAGAGGGGAAAATATTCGTTTTGCTAAATACCTGGCTTTGTGTAAACGTGGCCTCAGTGTCAGTAGTATTGATTTGATACATCTGTTTTTCAGATGAGCACACAGGTGACCCTCATCAGCTCTCCAGAGAGATCATCCAGCACCTGAAACAGCAGGACGGAGAGATTCACATGGACCCCATCCGAGAGCCACCAAATGAAGTCTATCCAGTTCCAGAAGAGGGTGCGCTGTCTGCCGCTTTCCCAGAAGGCCAACTGAGCAGTGAACCCAGCCTCATGTTCAGCCTACCTCAATCACTGAGATCCGAACCAGTGGAGACGACTGATTGTTAGCAGTATTAACATTTCTTGGATTTCTTGGTTGTTTGTGTTCAGTAATTACTTAATAGACTTTAATGTAATAATAATAAAGAATGTATTATCATATCAGCTGTTATTTATAATTTTCCAATACTTATGGACACTTTCATTGAGAAATATCTGCCAACACAGAACACACCTGATAGCGCTCATGCCACATTTACAGGTCAAGTCTTGCTAATAAATTGCTCTATAATCACCTCACCTGAGACCAGTGTTATTTTAGGATCAAGGATATAGTTTTTGTTAATATTTTCTGAATTAGATTTTATTTATTTGATTTTCTGTTTTCACTATATATATATATATATCTATATATATATATATATATAGTTTTATTAATTTTTATTATTAGGTTTACTTTATTTACTTTGAGTTTTTTTAGCTTATTTAGTTTTTTTTAAGTAACTAGTTAAAATATTTTTTTTACATTAATATTTTATTAAAATTAATGTTTAATTAATTTCAAGTAATGGAAATGTTTTATTATGGGTTTGGTTTTAGTTTTTGTTAACCCTCTGGTGCTGATTATTGGCCGAAAATTTTTACGATTTGAAAAGGTTAAATGTTCCTGAAAAAAAACTTCTTTTTTAAAGGTCTAAAATTACCGCATTGGAAATTAATGGGAGACAAATTTCATCTAGTGATGAAAATATTTGAGAATGGAGAAATTATACTGATCAATTTCAAGAACTACATTACTCATTCCATAACAAACACTTAAGAAATTGAATACATTAGACATTATTAACAATTGCGAACAAAGGAAAGTTAAAGCAAAGAGAGTAAATATTAAAATAAAGTAGACTATTATTTTGTGTGATTGTCATAAACTATTAGTGTTATGTTTGAATTTATAGTGGCTTCAATAAATAAATATATCAAAATATTCATATATATATATATATATATATATATATATATATAAACCTCGTTGTTTAATCAGATTTAATAGCCTACTAATAATAACAATAATAATATTTATTTATATATTTATTTATTCATGAACATTTTAAATACATTTTCACACACAATTCATTGAAAATCGATATCAGTCTAAGTGTAATCAAAATGAATCAATTTATCAATCCACCAAGGAAATGACATCAGCTCAGCTGTCGAAACTGGGGCACGTTTTGCTAAGATTTCCGGGTTGAACGTCATGTTTCCTGGAAACGATGTGCAACGGGGTTTGAGATATGTTTTCTCTTGTTTGTTGGGGTGTGTTAGAACAGCAGTTATACACAACAACTGAGGATATTAGAAGACATGATTGTCATACGTTTTTTGTAATAATATAGGATATCAACATATGTAGTTGTTTATATCTTTAGCCTCATTGCAAGTGTAGCCTATGACATTTGGAATAAACAACGGTAATTAAGTGCTTTTCCTAAAAATGAGAAAGAAAAAACAGTGTAACCTATTAAAACATGAACTATAAATAAAGTCAGTAACTATGTGAGGCTGAATAGATGTTGTTAATCTGAATTAGGTAAAATGTGTGCTTCCATTTCAGTTTCCACAAATCCCTTTCACTCAAATGGGATCTCTTGTGTTCTGGGCAGCAATTGACAGTAACTGGAAGTGTAACAAACATACGGCACATTTTGTAGCATCAAACACATTAATACTGACTTCATCAGACTTCATCATTTAACAAGAAATTAAAATAAATTATTGCCTATACAGAAATGGTAAGATTTCCAATGAAAGGTGTGTCCTTATTACTGAAGAAAATTACTATTCTCAATAAATGTTGTTGGAAAATTCCTTGCTTCTTCCAGTGAACAGCTGTCTATTGACTGGCTGCATTATAGCCTGAATAAGAAACACGTCTGAAACAAGACCTGGTGACGTGGCGGAGGTGATTCGTAACACTGGGAATATTCAAACTAAATCACTACACTGCTTGTCTATGACTAATATAGTTGAAGTATCTAACATTTATCCACAGATCAGCTGATTGCTAATTTTAACATTTTGAAAAGCCCTTACACTATAAAGTGAATGAACTTTAGCAAACCAGTCCATCAGGTTTCAACAGCTGACAGTCATTTCATTGGTGGATTGACAAACTGATCCATTTTGATTACACTCAGACTGATAACGATTTCCAATGAATTGTGTGTGAAAATATATTTAAAATGTTTTATTAAATAAATGATTAAATCAATATATAAATAATAATTATTATTATAGGTTAAACTAAGAGGTTTTATATATATATATATATATATATATATATATATATATATATATATATATATATATATATATATATTAGGGCTGTCAAAAAATTAATTGCGATTAATTGCATCCAAAATAAAAGTTTGTGTTTACATACATATATGTGGGCTGCACTGTGTATAACTATTTTGTATATATATAAATACACACACATGCATGTATATTTAAGAAAAAAATATTATTTATATATAAAATATATATATTTATATATAATATAAATTACATATAAATCTATAAACAGTATATAAATGAAAATATGTCTTAAATATATACAAGCATGTGTGTGTATTTATATATATAAAATAATTATACACAATGCACCCACATATATTATGTAAACAAAAACTTTTATTTTGGATGCGATTAATCGCGATTAATCTTTTGACAGCTTTAATATATATATATATATATATATATATATAATATATATTTATATGTTTTAATATATATATATATATATATATATATATATATATATATTATATGTTTTAATATATTTATTTATTGAAGCAACAAATTCAAACATACCACTAACATATTTCTTTCTATATTCATTTTATGCAAGATCACACAAAATATTACTTAATTTTAATATTTACTCTCGTTGCTTTTCCTCACTTTGCTCGCAATTATTAATTATGTCTAACTTATTCCATTTCTTAGGTTTTTGTTATGGTATGAGTACTAAATTTAGTTCTTGAAACTGATATTCACAAAATATTTAGATTGAACTTATAGTAGGCTAATTATACCTTAAAAGTATTAATTTATTTAACCAGGAAGGTCCCATTGAGATACAATATCTCTTTTATAAGGTCAAATAATTATTTTCACGAAAATAACTTAAAATAACAGATTAGCCTGTGGATTTTTAGGCAACTAATTGTGATATCTCCACCTCAAACAATCACTTAAATGATATTAAGAGATTTTATTAGTGTAATTATTTATTATTGTGATATTTAGCCTACTACAAAATCTATATTCTCAGTATACTGAGGGTTTTCCCATGAATCAACACTCTCCATCTCAGCAGCTGATTGAGACGACACGTCCATCAGGTTTTGCTTTGACACTGATGGATGAATATCACGAGTTTAAATCAACAAAGGCTGATCTGACGCTCCTCTCATTGCTTTGCTGAGGAGCCGTGAAATGGAAAGAAGGAATAAGCTAAATATATTGTTGACTTCATTTGAGGTCATATGAATGCATTTTACTAAAAGCTGATTCAGTGAAGACACACAATCACATTTTGCACACGCAATCACATTATGAAAACCCTCCACGGTCAAAGGTTTCATTAGTTCTTCCTTCCTTGTTGGCCCACTCAGGAATACATATGGTTGACTTATTCTTTCCTCATTTACATGTAACTTCTCGAAGGTGATTCTAAAGAAGTCTCATCTACTTCCTCATTATAATATCGTATGGTTGTTCAGTACTTCAGTGGTGCAGTGTGAGGTCACAGCCACGACCGGTTGGTTAATGAAAGAGAACAAAGGTGAGGTCACGAGGAAAAGTCCCTCACCGTGACTCAGAGACAGAAGCTGAGGATTTCAGACATGCAAGTAAGACTGTAAAAGCTCTTCCTATATCAGCAAATCAGACAGTCACACATCTCATTTGGAATGAATGAAATCAAACTCAGAATCAAACTGATTGCCATAAAAAATAATCTAATTTTAAAGTTTAGGGCCCTATTAACTTCCATATGAAAAAAAATACTATGGAAGTCAATGGGGTCCGTCAATTCTTTAGTTATAGCCATCTTTCTAAATTCTTCATATGTGTTCAGCAAATGAAAGAAATTCATACAAGTTTGAAACAACTTGTATGATGACAGAATTAAAACAATTTAAGTGAACTATCCCTGTCAAAGAGTGCTTTGACAGGCCAGAACTGGATTTTACTGACTGCATTGTTTGTCTTTCTGGTCATGTGAGTCTCACCTGTGAATAATCTCATGTCATCTCACACTGTCTGAATCACTTTCTATTTCACCGTACATATCACATGTGTGATATCAGAACAATCTGAGTCATCTGACGCAATAATTCAAAGATATAAATAATTTCTGTGTATTTACAAGTCACTTAACTTTACTCTAAATGTATTTGTCTCATTGCTATCATTAGCATTATCATTTTTGTTTTGTTTCAGTGTGTAACTCCAAACGCCAAACATTGCAAGAATTATTTATTAAAATGAAAGTATTTTAGACATGTCTATGACCTTATGTCAATTGAGAAACGTAAAAATGTTTTATTTTTTTTAAATTGGCTATTTTATATATAAGTTTGTAATAAGAAATAGTCACAAAATATCACAAAATATAAATGCATAACATTTAATCCAAAATTATTTGTATGTATAATATAGGCCTAACAGGCTACAGTATAATAATATAATAATAATATAATTATATGATATAATATATTATATAATTTAATATAATATAACATAATATAATATAATACACTCTTAAAAATAACGGTTCTTTATTGCAATCTATTGTTTCATGAAGAACCTTAAAGGGTTCTTAAGATTAGGCTATTTAAATGTTCTTTACACTAAGAAAAAAAGGTTTATATCTATAGTATATCAATGTACAAAAAATCATGATTTGTAATCACAACATTTTTTTCTTTTGTCAAATCAACTTAGATCATTATGCAGTTCAGATAACATAATATTGTGAGTTTCTGATGATTAACTCAATCTCCTTCATTGTATTAACTCAATTTTTCCATTTCAATGAACTTAGATTTTTAAGGCAACCAGGTAGGTTACTTATTTTTTTAAGTTAAACCAACAATAGTTTTTTTACAGTGTATATGTATATGAAGAGTTCAGATGCAAAAGCCTCTAAATGCCATTTGAAATTTTCTTCTAAAATTACCATTTTTATCAAGCTTGTATATTTAAGTTCAGTAATTTCACTTAAATGACAATTAATAGGTAATCTTCATTGCCATTTAAGTGAAATTACAGAACTTAAATATACAAGCTTGATAAAAATGATCATTTTAGAAGAAAATTTCAAATGGCACTTAGAGGCTTTTGCATCTGAACTCTTCATATATATATATATATATATACACATATGTGTGTGTGTGTGTGTGTGTATCGCCTAGATATAAATGAATATAGTATAAAACATAATCTAAACGTATAAACGCAAGAAGCTGGTTAGGTTGCATGTAGTAAAGCATTCTGATCTGAGTTAACCTCTCACGGGTTTTCGTCATCTCGCCCATCCCACAAAGCTCAGCTGATGCAACACAACACAGCTCAGTATAAAAACAGCCGGCGTGACAGAGTGAGCACACATTTTAACCTCTCGCATTCATGGAAGGAACAAAGAAACACTCATTTGAAGAGTTGGGCGAGCTCTCGGGAAAACACTCGGAGGAAATCACGTTAAAATGGTCTATACACAAGCTCTCGTGCTCGGCAACGGGATGACCGTTAGAAACGAGCAGGAAAGCGGCCTGTCGGAGGACCTGCAGTGCTTCAGATCCGACAGACACAAGCTCCAACACGGCGGCAGACTCATGAAAGCACACAGCTTATCAAGTAAGAATATTATCTTTCTATTGCGCTCCTCATTTGGATAAAAGAGTCTCCTAAATGATTAAATGTATTTGTAAAACGATCTATTGTGAGGAGAGCGGGGTTTTCACAAACTGTCTCCGTTTTGGTTTCCTATGTTGGCTTAAGATAGTCTAGTTTAAAATGTTAAATTGGGATCTTTTTTTGAATGAAAACCGATTGAGCCAAGTTGTCTCGTGTTTTATATATTTAATCAATTTTTATATATTTAAAAGTATTGACATATTGGCCACAAATGAAATTGTTGTCATACATGCTATGTTGATTATATTAAAACGTATTTTTTACGTAATATATTAATTATACTGTATAATATATAAAAATATAGAAAAGCAGATTGTAATGTATATCATTGTGTATGTGTTATATTTTTAGTTTGAATGGCATAATTCACATCAACCACATAATAGACATGTGACAACTTGCCCCAATCTGACTTTCATTATCAGGTTACAATTTTGTTACCCTGTCCATTTTTATTATTATTATTATTTTTTACTATATACAATGAACAGAATATTCACTTTCACAAATTATATAGCCTATAGTGTACACAAAAATGTATCAAAAGCTTTCCTGTGTGAAGACTTTAAGAATTGTCTGCTGTAAGATTTCTCATTAAGGTCAGTTTTAAAGAACATGTGATTATTTTATTGATGACATCATGAGGATGGATGTACATTGTTCCAGTTTTCCAAACTTGCAACATATTAATTCAGCCTGCTGAAGTCCAACAGCTTAGATCATCTGACTGTGTACATTTCCTGATCCTAATTTAATGAGCCACTGGTCACTCTCAAACCGCTGAGGTGTACATTTTCTGTCTGATCAGCTGAGCCTGACACGTTCTTCCCATTTACTCATTCACAGGTCTGGGATCTGAGTGCAGTTTGGAAGAGGAGGAAGAGAAGACATGTGTCTTCAGCTCAACCTGTCCAAACGCATAGAGAAGTGCCTCTACGACGCTAAAGGAGCGAGTCTGCGCTGTCAGGAGCTCCGTCTGCCGAGGCATATGACCACACGTGTGGCCGGAGACATCCTGCGCTCATCCACGGATGAGCCGTGTGGGGATACGGGGCGCACTGATACACATGTTCATGGAAAGCAAGGGCACACTACTGAAGCTGGGCACCGTCATTCCCGATCGGAGTCTCACGCCGACCTTCGAGGTGTCGGTGGTCCTGCAGCCTGACCTGGGCGGATGGCCTCCGCTGAAGATCCTGTTTGGGACCGGGAAGATCTTGAGCCTCCGACGGGAATACCGGCTGATCAAACGGAAGCTCTACTCGTCCGCCACTCCTACTGTACTTCAGTTTTATTAAAATTGTGGTATTAAACGTAAAATAAGGAGAAGGCGATGCCTGAGGTCTCGAGAGGACGAGGACCACTTTAGGAACTGCTCATTTTGCACATTATTTCTCACCGTTACATCAGTATATTCCATAGTTTACAGAATGATGTTTCAAGCAGCTATGTTATAATATTAAAATATAATATAAATAAAAACATGGAACCCGATGCATATACACTAATGTTCAAAATTAGTGGTCGGTAAGATTTTTTTAAAAATGTTTTCAATGTATAAAAATCTTACTGACCCCAAATTTTTGAACTATCATGAATAATCTGGGATTATAAAATATTGTAAAAGCTCAAAGTATAACAAACTCTTATTTGTCATGCGACACTGCATGTGTGATGCGATCACAATGGCATGTTTGTATGACTGCAGATTCTTCACTATTGTTTACTGATGTTTTGATTGTCAACTGATATATGTCGACGCCATTTAATAGTCATTGATGTGTGTTTTTTTGTGTGTGTGACTTTGAAACGAACGGGACAAGCTGGTATTGTCTCCCAGTGAAGCGTTTGTAACAGTATTTTTGTTTGAAAGCACAAGCAAATAAATTATTCTTAAAATAACCGCATGAACTTCTTGTTTATTTGCAGACTGCTGTTTTATTAAAACATTTCACGACACTATACAAAAACACTGTACACAAAGGCTCTGTACACAACTATATGTTCTTCCTAAACATACAGATGTCAGATTAAGTCTACACTTATTCAAGAACGAAACTAGTACAGTAAGCCTTTAAATGGTAAACCAAAGCATCAATGATGTTGACTTGGGAAAAATCAAGTTTAAAGAAACCAAGGATTCTTATTCATTCCTATAGAAGAAAAAAATCTTTTTTTATTGCTCTTTCCTCAGTCGATCAGCATTTTACATCCCAAAGTGATAAGGCGGTAGCAGTCTTTGTCTTCAACAATGGCTTGTAAAGTTTCATACTTGTCTCTAGAAAGCGACATTCTGTTTTCTAACCATCTAGTGGTCATGATGGTGCTACATTCAACTTTTTTTTAAGAGACCAGTGATGACGGATAACTTTTTGTGGCGTAGAAAACTTTTAACCAACTCCTAACTTGGTCAGTTTGTCCTGTCCCGTGAGTCAGGGCACACTGGACCAGTTTTTCAGGTCTAGGACTGAAGGTGAAAGGGGGTCGAGCCCTTAAAGTCTCTTCTCTTCGTGTCCTTTATGTTCAGTTTTAATTAGACTAACTGCTGAATCAAACCACCAAGGCATTGAGAAACTAAACTTAGCCAGAACTTCTTAAAGAAACAGGGAAATAAAGGCTATTGAACTTCTGTGACCGCTGCAGTGAAACCTCTCAGTTCACTTTTTCATCTTCATGTCTGCCTCAATGGCACTGCGGCGACCTCTAGTGCCTCCGTCCTGGAAGAGTAGAGAAGCAGGTAAGATGTGAGCCAATGCCTGTCATCCACTGCCCTAACACACCAGACCATCAGAGCCAAACTAACTAGCTATAACCAGAGAAAAGGAAGCGTGTGTGTGTGTGTTACTAGAACATAAGAGCTTCATCTTTAAGAGACAGTGACATCAGAAGCAACACATAGTTAGGAAATTGCAGACTACAAGCTGAAACAGAACAGCTACACAACAGAAGGAGTTCACTTTTAAAAAAACATTTGCTGATAATTTACTCACCCCCATGTCATTCATGATATCCATGTTATTCTTTCCTCAGTCGAAAAGAAATTGTTTTTTGATGAAAACATTCCAGGATTTTTCTCCATATAATGGACTGCAATGGGAACCAAACGGTTCAAGGTCCAAAAGACAGTTTCAGTGCAAACTGTTCAAAGGGCTTTAAACGATTCCAGACGATGAATAAAGGTCTTATTAAGTGAAACGATCACTCATTAAAAAAAAAAACAACAACAAAGTTTAAGTTTTATAAGCTCAAATTTTCATACTTCACCTTGCTCTGTTCTGTGATGAGCGTTCGTGAATCTCCTGTTCGAACTCGTTTATCAAAATGAACAAATCTTTTTCCATGTCATTTGGTTCATTCAACGAACGAAATGAATGAATTGACTCGGAAAAAGATTCATTCATTTTGATGAACGAAGTTCGAACCATCACGAACACGCTTCACAGAAAACAGCAAGGCGCCATTTGAGCTTATAAAACGTAAACTTTGTTATTTTGCTTGATAAGACCCTTATTCATCGTCTGGAATCGTTTAAAGCCCTTTGAACAGTTTGCACTGAAACTGTCTTTTGGACCTTGAACCGTTTGGTTCCCATTAAAGTCCATTATATGGAGAAAAATCCTGCAATGTTTATCAAAAACCTTAATTTCTTTTCGACTGAAGAAGAAAGACATGGACATCTTGGATGACATGGGGTGAGTAAATTATCAGCAAAATTTGATACTACTCCTTTAATAAATGTTGTGTTAATAGTAAAAGTGAGTTGCTTACTGAAGAGTTGAAGTGTCTTTAAAAGTTTCTTGAAGAGAAAAGGAAAATGCAATCCAAAACATTTGAAGGAAAAGTTCACCCCCCAAAAAAGTGCATTATTTATTCATCCTCATGTCTTTCCAAATCGGCACACACGCGCACACAACCATTCTGTCTACGACCTTTTTTAATACTCACCAAGGCTGCAATTAATTGATAAAGATGCAGTAAAAATGTTTTAAAATTTATTACACATTAAAATAGCCGTTTTCAATTGTAATATATTTCTAAATGTAATTTATTCCTGTGATGTCCCAGCTGAATTGGAACCAACATTAGGGTAAATGAATGACAATACTAATTTTAATGGATTATTCGGCTGAATATATTGGCTCACAACCCCTGAACGAGTTTATAACACGGAGCAAATGCTGCTCAACAATCATGAAGCGAGGGATCAGATCTAACTAATCAGAGAACAGTGTCAGAGTATGAAAATGTGTGCGTTTGTGTTTAGTTTAGAGGGGACGGGGAATATCTGGTGATCTTCGGCCTGGATACTTACAAAGGAGAGAGAGAAGGAAAGCAGGAGAGGCCATGGAGAGGCTGTCCTGTAGAAGGACAAACAGCACAGTGAGAAAAGAGAGTTCACTATTTAAAACCTACCGTAGAAACAGACAGAGAGACAGACAGACATGTACAACAGAGCAAAAGCAGGTGTTATGGGAGCATACAGCAGGTATACTAATCTAAAACCCTGATCATGAGACGGGAAACATTAGGAGACGTGAAAAGGGACCAGAATGACCAGATGTTTTACGAGCCCTGTGTCTTGAGGGAATTCTATGCAGGCCCAACAATTAGTTTTATCAGTAAAGAAAGAGGTGTCATTTTGATCACAAGTTCAGTATGGAGAACCACAAGGCTCAGTACTCGGACAATTGCCTTTCCTCCTATACATGCTACCCTTGGGAGATATCATAAAGAAGCATGGCATTAATTTTCACTGATACGCTGATGATACTCTGACTTCATATTTCTTCGTGCTCTGATTCAAAGAAATTATATATAAATCATATTGTGTTTGTTTGTTTGAAACTATAAGCACTATAAATAAAGATGACTTGACTTTTAATCTTAGTTTGATTGTGATAAATAAACATGCTTATGCTGATACTACAGTGACTCAATCTAGCCTTAAATGACAAGTGTATGGGAAATCTGTTGCTTTCTTTTCACAATATGAAGAGATAAGTTTAACACATCTGTCATGCATGTGCAAAATGATTGACAGCAGTTTTAAATAGAAATAGATGCTCTCTTTTGATTGTTGATCTAATCGCTTATAACAACAAATCTACTCATGATATTATTCATTTTTATTTATTGTTTTCTTTTTTACGATACGATTTGGTTCATGAGTAATTTTAACTTGAATGAGTCTCATTTTTGATGAAGTTTGCATCATTGATCTTTTTTTCTGTTGATTACTGTGAAGCTGCTTTAAAACAATATGTATTGCTTAAATAAAGTGCTTTATATTTAAGGTGATTTAGCAGACTCACTTTTTGGAATCTGACAAATCTTTTACATTGCCAGTCATCTTAAAAACATCTTATGATGAATTCAGGTAAACAAAATCAAAATCAACGAATCCAGTTTTCTGTTGGATTTTGAATTATGCAGACTTTCACACCGGTTTTAAACTTGAGTTCTCGCATATAAAACACATTGAAAAATGGAGCAGTTTTCCATCATGGTCATCTGGTCACCCTGGAAAGCTTCTTTACATACAGGCACACACAGATGAGAAAGAAAAGCAGGGTTACACTGAAATAAAGATGGAAAAGGAAGAATCCAAAACTGGAGATACTAAAGGGAGGATCTGTGGGGTTGATGAGTTACTTAGTTGTGTCCATGTGTGTGTTAGCCGAATGAAGACATGAGGCGTTCATGTAAGTGAGAGTGTGTTGTAACGGTTTCCATGACGACCGCAGCACTCCAACATAAACTCAAAAAGATGGTGATGAAATGAGTGTCCAGTCATTTGAATGATCTCGATCACACAGCTCAGTGTGAAAGAATCACTGAACAAACCATGCAAAAAACAAAAACAAACAAAACTTTCACTTAACTTTGGTCTGGTGTGTTAAATTAAAAATGGCACACAGATTCAACAACAGATGACACCAAAAGGCTGTTTAACCCAACCCTTATATCACATATACAAATAAATTGTTTACAATAATCAAGTTGTATTTACACCAAAAGTCCTCACAATAATCACACAAAATGATATACACTATCGTTCCAAAGTTTGTGGTCCATAAGATTTTTCTAAATATAAATGAACACTTATTCAGCAAAAGCACATTTTTCAAAACATTTCTACTCCAAATAAATGAACTTTTTATTTGGATCAAAGGATCCAAACAAAAATATTAAGCGGCACAAGTTTTCAACAGTGATAATAATAAGAATTGTTTCTTGAGCAGCAAATCATCATATTAGAATGAGTTCTGAAGGATCATGTGACTGAAGACTGGAGTAATAATGCTGAAAATTCAGCTTTGATCAAAGGAGTAAATTACATTTTAAAATATATTACAATAGAAAACAGTTATTTTAAATAGTAATGAGATTACGGTTTTACTTTTTGATAAAAAAAAAAAATGCAGCCTTATTGTTTCAACATTTTTTTTTTAAACAAATTTGAATTATTCCAAACTTTTGACCGGTAGTGTATACACAGACAGACAGATCGATAGAACCATCAGATTCAGAACAACAAGAGCCACAAATCCAGTGCCGTGTGGAAACCTGGAAGAGAACCTCGGATGCATGACGTCACCGACTCATGTATTTGTGCAGTCGTCTCATTATGGGTTAGTAGTGCAGTAGTCATTGCCCTTGATTCTCACCTGTGAGTGTGTGTTTGTGTGTGTACATCACTGACCTTCTCATTAGTCTCTTGTTTGGAGTTGTTCCTTTTCCTTCTGGCAGGTGGTTCTGGCTCTAAATGAGGGTCTTTGTGTGCAGGACTCAGGGTCTACATATGAGACTGTGTGTTAGTGCAAGTAACGCTGAACCTTACTGTCAGGGACTTCAGCAGTTCACTTGTGCGTGTGTGAGTGAGGGTAAGGGACAAAAAATCTGTTGTATTGGGTCTTATAAGAAAGTGTTTCATCCATGTGTAGTGTGTGGAAACCAAAATGCTTTTGAATCCATCTCACGAAAACGAATTTTAGCCCAAAATCAATAGTACAGAGCATTCAGAAAGTATTCTTTTCACATTTTAGTTTTCTTATAGATCTGGTTCTTATATTGTCATTATGTAGTACACCATTTAACTACATTTCTAAATGCACTGTATATTATATTTGACAAAGGGGCTAAAAAAAGTCTGGTTTTAATTAAATTCTTCTTGTTTTGGGGTAAAACATAACCCAAACAAGTTTTTGAACAGGTTTTGTGAGTTTATACCGAAGTTTATACCGAAAGTATTTGGACAGTGACACTTTTTTCCTGCATTTCAGCATTTTTGGAAGTGCTGAAATGACAATTTGAGCGCAGCCATCCCATTAAGAGCCAGAAAATCAATTTGTGCAGATTACCTGCGAGTATTACAACAACGTCATATGCAGTTCTTGGCCACAAATCCATTTTGATTGTACTGATGGCCATTAAGTCTGCAGCCTAAAGACATCAAGAGTTATATTTCCTGATGATGCTTCAGTTTGTGCTTTCTCATTCTTCTCGGCTGGACTGAAATCAGGTCAAGTTGCAGGAACTGTCTGTTTGGTGGCATTGTCAACTGATAGTTGGAGGCAAAAGGTTTTATCCAAGTAAAAAATGATGTTTTCAGGACACACTTGAATTCATGCTGCTTCACCAGATGCAGAAATAAGAGCCAACCCCACAGCATCATCCTCACAGATAAAGCTCCATGCTGTGGTGCACAGGAAGCTGATTTTCACTTTCCTTTCTTTGACTCTCGCTCTTCCTAAACCATTTCCACTCTCCACAACACTTCACTTCAGATGTCCACAGACTCTTTGATGTACTTTGATGTCCTGTCCTTCAGGCGTTTGAAGCTTCTAGCCTTGCTCTCTAAAAATAATCCCAGTCTTGAATCTTGATTTGTTCTAAGAGATACAATTTTTCTTCATAACTGCACATGCTTTTCACTCAACAGTCTAGTGTTATTGTTGACTAAAACTAAAATTATTAAAAATAACTTTCAAGAATTGAAGTTTAGATATTTATTAAATAAAAATGGAAAATTTCAAAATAAAAGCACATTAAAATATGATATTACAACTATATAGTATATACAGACTACTAAAATATCTTAAATCTTGAAGACCTTCTAATGGTCTTCTTGCTTCTTTGAGCTTTCTTTTGTCTCACTGAATGATCTGCTATCATGAACTGACCAGCTATTCTGACACGGACCTGTTCCTTATGTGCACCAACAACAAACTAAATAGGAAATACATCAATATAAGTTAAACTATTAAATGTCGCTGACCAAATAATTAGCGCTGAAAGCATAGTGTGATTGATGAGTCTCCTTATAGTGCTCACTGTGTGTTTGTGTTGTTATTCCTCCAACCTTCTCCACAGCGTCTTGTTTCCACTCATGTTTGTGTGTGTGTGTGTGTGTGTCTCTAACCTTCTCATTGGGGTCTTGTTTGCGGTTGGCTTCCCTTCCACGCAGGCTCTTGGTGCTGATGCCTGATTCGGATGTTTGCATGATCAGCTGAGTAGCCAAGAACTGCTGTATCTGCTCCAGAACATCCCTCTGCATCTCCAGGGCCATGTGGTAGACGTCATGATCCGAGCTGTTATACATCACTGCGTTCTGGAACATCAGCATGATGTCACGCTGGAACTCCGCTGTTGTACGGATCTGCCCAGACTCAATGTTCTTTTTAATGGCTGACAGGTCCATTGGTCTGAGGAGGCGGAGAAATCAGGAAAGACAGAAACCTTATTGGCCAATAGAAAAACTCCTTACTTAGGGCCCTAAGAAATGCATTTTATTTTTCCCAAAAAGTTCTCATTTTACGTTTAATTTTCACTGGATTCAACTTTTTTCCAATTTTAATTTTTGCTGGATTCTATTATGAAATCCATTTTATAATTAATTTTTTATTTTTAAATAATTAAAAAGCATCTAATCAATTGAACTCATACAATTTTATCATTTATTATTATTTATTTTAAATAATTCTGAATTCTATAAAACATTTTTGGAATTCCATTATGAAATTCCCCCTAAATTCAGTTTTATTTTTTTCCCATTTTCCATGTTTTCTATTTTGATTTTTCTGGATTTTTTTAATGGTTTAATGAATTCATAAAATTTTAACAATTGAATAATTAACATTTTTACAATGACAGGCTCTATGAAATATTTGAATTTTTTTTCTCAGAATTTCTGTTAATTCAGTTTTTTTCAGGATTTATGATTTCATACAAATGTATTATTAATATTCACAGACACTCATCCATATGACAGTTTAATTAATTATATAGATATTACTTGCTTAATTCCTCCAAATTTTGCCACATTCTGTGACATTCTGTGTTTATGCTATAAATTTTGGATTTCCTTTCAAGATTTCATCGGCCCTACATACTCAAAAGAATGAGAGATTCTTATATTTAAAGCAGTCTAAGCTTGGTACCTGTGTACAATGCTGTGATAACCAGGGCGATGTCATCAGACACAGGCTGCAGAAACACACTTGCATACCTGAAACACAACAACGATAAATGATTCACACATACTACACAAACACATTTCTATCTATAAGGTTGTTAGTTATCATTAAATAGCAACTGTGTAAAGTAAGAATTCCAAGCTCACCTGTGATTGGCTGCTGCCCGCCACACCAGCATGATGGCTTTCTTCCAGATCTTCTGAGCCTGCAAGGCCTCTTGATCTTCACTACACATTGAGCTGAGAAAAAGAGAGAATTGTTAAAGGCAGGTGAAGGATAAAAAAGAAAGTATTGTGTGCTAACATACACACACACACACACACACACACACTCACAACTGTGATGAGGCAGGGCTGCTGGCAGTGGAGTCTGCAGTAGTGTAGCGCTGGGAGTGACTGCCGTATCCATCCTCACTCTCACTGGCAGGAGGATCAACCTCTGAGAGATACGCTCCCTCTCCGTCCACATCACCACACTCTTTCATCTCCATCCCTTCATCCACATCCACCTCACTACCTCCATCCTCTTCTTTAACCTCCTACGTCACGTGAAAAGGAAAATAAACCGCAGATGTAATAAATTACTAGCACAGTTTTACAGTTTTCTTTCAAAGCAGTTTCAAGAGTTGATGAGGTTTAAAAAAAAACATTAGTAAAAAATCTAAATAAAATAATTATGGTACAAAAAGAAGAAAAGATGAAATAGATTTGTTTATCTGCATGTTATGTTACGGTAACTTAATGACATGTAACTGACATGAGAGAACCATGAACATGCGAAAGTGTTGTTAAATTACAACAAAAGTGTATGAGTGACAAAGTAGTTTGGGATTTGCTGTTTTAAAGGAGTAATTCACTCAAAAATGAAAATTCTGTCATTATTTCCTCACCCTAATTCTGTAACTCGCTTCCTTTTACGAATAACAGGAGATTTCTTTTTGCGAAATGGCCTATTTACCTCATTACTGAATATGTTTTCAACCAGGTTTGACTTCAAAATGTATTTGAATACCATATTGCACAAATTCAATTGAGTAAAATATTTGTGAGTTGCAACCAAAGGTACATTTATCAGTGAATAATAACTTCGATTTAGATCTTTTAGTCACATAAAACTAAGACTTCATAAGACTTGAAATAGGGTGCATGTTTTGTAATTTGAGGTCATTATCATGTCCTCTTGAAATGATAATTAAGACTTTTCTTCTACAATTTAAGATATTTAAGACTTTAAATAGCCTTAAATTTGATCAACCTGAACTTAAGACTTGATGAGCATGAACTATTTTCTCATTTTGTGTTCAACAAAAAAGATAAACAATCAATTTAGGCATTCTTCCTGAATTCAACTATTATATATGCATGTATACAAATAATCTTACTGATCCCAAAAACGGAACTATATAAGAAAACAACACTTTTATTTTGATGCTGCTTTGCTGATACCTTCGTGTCTTTCGCCGAGGCTGAGCTGTCCTCTGAGTCCAGACAGGGCGTCACTGTCTCTGGCTGAACCCAGTCCTCCACCTCACACTTCACAGCTGGACTTGGGGATCTGATCTCCTGCTGCAGTTCCTCCATCCCTTCTTCTCCCTCTCCCTCTCCTTCCCTCTCAATCTTAACTTTAGAGTCCTGGATCTGCCCTGCGTCAGGGGCGACGGGCATCACAGCTTCCCCCGTCACTCTGTCGCCCGCTTCAGTCTCTGTAGCCTCCTCCAACAGAACCTCCATTTCTCCCTGCACATCGGCAGGGTCAGGGTCGCTCTGTGTGACCGCTGGGGTGGCGCTCTGCTGGACGATGGGCTCTTGTTCTTCTGCCTTAAAAGACTGTGACTCCCAGGGGCTGGTGAGGGGGTGTCCCCCGACCGCTGGATCCTCACAGAGGGAAAGAGCCGCCTCCACTGCGGCTGCGTCCAGAGCCTCCACAGGGTCGTCCACCTGAGACAGAGCGATTTGATTACTTTGTTTCAGATTTGGCAATAGAAAGAAAGAACTTTAACTATTCTCTATTTGAAAAGTTTATAAAAAATGTTTAGCACTGAAAGCACTTGGTTGGTTTGGAGAGCTCTTGCAATTTGTACTAGTTCACTTTTAAAAAAACTTTTGCTGATATTTTACTCACCCCCATGTCATCCAAAATGTCCACATCAATCTTTCTTCAGTCAAAAGAAATTAAGGTTTTTGATGAAAACATTCCAGGATTTTCTCCATATAATGGACTTCAATGGGAACCAAACGGTTCAAGGTCCAAATGAGAGTTTCAGTGCAGCTTCAAAGGGCTTTAAATGACACCAGACGATCAATAAGGATCTTATCTCAGCGAAATGATCGGTCATTTTGAAAATAAATAACAAAGTTTAAGTTTTATAAGCACAAATGCTCGCCTTGCTCTGTTCTGTGATGCGCGTTCATGACTCTCCTTTTCAAACTCGTTCATCCAAATGAACAAATCTTTTTTTGAGTCATGACTCAGAGGGTCCTAGATAAGACCCTTATTCATCGTCTGGTGTTGTTTAAAGCCCTTTGAAGCTGCTCATTTGGACCTTGAACCGTTTGGTTCCCATTGAAGTCCATTATATGGAGAAAATCCTGGAATGTTTTCATCAAAAACCTTAATTTCTTTTCGACAGAAGATAGAAAGATGTGGACATCTTGGATGACATGGGGGTGAGTAAATTATCAGCAAAAGTTTTTTTTAAAAGTGAACTACTCGTTTAACTAGTAAATGGAACATTCCTAACCTTCATATGTCACTTTTGCATTTGTATTACACTTACACATTTACTGTTTTTAATTAAACATTATAAGAATTAGTAGTCACGTTCTGCATTTGCAGTTAACCATAAAAGAGATGGTTTGTTTTCTCTGGGAACACCAGAAGAAACCTTGACCTTGTTGGAGAATAATATTTAGTAAATAAAGGAGGTAAATTATGTTTTTTTTGCTGAAACAAAGCACTTGTGTTGCTTCATAAAATTGAGATTAAACCACTGGAGTCACATGGATTACTTTAAGATGTCTTTACTCGCTTTCTGGGGCTTGAAAGAGGTAGTTGCGTAGACTGTCAATGGAGGGACAGAAAGCTCTCAGATTTCATTAAAAATATATTTTTTTGTGTTCCGTAGATGAACAAATGTCTTACGGGTTTGATATGACATGTGGGTGAGTAATTAATGACAGAATTTTCCTTTTTGGGTAAACTAACCATTTAATAATTAAAAACAAATACTGGAATGGTCTCAATTATATTACTATTATTTTACTTACTTTCTTTGAAATTGTCAGATTGTTTATTACAAACATATATAGCAGTTAATAAGGACAGGGGATTTGCATTAAAACCACATGAAGCAGCAACCAATCACAACCATACACAGGTGGTTGTGTATGTTTTTGTGTGTGCATACCTTCTCCTCTATGATTGCAATGATGTCTCCAACAGTCTCCAGGTCCAGTTCGTGGGCCATGTATGACACTGACACCACCGTGTCCTCCTCCACCAGCTCTGTCTCCTTCCCCTCCACCTCCGCTGGTGTGGACGAACCTGCCATTACCGCCTCTGCTCCAGAACCTTCAGCGACAGCTGCGGCTCCTACACGTGCCAACAAACACACTCATTCTTACTATGGTTCATCTCTTTTATGGAGTGCTCTGAAGAAGAAGTGATTATTCTTTTTAAGAAAAAACACATCAAAGTTTTTAAATGATGAATTTGGCGTTCGTAAAAAAAAACTAAACAAAAAAAACATACTTTTATTCGGAAAATACATATTAAATAGATCAAAAGTGACAGTAAAGTCATTTATAACATCACAAAACAAATAAATGCTGTTCTCTTTAATTTTTTATTCATCAAAGAATATCTCGTGGTTTGGTTTCCACAAAATTATTAAGCAGCACTACTGTTTTAAACATTGATAAATTATAAGAAATTTCTAAAGGATAATGCATCACTTAAGACTGGAGAAATGATGCAAACAAAAAAAATCTGCTTTGCATCACAAGAATAAATTATATTTTATAATGTATTAAATAATTGAAAAAAAGTTATTTTAATTGAAATAAAATTTCACTTTTTAGTAGGGCTGTCAAACGATTAATTGCATCCAAAATAAAAGTTTGTGTTTACATAATATATGTGGGTGCACTGTGTATATATATATACTGTGTATATATATATATATATATATATATATATATATATATATATATATATATACACATACATACACACACACATGCTTGTAAATATTTAAGAAATATTTTCATGTATATACTGTATATAGATTTATATATAATTTATATATATATATATATATATATATATATATATACACACATGTTTTATATATAAATAATATTTTTTTTCTTAAATATACATGCATGTGTGTGTATTTATATATATATATACAAAATAATCATAAGTGCACCCACATATATTATGTAAACACAAACTTTTATTTTGGATGCGATTAATCGCGATTAATCATTTGACAGCCCTACTTTTTAGTGTACCTGGAATTCAAAAATAAATGTATAAAAGTATTCTGTATAAAAATACTTCTGACGTTCTATATTAGACCTGCCGTTCTAGAACAAATCTGCAGAATTTCCTGTTATTCTATAATATATTCGGAAAAGTGAATTGTCATTGGATGACGAATGATCGGATGTCCTTCACATCACATGACACAAACAGGAAACATATTGTCTGAGCAAAAACAGACTGACGGTCCTACAGAGAGAGTCCTGAAGAGAGGAAATCAGAGAGTTCAGAGACCTGTTTTAGGCACTGAGAGGTGGCCCGGGGCTGGCGGGACCACTGTGGGGGACTTAGGGGGATCAGCACTGACAGGTTTCTGCACTGGGGTGGAGCTCTCCAGCAGACGAGATAATGTAGGAGCATCTGACACAGAGACACACACACATATAGCGCTACAAACACGCACACTAAAGCCAAAGCTACTTTCACAATACTCAAACTACACAGTAATAATGCAATACAACAGGCGTGAGATCTAAAAGTTGCATACAGGACGCAGTCAAAATAACTTAAAATTCAGTTTGTTCACTGACACAGAAAATGTTACACGTTGAAGAGGGACATTTAAAAGCGAGCAGATAGAAGTGTGTTTTCGTGTTTACCTGCTGTGATGTCTTGATTAATAGGCAGAGCGGCTGCAGAGGTGTGAAGCTCCACGTGAGATCCATTACTCAAACCTGTGGCCACATCGCCTTCAACCACCTGCCCGACAAACCCACACACAGAACAATATGACAAACCATTCACAAACTTTTGTTTTACGATTAATCGTTTGAAAGCCCTATTAAAAACGTTAACAAACTATTAAAAACATGCTATTTGCTTTTTTTAATAAAGCTAAATAAAAGCTATATATGCTAAATAAAATAAAATACAAATATTAGATCAAAAACTAGAAATGCTGTCTTTTCAGCATTTCTCTGAATTTTCACACAGTATTAAAAGGGTAATTCACCACAGGACCCTTTCGAGTCATGATTCAAAAAAGATTTGTTCATTTTGATGAACGAGTTTGAACAGGAGAGTCACGAACGCGTATCACAGAACAGAGCAAGACGAACATTTGAGCTTATAAAACTTAAACATTTGTATTTATTTTTGAAATGACCAATCGTTTCACTAGATAAGACCCTTATTCATCGTCTAGTGTCGTTTAAAGCTGCACTGAAACTCTCATTTGGACCTTGAATCGTGTTCCCAATGAAGTCCATTATATGGAGAAAATGCTGGAATGTTTTCATCAAAAACCTTAATTTCTTTTCGACTGAAGAAAGAAAGACATGGACATCTTGGATCACATGGGGGTGAGTAAATTATCAGCAAAAGTTTTTTTTTAAGTGAACTACTCCTTTAAGAGTATGTTGTTTACCATGAAATCTTTACTTTATCTTTATTTATGAGACAATATGAATTAGACATAAAAGTAGGGTTGAGAAATGAAAAATGGGTCTGGGACATGGACAAGCCTGTTTGCTGTGAAATGCCTCTTAAATCCAAAGGCTTAAACTTTGAGTGCTTTACAGTTCCCCTCTCACCAGTCTAGAGCTGGCAGCGATGAGGCTGCCCTTCTTCAGCAGTTCAGACAGCAGCGGGGAGGGAGGGGGTGTGGCTTTTGGAGCGAGGTGTTTCTTCTGTGGGAGTCGTCCACCAGAGCGCCCAAACCTGACTCTTTAGGCCCTGAACCCGTGACCTCTGACACAGGCATGAAGACGGTCACTCCTTGGGTCTAGACAAAAAAAGCAGGATTTTGAGCACTTAAGAGTACGATTCAAGTCAACAGGTAAATAAAAAAGAAACAGGAACTCACCATGGGACCAACACAGGATTCCTCCATCATTGGCTGCGATGTGTCTGGCTGAGAGACTTCCATGCTGGGAGAACTAGCACCGGGTGGAGAACGTACCGTCACGCTGGGGACTCTCTTGGTGTGTTTTTAGCTGCCTGACGAACTGGAGAGAAAGAGAAATAAAAATAATTATGCAAAATAAACAATATTTCACAGGCAGCAATAAGCCAAGTAATACAAACGGAACTATCTTAGTATTAAAAATGCAATATATCTGCAATAAACTCCATGTTAAACTAATATTATTTGAAAATACATGAGCAATATGTCGAACTGCTAAACTAATATAATTCAAAATAACTTTTTTTGTGTGAAGGCATTCATTTTTAAAAGTGCTGAGTGAATGTAAATCTCACCCTGATAGGCCGCCTCAGTTGCCCTCTTCTTCTGCTCCGCCTCCTCCTCTTCCTGCTTCTTTTTTCTGACAAACATAAGAACACACACAATCCCATGATATCACACACAATGCATGTATGTATTAAATTTTGATGTTTGAATTGGATTATGGGTAAAGAAATGCTTTCTCTATGTGCAGTCCAGTCTATTAATATCTAACGTCCTGAAGTATGTGTTTGAGTAAATGTGTATGCATGTATATATATGTGAATATTATATATGGTTACATATTATATTGGTTTAATTCTGTCAAATCGATTAATTGCATCTAATATAAATTATTTTGTTCATATAATATGCGTGTATAAATATTAAATATATATATATATATATATATATATATATATATATATATATATATATATGCACACACACACATATATATGTGTGTGCGTGCATATATATATACACACATATTATATGAACAAAATAATTTATATTAGATGCGATTAATCGATTTGACAGCATTAAACCAACATAACTTCAAATCAACATTTTAAACAAAACAAAATCTAAACTTTGACAAAACATAGTCAAAGACAATGTCCAAATAAATAAATAAATAAATTTATGTATAATATATAATATAATAATATATAACCTAATACATTTTTTTTATCTTAATATATAGAGATAAATGGTGCATAATTTAGAGGTGTGAATATTGTTCAATTCCATGAAAAACTCTCAAAATTGCATTGAAAAATATTGTTGAAATGAACTATAGTGCATTCATTTAATAAAAATAATCTTTACACAATCACGGGGCTCTGATCATTACTGAACATCTCTGATATCTATTTATTAAATTACATTTCAACAAGAGTGGTTGAAACTAGATCATACTGGAAGACATTTCAGAAAATGAAATGCTAATTCTTAACATAAAGCGGATGAAATGAAATGTCTTACAGCTCTATCTCTGCCCACAGCTCCTCCAGTTTAGTGTCCATATGACCTGCCTGGATTAAATCCACCTCTTTCTTCAGTTTCCTGAAGGTACAGAACACATTTATCACTTGTGAGTGGCAGATTTAAACAGTGAGAGGGAGAAGAAGGTAGAGGACGTACCTGTACTTCTCCTGTGTGTCTTTGATCAGCCTCTTGAGTTCCTCCATTCTTTCTGCTGTCAATCTTACGAACGATCACGTCCTCAATGGTCTCAACCACCTCCCTTTCTCACCCCGCTTACGTCTGCAGGGAGAGCACATGACAAACTTGCCAATGAACTTGTGAATTAGATGCTTTTGATTGCTGATAATACTGGCTAAAATAATAGTCTGTGAAAAGCCATTCTTCATGTATTTTACAAAAATAAAGTACATCATATTTGCTGATTATTCTTTTTCATTGTGTACACACACAGTCCAGGTGATTTGAGGACTTTAACTCTTGGGTTTTGCAAGAACAATGGAAGTTTTAATAAAGATGCTCAGCGCAGGTGTTTAGAGAAAGAGAGAGAATCACTTACTTTGGGGCCTCTGTGGTTTCCAGCAGCTCAGAATATTGGGAGGCACAATGCTGTAGAGGTCATATTGACATGTTAAAACATCATTTATTTAGCAGATCACTAAAACTGATATAATCAATAATATGAATTACCTTCTGGGAGAACCAGTCAGGGGGTCGTCCAGACTCTGAGAAGGGCTTGATGGCTCTGCTTACAGACACCCTGACAAAAATATAACAGTGTATGGGGCACATTCAACAGTAAAACATTATCCTTATTCTTCCCTCAGGTCATTTTGAGCCAGAATCGTGCACATCAGAGCGGACCTCAAGACCCTAGGACTTTTGTGGCACTTGAACCTTTCAATTTGATGTAACATAAACTACAAAATGATCTGTTAAGAAATGTTCACTGATTACTTCCTTATTTACAAAAGTTTTAATTATTAAAACATTATCAATTCAATCAGAAATTATCATATATAGGCATTTTATTATTAGATTATTTATTATTCGTACATTGCATTATTATTATAATGCAAAATAAACACAATTTAACCCCAAATAATAAAAGAGGAGTAATATTAAAATGTGCAATAAGCTACATTGCGTTTGTTAAACTTATATATAGATATAGATATATAATAGAATAAGTCAATCTCGCTTACCGATTGAGCCAAAGTAAGCCCAAAGTAAGCCCCGTGAGCCAATCGCGTTCTCTCCTGTGGCTTACTTTTGACCAATCGCGTTCTCTCCTGTGGCTTACTTTTGACCAATCGCGTTTCTCTCCTGTGGCTTACTTTTGACCAATCGCGTTTCTCTCTGTGGCTTACTTTTGACCAATCGCGTTTCTCTCCTGTGGCTTACTTTTGACCAATCGCGTTCTCTCCTGTGGCTTACTTTTGACCAATCGCGTTTCTCTCCTGTGGCTTACTTTTGACCAATCGCGTTTCTCTCCTGTGGCTTACTTTTGACCAATCGCGTTTCTCTCCTGTGGCTTACTTTTGACCAATCGCGTTTCTCTCCTGGCTCTGCTCCCTGTGGCTTACTTTTGACCAATCGGCGACCGCTATTATTATCGTCATCTTTGCAATCTTTGCAACAGGTAAGGCTATTCTTCACGACTGTATAATCGATCATTATTTATTTATAAACAGTGTGTATTTTTAGACAATTAAACATGCCAATAAAGCTAGCTATCGTGTAATAGCACACGTTTTCTTCTGTATATGAACCTGCAACTTTTCCATGATAAATACAGTAAAAAAACATGTCACTACTGTCAAGATAATTAGCCGACCACAAATTAAGCTATATCCTCCGTAAACCATGTGCACTACAGACTTAAAAAATGAGTGGCACCCAAATACATCTCATTCTCAATAACCTAATTCTCAATCAAAATAATCTCAATCTAATTATTTGGGTGTTTCCCCAGACCAAACATGGTGTCACCCCCCATATCCCTCCGCGGGGGATTAGCTCAGATGGTAGAGCGCTCGCTTAGCATGCGAGAGGTAGCGGGATCGATGCCCGCATCCTCCACTTTATTACATGCCTTAATCATAACAATTAACATAAATGTCCCACAATCATTTCAAAAACTAAAAGCCCCACTTTTGGTTAAGGGTGATCAGCCGCAATTAAGACGCTTTAATTCTAACGTTACAGTTCTATGATCATGTGTGTTGATTGATTAATTCTTACCAGTTCTGATCTCCGCTTCTCATCACTGAGGAGGCGAGACAGAGTTTCTCCCGAATAGACCAGGGTTCCGTCGGACCCAGCGACAGCATCTTGTGTTCTACAGGGACAGTTAGGGGTTCAAATGATGAGTTTTATTTAGCTGTAGTTCAATTTATAACAAAAGTGTAGGGGAAATTTTTGTTTACAATATAAAAGGCTAATCATTCATGTAATAGTGCGGCTTATTTAAAACGTCACGAACCGTTTATTACACATAGAGCAGGTAAAATAGTACATTTTGTTCAAAAATAGAGAGAAGTGTGTGTTGAAAATGTAAACATATAACGTTATCGTCTTTGTTATCATGAAGTCAACTAGCGCAACAACTATATTGCTCACGCCGGCGTTATTAAGAGCTTTAGATGCTCTTCTCGCGTATTATCAAATACTTCAGAATTCAATTTACAAAGTGCTTTTGGTTTCAGATTGTAATGTTAATCTATTTATGAAATAAATGACACTTACTTCCCACCCGCTCGACATTTTCGCCAATGCGAAACAGGCCGCGCACTCGTTCTCCTCACTTCCGCCGGTACTATTGAATGTAACACCCGTGAACGCTATCAGGTGTCGCACAGATATCATTCCGTCACATCACTGGTTAGCAGGGGGATTAGCTCAGATGGTAGAGCGCTCGCTTAGCATGCGAGAGGTAGCGGGATCGATGCCCGCATCCTCCAATTATTTATTTCATTTAATACAAAGTGTAATTAAAGCATAACAGTTGATGTTCCTTACAGTTCAAATTTATTAGATATTTATGAAGATAAGAAAAGCGAGGAATTTAGAGATACGTCTGCTTTTACACTTATTTTTTGTTGTCGAAATACAGAAAAGCTTCAAATCATTCCAATCATCAGAGAGAAGATACATGGCATAGAAAATAACCGCATTGCGTTTTTTTCAGTAAAAAAAAAAAATCCCTGTGAATCTAGGCTATAAAATCCGCCCTGTGGGTTAAAAGCTAACTAATACAAGATAGTTTTCGAACCATTTGTAAAATAAATGCTGTATCCTTATGCGATGATCGCTTGATATAATTAACGTTAAACTTATTAATTTCATGGCGGATCCAGAAAGGTTCAAACAACAATCACCAGTGACAACAGATTCCTCGCTGTAAAATGCTAACGTTAATTATTTTTCTGTTTGGATTTCGGAGCGGCTAAGTTTAAAAAAAAAAAAAAAAACAAGGATAATATCGGAAGGACATTACATGTTGTCACGCAATGCTTGCTGACGTTGTTAACATTAACAACGCATGAGAAAAACGCATGTTTTGCATGATATGATAAGTAGGGTGACCATTTTGATTACCAAAAACCAGGACACTCGGCCCGAGGCTAACTTACTCAAATGATACTCGAAGTTTACTCAAAGATACCTTATTAATTTCCACACATTTAAAGTAGGTTATGCCTCCTCTGTATGGATAGAAATTTGTTATATTGTTATTTGAAAACAGGACTTGTCCTGGGAAAACACAGTTGGTCACCCTAATGATAAACGATTTTTAGATTTAATCCGCGCGAATTACTGCAATGTCAGAACCAAAACAAAAGTGGATGTTACTTACTTACTTGTTCAAATGATATTTTCCGGTGAAAATTATTATATTGGTCATACTTCTAAAAATCTGTGATTCTGAATGCCAGTATCGACTCTGGTGCGGTGACTGACAGCCCCAAATTCTCCTCAGAAATTGTGTTCATCCGCGCTGTGCCGTGTCGAAGTACAACTCGCGTTGTTTCCGTGAGTCATTCCGCGAATAACTGCAATTGCACATTTCGAACAGAGATGGCGACAAAGAGGAAAAACTGCGGACTGCATGTATTAATTATTTTATAAACATAACAAATAAATTCATGTATTATATATAAATGGATTTTGTTACCTCAGCATGGCACAAAAATAATAAGAGACAAAACAAACACATTTTAAGGCAAGAAGCAAAAATGCACTGCCGTAGGGCTTCCGTAGTTAGGCCTATGTGGCGACGGGTTTGGTTTGGAGGTGGAAGAAACCTATGAAGAAAACATGAAACTCAAGGTAAAACTAAAAACTCATGACCGGTATATTTTTATTTTGTTTCGTTTACAAGTGGGGTTGTCAAAAATATGCAAAACATTAAAGTATCCAAGCGTGTATATATGGTTAGCCTAACATGAACGCATGCACGAGGCACACACAATGCATAATGTGAGATGTTTGCGGAAATGTTCATTACTTGAGGAATTACCATCATTTTTGTAATTGTGGCAGTGTGGAAAATGTGTTTTATACGTTTCTGAAGCCCACAGGGCCAAAATGGCCACAGTGAAGCGCTTAATATAGTGCCTTTATTTTAAACATAAAGTTATCCTAATTTCCATTGTTTCCCCACGGTTCCATAACGCCTATTACATTAATATTTGTGACTAGCCAAGTTATTTGACGTGAGTGCAATTAGCTAAATACCATTAAATACGTATACTGTAGTTTCATTTTCAGCCACCAGGTGACAACAGCACACTACAAAACGCAGATCGTTTAGCATTCACATTTATCTAGGGCCCTGAAGATGCCTGTCTCAAAAATCCCCATTTATCACATTCTCATACATAATTATGCAGTGCACCTTATTGTAAAGATGTTTTATTAAAGTATATTTATATAAGTATTTTCACAGTCAGTCACCCCTTGTTTTACCTGTTGAATTATAGCACGTTCTCCCACCTGTTATTTAATCTTTTTAATATTTAGGATCCCAAAGGGGAAATCATTATTACTAGCAATATGGGGAGGCTGTCAGAGTTACTCTTCTTAAGTGGTGTGAACATTAGAAAAATTTACATTTAAATCTGCAACGCTATCAAAAAACGATCATTTAGAAATGATCAAGCCACAAGATGATCCACCAATAGTTTAAGCAGGCATACTTGTCTGAGAAAATGTGCTTATTTGTCAGGATGAGCTACAGCTAACATTACAATGTCAGCAGAATATACTTATCAGGATGTACCGTAGTAAATGTGCCCTTTTCAGGCTGAAATTACCTGTTACCTTAATACTAGGCCTGAGCTGGCAAGTACTGCAGAGCAATGATAGGAGTGGCAATTATATTTTAATGTGGCAGCAACTGTTTATGAAATGAGAATCATATTTTCAATGAACAACATTCTTTTCTTATGTTTTTGCCTATTATTGTGATCTCGATCTCATGAGAAAATGTTAAAGGAGTAGTTCACTTTTGAAAAAACTTTTGCTGATAATTTACTCACCCCCATGTCATCCAAGATGTCCATGTCATTCTTTTTTCAGTTCGAAAAGAAATTAAGTTTTTTGATGAAAACATTCCAGCATTTTTCTCCATGTAATGCACTTCAATGGGAACCAAACGGTTTAAAAGACAGTTTCAGTACAAACTGCAAACTGTTCAGAAGGGCTTTAAACGATTCGAAAAAATGATTTTTTGGTAAGGTAAATACAACTGAAAAAACCCCAATGTAATTTACAAGAAAAAGTTAGTTCAGGCAAGAATAAAAAAAAACTAAGTAAATTCCATGTAAGTACTTAGTTCAAGCGAGTAGAAATGAAAGCATAAATATGGAAGTAAAAGTTACTCAACTTTTCTGATACTGGGGTTCCCATCATGCACTGGACCTTGAATAATTAATGAGGTTCATTTTTCCCTGGTTTCCAGCTGTATTTACACTGTTTTATCATTGCTTTTGTTATCAGGATTAGTAACTTGCCATTTTGTGACATTTTGAGGAAATTTTCTGCTCAAAATGACACATTCAAACACAAAAACGATCCATCAAATGTTACCGTCATTGTGTATTGTCTACCAAGTATTGAGGTCTTTGCATTCACATCATGCTTAACATCTGACATGATGAAGTATAAATTACTTACATACGCTAAGTAAAACACATACTATAAATGACTGGTATAATTCAATAAAATTGTTTGAGTGAAATGTAATGCAAAGGAAATTACAACTAAATCGATATTAATCAACCTTTTACTAGCCAAATTACTTATTTTCTTTGTTACTTTCACTTAACTAAAGTAAAGTTTACTTAATTCCATATTCCAAGTAAATTTTAACTTAAGATTTCTAATTAAAACTACTGATAAATATGTTTAGGTTTTTACTTAGCAAATCTTTGTAAATTTACTAGCATTTTCTGAGTGGAAAAAGTTGCCTAGCTTTTTTCAAGTAAATCCTACTCCAATTTTTTTTCAGTGCAGACGACGAATAAGGGTCTTATCAAGAGAAACGATCGCTCATTAAAAAAAAAGAAAAGAAAAAACAAAGTTTAAGTTTTATAAGCTCAAATGCTCGCCTTGCTCTGTTCTGTGATGCACGTTCGTGACTCTCCTGTTCGAACTCGTTCATCAAAATGAACGAATCTTCTTCCGAAATCAATTCGTTTTGTTCGATGAATGAAACTCGGGAAAAGATTTGTTCATTTCGATGAACGAGTTCGAACAGGAGAGTCACAGCGTGCGTCAGCAGAGCAAGGCGACTATTTGGGCTTATAAAACAAATAAATTTGTTATTTATTTATTAAATGAGCGATCATTTCGCTTAATAAGACCCTTATCGTCTGGAATCGTTTAAAGCCCTTTGAACAGTTTGCAGTTTGAACCGTTTGGTTACCAGTAAAGTCCATTATATGGAGAAAAATGCTGGAACGTTTTCATCAAAAACCTTAATTTCTTTTCGACTGAAGAAAGAAAGACATGGGGGTGAGTAAATTATCAGCAAACGTTTTTTTTTTTTAAAGTGAACTACTCTTTTAACATTTTACGAAGTGATTTGGTATAAATTCATACGATGTGTTTGGAAAGTTATGATTTTTATAAAAATCATAAGTATGAAGGTCCACCCCTAAACCTAACCATTTAGTCACAAATTCGCTAAACCGTAAAATTGTGATTGCGTTTTCAAGCCTGTAAACCCATTGCGGAAGCGCACAAAGCTTGGATGACATCATGCATGGCCAAATACGCCAATCAGAGAGTAATTGATCAAAACAATCCTGAATTTCAGATCTAGCCAAATGATGTCTAATTAATAGGGCTGTGCAAAAATTAATTGTCGATTAATCGCATCCAAAATAAAAGTCTGTGTTTACATAACTTATTTGTGTGTGCTGTATATAATTATTTTGTATATATAAATACACACACATGCATGTATGTATTTAAGAAAATGTGTTATTCATATATAAAATATTTATATTTATATAATATAGTATTTATATATATATATACAGAATTTAAGCGCAAATAATTCTTAAATATATAGATGCATGCATAGGCATAGGTATTTATATATACAAAATAATTATATACAGCACACACAAATATATTATGTAAGCACAGACTTTTATTTTGGATGCGATTAATCGCAATTAACTTTTGCACAGCCCTACTAATTATGAATCCCTGAATAGCAGAATTTTCACAGTTTGCGCAACTGAGCTGCAAGTGTATTCGTCAGCAGTATCAGACCAACAGATCCATGCTGAATTTCTGAACACTCCCCGAGAACCTGCGTTCTACAGCTAATATTAATGAACGCATCGGCATAATATGATGTCCTCAGGCGTCTCCACGGTTATAACACCATTCACTTGAATCAATATCTCTGTTGCGTTTAATTGATGAGCTCATCTTATTCAGTGAAGGGCTGAGGAACGCCCGGGGCGAAAGAAGAATGTGAGGTGAATGTGTGAGGGTAAGTGGCTGGGTTTTGTTGGGGAGAACCTCGCTGATGTATTCTGCCTGTAATCACACTGATGTGTCGGTCAGACAGGAGCACAGCGGACCTGGGCGCCCGGCCTTGTGGTGTGGGTTGAGTTTGTTGCATTCGCTTCTCTTGCCCGCAGGGGTTTGAGGAAGAGCTACACAACAACAGCTGTTGCTAGAGAGAGCAAGGGAGGTCATATCGAGACCAAAAGAGAGGAGTGACAGATTAAGAAATGGGATGTTGGAGACCCTGAGCTCAGAGGCGTAAACATAAGACCTGTTTTCAGTAGCTCATGAAACTATACGGTTGGATATTGACCCATTTTTCCCTTTCAGTGCAGCAATACGATTGAATAGGACTTTAAAACTCTCACACTCGTAAGGTGACCAGATTTCTGAAATGAAAACCAGGGACATTTTTAGTTCGGCAATCTATTTTACATTTCTAATGATTTATTGATTTAAATAATTGGAGGGAACATGATTTTGTGTATTTTGACCATGGTAAATGGAGTACTGTGAGGATTTATGGTAAATCATTCTCTGATATACTGTTGCAAAGCCAATAATGAGAAATGTTCATTCATACATACGGACAATTCATACGGATATTTCAAACTGTTTTTAAAGAACCGTTTAAAAAATGTTTGCGTCATGACATACAAGACATTACAGGCTGTTTAGTGTAATATTTAGTGCTGTCAAATGAATTTATCGCGATTTATTGCATCTAACATAAAAGTTTTTTTAACATAATGTGTGTGTGTATATGTTATTATATAAGTGTTTGTGCTCGTATCTCTGTGTGTGTGTATATATATATATATATATATATATATATATATATATATATATATATATATATATGTATATATATGAAGAGTTCAGATGCAAAAGCCTGTAAGTGCCATTTGAAATTTTCTTCTAAAATGATCATTTTTATCAAGCTTGTATATTTAAGTTCAGTAATTTCACTTAAATGGCAATGAAGTGGTCATTCATTGCCAAATGGTCATTTTAGAAGAAAATTTCAAATGGCATTTAGAGGCTTTTGCACCTGAACTCTTCATATATATATTAGGGCTGTGCAAAGATTAATTGCGATTAATCGCATCAAAAATAAAAGTTTGTGTTTACATAGTATATGTGTGATAATAAAAATATAATTATTTTGTATATATAAATACATATGCATGCATGTATATATTTAGGAATTATTTGCCTATAAATAACGTATATATATATATATATATATATATATATATATACAAATGCATTATTTATAAATATTTTATATATGAATAACACATTTTCTTAAATACATGCATGTGTGTAATTATATAATTATACATAGATAATTAAATAATTATACATAGCACGCACACATATATTATGTAAACACACACATACATACATACATATACATACATATATATATATATGTATGTATGCATGTATGTATGTATGTATGTATGTATATATATATATATATATATATATATATATATATATATATATATGTATGTATGTATGTATATATATATATATATATATATATATGTATGTATATATAAACAAAATGTTTGTTAGATGTGATTAATTGCGATTAATTGATTTGACAGCACTAATTTTATCATGCCAATCTACTCTTCAGCTATGAATTCTACTTAATTTTCAGATATAATATCTGTGCACTTCAAATATTAGGTTATTGATCGGTCACAAACTCATTGTGACATGTCCAAAAGAGGCAGTTTTTGGTTTTGTCAGTCATTCAGTCTGATATGTGTGGTTTAATTCAGATCAGAACCATTACGTTTTGTGATCTGGTTTAACCAAGTCATTGAAAAGATCCACCTCAAATAAACAATTATTTTACAAATTGGCCGTGTCTGATATCACATACTCTCTATTTTGAATAAGTAATTACTTCACAACCATTAAAAAAATATGTTCTACATAGTATGAATGAGTGTACTATGAGGCCTTTATTTACAATATAGTATACAGAAGATTTTGTTTTTAGTTGACTCTGTTCTCAGTGAGTTTTGTTAATTGCAAGAAAAGTTGAAATGACACATTGTATGCGTGCAGTGTTATTATAGGCGCAATGTTTTGTTTGCAATATCTAGCTCATTAAGTCTAATTTCACTTTTCAGGCTGTAGACACAAGCGGACAGCTTCAGACGGGGACCAAAAAACAAGGATTGCCCCGGGAAACAAGAACGCCTGGTCACTGTGGTAAGAGAGTGGTTAGTTAGAGATGAGCCAAAATGATTTTGTTTGGTCCTACTGTGTTATTAATATGAGCCATTAATGCGTCATACTTTCTGTAACTCTCTCTCTGTTCATCTCCACTGTCTTTTCTGCCCACTGAGTCCATTAAGCACAGAAAGCTGAAACGGTGTACAGGCTGATGATAGTTTCTCTCTCAGCCTCTGGCCCTCTCCACTCCATCAACCTCTTTCTCTTTTTATCTGTCCCCCTCTCTCTTTCTACATTTTCTGTCTTCGCTTTCAGTAAACTCGACCCCTTTTTGCGTTAGCTGAGGTTAGAAACCTCACAAGTGTGTGTGTGTGTGTGTGTTCTTCATCTGTCCTCTGGGCCAAATTGTGTTGGTATTCCTGGCTGAAATCAGGGCATGCATCATGATGGCCTCAATTGGCTCATTAGGGCAGAACCCACCTGAGCCCCAGAATTACACACACAAATAGAGTTAACTAAAGCAAGATATATTTATTGGTGGCACTTGCAAAGGCACTATATACATAGAGTTCGATCTGAACCCTACCACTGCATTTTGTGCTACAGACATGAGCTATACCTCAAATCATGTGGATTGTTGAGCAGAGTCGTTTTATAGAATGCAAAAGTCCCATTCCGGAACTATCCCATTAATTTTCGCCATAGAAGAATTGATTTTGAACATATAAACCTTAGTAAGACAGGCTTACCATGAGCTATGAGGTTGTTAATCGGTGGTATATGCTTTTGTAGAAGCCATCAGCTTGCATTATTTAAACTTGATTGTTAAATAATCATTTTTAACAGCAGAATTCTTGGTGTTCCATGATTATGCAGAAAAATCTCCACTAATTAGAGAATTAAACAAGAAAACTGCACCAAAATAACACATTAGCGCTCATCCACTCAAATGAGCACTGCAAATGACCTAGAGTTAGTTTCCCTATGCTCTAAAATACTTAAATATTTGTATGCAAAGCATAAAAATAAAAATAAAATGTATTCTTTCTAGTTATTGTCTTGTAGAGATATACCGTATATATACCCTGAACCAGTGGTTTCACAAGAAAATATTTTAATATTTTTAATACTTTTTATTTTTATTGTTTTTTAAATATTTTTATTATCGCTCTTGTAAGCTTGCAGCAAGGATGACAAAATATGTTTTCATACAAACTGCATGTTTAGTGTAACCATATATGTTTATGCACAAATAATAGCCTATAATATTGAAGATACAATAACAAAAACATCAGTAGGCCCTTTGTAATTTAAAAATGTAAGCCTAGGAGAAGCCTATATATTGGCCCGATTTGAAATGCAAAAACAAATGTATTCACACTGGTGTGTAGGTAAAAAGTTATTTGGTGTATGGTGTGCAAGTTTTTTGTAAGGCTTTATCAATGCAAGGCTTTATTTTTTCACGTTTTGGCGCTATAGCGAGCGATAATAAACTTGTGTTTATTAACAGAATAATGCGTCTTTCGGAAGAACACTGTAGCCGGAACTACTTCTCTCTCTGTGTGCGTCTATGAAGAGTCACGCAGGATCCCGAACCAGTGTAAAATAGTCCCAATGTAGGTGTACCATAGTGGTTCAGGATAAGACAAAAACACGGATTGATGGATTCATGATGAACTCGCTTTGTATAAATTTTGAAAAAAAAAATAGTTAAGGACTTTTATTTAATGCTCATTGCTCAAATCTTTTCAGACGTGACCCCCTGTTGGGAAGCGATGCCCTGGACCACTAAACCAGTCACTTGGGTAAATGTTCTGAAATTGTTATCTATCCATTATAAAGCTGAATAGATGAGCTTTCCATTGATGTATGGTTTGTTGGGATAGGACAATATTTGACCAAGATACAACTATTTGAAAATCTAGAATCTGAGGGTGCAAAAAATTGAAACATTGAGAAATTTGCCTTTAAATTTGTCCATTTATGTTCGCGATTGCGCAGCATTCACTTACAGAAATAAATGTTTTATAGATTTGTCCAGTTTTCAAATGCTTTAATGCTTCAAATCAAAGGCACTTTACAGTACGGGTGCACTAATATGCATTAATTCATGCTTAACTAATGCACAGATAATCATGAGTTAATGTATAATTAATGAAGACCTAAACCATTAATTAATGATTATTGCATCAGCAACTAATAAAGAGTCTATATGATTAATAGATTAAGTAATACATGAATTGCTATTAATTCAACGTGTCATTGTGTATTAATTCCTTAAAAACATATTTTATTAACTAAAAGTGTGTTAATTACCACAGTTAGTCAAAGCTATGCACTTCAACTTCCAGTTGTCTGCTTTAATTAATCATTAGCTAATGATTTGCAAAGGTATCATTATGTTATGACTTTACTTGTTGAGGCACATCATTATTAACCTAGTCATTTAGTAATTGTAGTAATTTGCACATGAATTTGCACTAACAATGAAGTAATTAATCATGTATTAATGCATATTAGTGTACCTGTCATATTATCTGGAAGTTGAAATACAAGGCTTTGGCTCATTCTGGTAAATAACTTATTAATTAACACTATTAGTTAAAAAAATGAGTTATTATGGAATTAATCCTCAATTACATACAATTCATGTATGAACTAATACATTAACCTTACCTACTCTTAATTAGTTCCTAATGTGGTAATCATTAATTTAGTAGCTTGGATAATCATTAGTTACACATTAATTCAGTATTATCTGTGCATTAGTTAAGCATGAATTAATGCTTATTAGTGCACCCGTATTGTAAAGTGTTACCTGTGAAGAATACATCCAGAACCAAGGCCGCTGAAAAAGTGGAAAAAGACACTATTGCTTTTCTAACCATTTTTAACCCTACATATGAGCAATAGTGATGCTTCACCTTAGCATTCATCACAAAAAAGAATGTGTAGTGTATAGTGCACAGTAAGCAGTGCGCTGGTCGTTCCAGGTGGCATGTCTCTTTCCTCACCTTCTCCTCCCGCCTCCTCTCAGGGGGATTCTATGATGTCATGTCTCCGTGTCACCCTTCCCTGCCCCGCCCCTCTCCCTCGGGACATTAGCCAATTTGCCAAAGTGCCTGAGTGCCCCTCCCCCCACACCCTCTCGCTCACACTCGACCTTTGACCTCGCCATTATCAGTGCGGTGTGACACCACAGCGGGACATCTCGCTGAGGCAATAGGCCCACAAGTGCACGTAACCGCTACAAATCACCAATGTGTGTGTGAGCAAAAAAAGGGGGAGTTGTGTGGGTTTGGATGTGTTGGCTTGATCGTGTGTGTGTAAAATTCTGATATATGGAACATGGGTGCACTAGCAGCGTGTGTGTGAGTCTGAGTAATGTTAGCACATATGTGTGTGGGGGGTAAAATGGATTTAACCTCAGTCAGCAGGGGCTGCGCCATCTGAGAATTGTTCTCAGATGATAAGCTGTTGTGCGCGCCTGGTTTTACACGTGCGCTCGCACAAACACACACAGAAACTGTCCGATACTAACTCACTGTACAGATGGACCTGATGGAGTGACGCACACACACACTTCTTAGAGTGACGCCATCCTCAGCCTTCAGCTGGTGATAAATCATACTACTCTTCCACACTCCATCTCACCAGAGAGAGAGAGAGTAGAGCTAAAAAGAAGAGCGATGTCACTGGGCAGTCCATCACCTTTTTGTGAAAGAGACTGAAGGTAGAAAGATGGTGAGGGGAAAAACAGAAAGAGCTAGAGACGTTCCATCAGCTCTTTCCAAGGACAGGTGTGCAATCTTGTGAATGTCATAATTGAAAGCTGTTTTTTTTTAAAGCTGAGCCGGATTGAATTCTTTCTACAGCCAGGGTTTCCTGAAAATAACCATGGCACTGCTCTGCAGGAGCGCTGTATTATTTGAAAAAATCCCAGAGATAAATATAGGGTTATGTACGGTGTAAGTGGATAGGCAAAGTGCTTAAGGAAAAGAAACATCACAACAAGAGCAAAGTACCATGCGTTTTTGTGGTTTTTATGTGAGAGTTTTACCTATGGCAAGGCCTAGGCAGAATCTGTGGATGTAAAAAAATAAATAAAAATCCATGAGGATTTAAAGGAAAATCTGCAGAATGGATTGAAACGCAGAATGCTTTCATACAACGAAAGTGATTAAGGGGCTGTTAATCTCTAAAAATAGCAAAATGTTATTAATTAAGCTTATTCCTCTGTCACTGCTTTCAAAGATCGTTCACATTTGCATACTCTACCGTTCAGAAATGTATTGTGAAATATTATCACTATTTAAAATACATTTCTTCTGATTTTAATATATATATTAAATGTCACTTGATTCCTGTGATAAAAGCTGAATTTTCAGCTTCATTACTCCAGTTTTCACTCTTCAGTGTCACATGATTCTTCAGAAATATGCAGATTTAATGATCAAGAAATATTTATGATTATCAATGCTGAAAACAGTTGTGCTTCGTAGCCCTCAATCGGGTCATGGGGTCTATACGACCCCAATCGACTTTTACTTAATAAAAAAAGGATCCTTTCATCTCAGTGGAATAAGATTTTGTGACTTTTCATACATTATCTATCTATACACACACAAAACTGGACTTGATTCGGTTGTTTTGACTGTAAAAAATTGTTTACACTTCTGGTCTTCGGGGTCAATATGACCCCACATTGAATTGAATGGGAAATGTGAAAAAAAACTAAATATATTGTCTTCATGTGTCAAAAAAAAAAAAAAAATAAAAAAATCCGGCATAAATCTGAATTTTTTTACAGAGAAATGAAGGCCTATTACTGGAGCATAAATGCAATGTATCATAAAAAATAATAATATTTCATATGCAAGCTAATGGTGTAGTTGAGGAATTTTGTGGTATATGGATACAAAAGTACTTTATATCTCCAAAAATACAGCATTAATGAATAAATGAGAAGTAAACAAAAAAAATGTATTATTTGTATGATTAAAAATGTATATTTTTTGTACAATTACTCAATCAATTGTTGGGGTCGTATAGACCCCGAATCCCAGAAGTGTAAACAGGAAACGAAGACCATTTGAAGGTTAATATATTCATGGTAACTGATAATTTCTTTTCAGGATTCTTTGAATTTAAAGTTCAAAAGAACAGTTTATTTGAAATAAAAATCATATTATAAATGTCTTTACTGTCACTTTTGGTCGGTTTAATGCATGCTTGCTGATTTGAAACATAAATTTTTTGGATCTTTTGAATGTGACCGTATATTTATCGTATCTGTAATGCCGCACAATAATGATCTTGCAATTCACGTTTGAATATGCATTTAAGAGCTATAGTGGAGTTACAGTGAATCTCTTTAAACAGAGCAGAGAGTCTAGTACATTCTAATTGGCAACTGAAAGCATTATCATATTATCCCAAATATTTAATAAACAAACCCTCAAGGGGAACTCTGGGAATAGCTAGCGTTCCAAATTCCATCAGCGGCGATTTCTCTGGATTCAGATTCAGCGTGCATAAAACGAGGCATTGAGATCTGACCTCTGAATGCCACAGGGTGAGTGACATTACCTTTGACCTCTGTGCCCTCTGCCACATTGATCTATTTGCTGATTGGATCATAGGGAGCGAGAGTGAGGGGTTTTTGTGGCTAAGTGGCGCGGGGAGGGAACAGACAGAAATGAATGGGGTTTTGTTCTGAATTAAGAGTGGAGACTGTTTGCCTGACTGAGCCATTGTTGAAGCGCTTCAGTTGTTTTCCCTCATAATTCTTTAATGACATCATAACGCTCAAAATGATGTCATAATCGTCACAAAAGCCGCCTCCTTTTTTTAAGAATGCCACTATTCATTTCAGGTGTCAATGATTTTTCCTCATTCCTGTCACTATGCCTTTTTTTCCCCCGCTATTTCTTTTTCCGCCACTCACCGTTTCTCTCTTTCTCAGTCCTGCTTCTATTCTGAGTCAGGTATAAGGGATAGCGGAGAAGGACGCGCATGTGTGTGTGTTTGTGTGTGCGCTGACAGATTGGATTAGAGAGGGATGCGTTTGTAATCGGGAGGTATTATCTCCGTCCGTCTTGTGCATTAGGGAGCATTAGCTCTCCTGGGATGGGGAGGTACTGCTGCGGGGGGTACTGTACACGGTACCTGCCCTCCTGCTATCTATCTCCCTCCATCCGCCCCGGGGACCTGCAGATAGCACCCATTACTGTCAGCCTCGCCTGCCTCTAATTGGTCCAGATAGGAGCCCGTCGCGCTGAGGGAGGGGTTTTAGATTCGATTAAGAGTTTTGATATGTCGTTTCTAAATTTTTAATGACCAGTAACTGAAAAACAATGCAGCACATTAAATGCAGTGGGCTACACAAGACAACCAAGCCTAAATATTAGGCGGGGACACCTGGACGCGCAGTACACATATGGTCCCCTGGTGCAAATCAGAAGTGTTTTAAGAGAAATGATTGTGCTGAGACTCTAAACTCATAAACTAGAGAGCTGCCTTTCTGTCTGCTGCCTACATAGACAGCTTCCTAACTGAAGTGGAATGATAAGTGACTTGATTTTGTTGTGTGCAACCCCATAGGCCCTAAAAATACCCTTTCCAATACAGATGATTTGACACTTTGATTTCAGAGTTTGGTGTTGGCATGTTGCTGAGTTAACTCATCTAAAAGCACATAGCACACACAAATATGAGTAAAATATTCAAAGAAATTTTTTTTATTACTTTTAGACATTGGATGAAGTATATTACAAAGTATAATATTTATATAAAGTAGCCTTTGATTGTTAGACATATTTTATAAAATTTTCATTCATGTTATGTTTTTTATTAACATTTTAACTATTTACAACAAACAAAACCAAACCAACAACGCCAGACATTTATAATTATAACAAATATTTTATATATATATATATATATATATATATATATATATATATATATATATATATATATAGTTTGCCCAGAATTAATCATACCCTTGGTAAATATTGTAAAAAATGGCTGTAAAAAATAAATCTGCATCGTTTATCCTTTTGATCTTTCATTAAAAAAATTGGCAAAAATCGAACCTTCCTGTGAAGTAAAAGAATTGAAAATGGGAGAAATCACATTATAAAATAAATGTTTTTCTCCAAAACACATTGGCCACAATTATTCATAATTGACGCCTAAGAATTGTTTATGAATAAAATATCTATTAAGTATATTGCCATTAATATTGTGTGACTAGGAACATGAAATTGTCCAATCATTACTTCTTGATTCGCAGGAGTTTTAATATGAGGAAACACAAAGGCCAAATTCCCTGAATCATCCATCACAATGAATAAAACCAAAGAACATGGTTCTGATGTGCATCAAAAGATTGTTGTGCTTCACAAAATAGAAAGTGGATGTAAGAAAATAGCTAAAGAATTGAAAATTCCCATTTTGACCATCAGGGCAATAATTAAGAAGTTGTAATCAACTAAAGATGTTACGATTCTTCCAGGAAGAAGATGTGTTTTCTATATTTTCTTAATGGATTCTGAGAATGAAAGTTTGAGTGGCCAAAGACTCTTCAAGGATCACAGATGGAGAATCGCAGAGATTAGTTGAGTCTTGGGGTCAGAAAGCCTATTAAAAAAATCAAACAACCCCTACATCCCCACATGTTGTTTGGGAGGTTTTTAAGAAAAATGCTCCTCGCTCATCCAAAAACAAACTCCAGCATATTCAGTGGTCAGACACGACTGGATCTTCAAACGGCACAGGGTTCTGTGGTCAGATGAGACTAAAAAAAGAGCTTTTTGGCAGCAAACACACTAGATTGGTTTGGTGCACACAAGGATAAAAAGTACAATTTAATGTGTACAATTCTATTTTTCTGCTGGAGGTCCTGGACTTCTTATTCAGATACATGGCATTGTGGATTCTATCAAATTTCAACAGATAAAAAATCAAATCCTGATGCCTTCTGCTAGAAATCTTATAATGGGCCGTGGTTGGATTTTTCATTCGAACAACGATTCAAAACAAACATCAAAATCAACACAAAAATGTGTTAGGGAGCACAAAATGAAGCTTCTGCCTTAGTCTTCAAATGTTTCTCCCTGGGCAGTGAAAAAGGTTCGCTTTTGGTTTGCACTTCAGAACACAGCGTCTTGTTGTCGACATGATGTTTTTGAAGTGGCCGTATCTTATTCAAATAACTTGTCAAGTTGACGATCTAGATAGAGAAAAAGCATTTCGTCTATTCGATCCATATCAGGTACTCAGAGTCGACTCTTAGTTTTGAGAGACAATAAACTTTGGTGAACTTTCATATTTAAAACTTGTTTTAGACAGGATGTTTTTCGTTCACTTAGATCTATGTTACACACTACATGAAAGATAATTTTCAAAATTCCATAATAGGTGCCATAACACAAAGTATAAGTGTTAAAAAATGAAAATATTAAAAACTTTAGAAAAGCCTCATCACAGTTCGTGAAAAAGCTCCATATGATTCATTAAGATTCACAGTAGAGCTGTCTGTTATTCAACTTTTTGGACTTCTACTGTACACTAACACTGTAAATAACACTACTGTTTACTCTGAACGTAAGCATTAGCTGAAGCCAGTCAGCAGTATGAACTCTGGAGAGAGAAGAGAGACTTTTCAGAAGACATTTTCTTTAAAGCTTTATTTGTTCCAGCCTAAAAAAATGAAATAATGTTCACTCGATGCTATGTGCCTTTCTGTAGTTGGCATTCCCCAGTAGATTCGGGCTTTATTTATTCAACAAAGCTCTGACGCGTTCTGCGGATCGCAAAGACAATCTACTAACAATGTGCAAAAGAGCAACAACACCTTTTAAATAATGTACGCCTTCAGAGCATCTGAAGCTAATATTCTTTATCTCATGCGCAGACACTTTTCACTTCTTTGGTCTTTCCTCTTTTGTTTGCGTTTGCTTTTCCCAGTGCGATCTGGCGAGTGTACACCACACGGTGTTTGTTTGTGTTTGAATGAGTCTTGCATGTGGTTGTCGGTGTGTGTAAATGATGAGTGTGTCAGCGTCTATGTATGGTGGAATGTCATAATGCAGCTGATACCCAGGCTATTAACTTGTTGACACTTTGGGTCAGTTTGACAGAGGCCTAATGCTCAGTGTGACAGAGTGGAACCTCTTCATTATCCCCAATGTAATGGTCTCATCGCTGAGGGCTTTCTTCTCCTCTCGCTCCATCTCCGTCTCTCTCCCTCGCGTTCCCCTCATTCCTAATTTGCAGCATGGTTCAGTTTGGCAACATTCTCCTTATTTCCTTCACCCATATCCTTCCTCATCCCTCATTCATGTCTGGTTCTCTTGCTCAGCATCCTGTCCTGGTCCTCTGGCCTTCATTATTCACCCTCCATCTTTCATTTCTCTCCTTTGGCTCATCACTTCATCTTTTACTCTCTGTCTTCCTGATTATCTTCTCTCTCTTGGTTGTTCATACATTCTCCACCACATTTTCTCCTTCTCTGCTCAGCTATCCTTTATTCCATCTGCAATATCTAAGAGAATCTCACAAAAGCTGTCAAGAACAAGTCTGGGTCATATTTCACCCCAAAACCCAGAAGCGATTAATGCCACTTAGCTAATTTCTGCAAGACTTGGCCACTAAATTGCGATCATACAGGCTCCAAAACCCCACCAAAGAAACTAAGGCATCATGATTTATCAAAATAAAGCCTTATACTGGAAACCGGTGGTTGTTAACAAAATAATAGGTTTTGACCAACAATTTGCATATTCATTTTACAGTTGTACTTTTAATTATAATAATTTTTTCCTATAATACAATAGTTATATTTCTTATTTTGTTATATTTTTGTTTAGTCAAATAATCATCATAAAAAAAGAAAGTATTATTATTGTATTTTCCAAAATACTTGATTTTTTTATTTTATTTTATAGTGATATGTTACAATAGTAATATTAATTTTTTTATTTAGGTTTGTTAATTTAATTAACAAATAATTAAATAATACAGATAAAAATAATATTAATAATAATTATTATTATATATTTCCTAAATTCTTGCTTTTTACAGTGAAATATTACTATAGTAATATTTCTTATTTGGATTCATTTTTTGTTTATTAATATTAATTATAGATCATTATTTTTAGTAATATTGATATGCAATAAAACGAATTAGGCCAAAACATGCAGCACAATAAACAAGCAAAGCAAAACTTTTTTTAATCGCAATCATAATCGCAATAATTTAAATTAGTTTAAAATTACACCGACCTCGCGCGTCTCCCGCGGCCGTCACTCGTCCCGCTCGCCACAGTAAACATGATGAATGGCGACTGTAGAACGCAAAAGCCGAATCCCGGACATTTTGTGCGATCTCGAAACACATTTTGGGGCAGACTCATCACGGAGACTCACTAGTAGCCTAGACTTGTTGTTTAACTACTGCGCTCTGTTAGCGGTAGGCGTGGCCTCCTAGGGCAGCGGAGCAAGTGCATTCTGGGAGTTGTTGTCTTTCATCCACATAAGCCAAAAATACATTTTCTGGCTTTTCTCAGTCTAGAATGCTCCAAATTCAAAAATAATTCAACATTTCTTTTACATAAACGACTCATTTTAAATACACATTCATCTTTCCAGAGGTGGAGTATCTCTTTAAAAATGTGATCTGGCCATGTTTTCGTAAGATCTTCCTGCTCATTTTCTCTCTGTGTGTGTGTCTGCGATTTTGACCCGCCTCCATTTCCACCTTCTTTTCCCGTTCAATTTATATTCCTCCTCTCCACCTCCCTCCTCTTCTCTAATTCTCTCCCTTTATCCCCTCCCTCTATTTTTTCCACTTTATTACTTTCTTCGATTATCCACTCCTATCTTCCCCACTCAATACTTTCATTTCATGCTCCTCTCCTCTAATCTTTCACCCAATTTCTTCCTCGTTTGCTCTTGTCTTCCTGTTTTCTCTGTTTTAAGAGGATGTCCCATGCTTGCCTCACTCTGTCTGCCTCTCTTTTTTAACAGTCTTAGGTTTTTTCACCTGATTGTCACGTTTTCTCACCTCATATTCACCTTTTCTCATTCTTGTCAGTAGAAAAGTTCCTCAGCGTTTACCTCTACAGACTTTTCAGGTGAATCCATGGGTGAATCTCACAAAGAAATGTGTGGGTCATATTTCACACAGATATTGAAAGAATAAAATAAGAAACTAAATTAATAAAGTTTGATGACAAACTTTGATGTTGGCTTGACAAAGCCTTGTCTGAAAGATTGAAATGCCTTTAAAAAGCTTGAAGTTTGCAGATTTAACTCCATCAATAAAATGTTATCAACACTGTTAACGTTTTAGCATATGCTAAAACGTTAGCAGTGTTGCTAGCATGCATGATTAAGCATGTTGTTAGCCTGTTTATATCATGATTTAACACATTGATAACATGTTTTAGCATGATTTAACTCTTTGCTATCATATTTCTCGCATGACTTAACATGTTTTAACATGTTGATAACATGATTTAGTATTGTGATTGTGACATTTTAAAATGTTGCTAGCATGATTTAGCATATGTTAGCAGCTAGCAGTAGTATAGTCTATATATTATATTCTATGTATTCTATATTCTATATAAAATATATATATATATATATATATATATATATATATATATATATATATATATATATATATATATATATATATATATATATATATATATATAATCAAATAAATAAAGCCTTAGTGAGCATAATAGACTTCTTTCAAAAACAGACTTTTTGCCGGTAGTTTACCACAATAGAGAACAAAAGGTGCTCGCAATTTCTGTTTCATGCCGACTTTAACCGTTTTTGTAAGATCTTTTCAGCCATTTCTCTTGTACTGCAAACTTCAGTTTCCCAGGGGAAAAACTAAGCCCAATCTACTGACCTTTCCGGAAAAGGCTTTTAACTTGGGATACCCTGGCTTTCACATGCCACTACATGCGCACTTAAGAAAAAAAATGATGGCATAAACAATTGAAAACATGCTGTCTTGGCACAGCTAATACACTCTCTCATGCACCTACACACACACACTTGATCTGTTTTCATCTGTGCTCTATCATTCTGTCATAGCATCCCTCCATCTCTGCAGGAGTGTTTTTGCTGATGCCTGCAGACGTAATTTACTACGCCTCATTCCCACATGCCGGCTGACTCACAACTTACTCACCGCAAACTTACCTTCATAAACGCTTTCTTGTAAGTTTGTATTATTGTGAGCCCACTGGATGCTCAGAAGGTGCTCTTTAATGACTCAGGAGGCACAAGTTGTGTTTAATTGAAATATCAACTTGGTCTCAGATGTTTATCTGTAGGGAAATTATAGTAAATGTGTTGTATAGTTGACATACAGGGTGATCAGACTGCACAAAAAAAAGACAAATATCTAAATATTCTTACAAACAAGATAGTTACTTGAGAAATTGAGATATAAAATCTTATGCTTTAAGATATTACATTTACCTTTAATGCAGTGTGTAATATAGCTGTTCGTCAATGTAAAAAGTCTGCAAAGTTTCAGAAATCAAAGTGCATGATAAATACAGTTATTTTCATGTCTCCTAAAACAAAGACCCAATTCTGAACTGCCGGGAATGAGTGGTCCGTCATTCCAGTCTTACTTCCTGCTCAAACCTAGGTAGGTTTTTTACAAATAATGCCAGGCTATGGTCTTCGTTGGCTGCCCTCAAACAATGTCTACTTTGACCCTCAAACACTGTAATCGAAGCTGAGGCTTGGAAGACTTCGGTTCATGTTGTCGACATGTCAAATTTGGTAATGCTTCCTTTTACAGTACAGTACTTGGTGTGTTCTTACTTAGAAAGTACTGGCTAATATAAGGTAAGTACATGGGTTAGGGGTAGGTTCAGGATCAGTACCTAGTTATTACTCAGTAATTGTAATTATTATAATAAGTACATAGCATGTACATGGGTAACAAGACTATAAAAGGAAGCATTACTGCAAATTCTCTTTGCCTGGAGAGGCTTCTCTGGATGTAATTTGGACATTATAGGTGGAGCTAGAAGGTCCAACCACACCATAAACCTACCCATAATTCTATCCCTCCATCCATTAGATCCAAAGAGGTGGAGCTGGACTCGTCAAACTCAACCCATGACGTCCAGGGAGGTGGAGCTGGATGACATTCAAATCTGCAGTAAGCACCACTTGTTTGCATGCACTTCCAATGGATGAGTATTCTGCTTGTATTGATACGGTAAAAAACAGATGCCATCGTTATTGTTGGGCTAAACTGGGCCATCTGACCAATCAGAGCAGAGTAGATCAATCACAACAAACTGGGCCATCTGATCAATCAGAGCTGAATGTTGAAGAGTTTTATAGAGAACTATTCCTTTGTCCTGGCACATCCAAAACCTTTATCCTATTCAATATCTGTAGAGAACAGGACTCAAAACATAAGAATATCCAACCCAATCTCACGTGAATTCGTACAAATTTTACGAGGTGGCTAATTCGTAACAATTCGTATGCACCTCACTTGTACGAATTAGTACGATTTTGCTAAATCGTACATATTTTAGGAATTGGCCAATCGTATGAATTTGTATCGAATGACCTACCCCTCAAATGACCAACAATCAAAAACACTTTAAGAATTTACGATCGCCCGTGACCTTTTGAACGTAATTACGTATTACGTGACGTTACAAACGCGCCTCCAGAATAGAGCTAGGCTATCATTTGTCCTTAGAAAAGTTACATTTTTGGAATAAGTTTTGAAATAACCCATCGTTTCGCATGATAAGACCCTTTTTCATTGTCTGGTGTCGTTTAAAGACATTTGAAGCTGGATCTGAAACTGTTATTAACGATCTTTTGGAGCTTGGACCGTCTGGTTCCCATGGAAGTCCATTATATGGAGAAATATCCTGGAATGTTTTCATCAAAAACCTTAATTTCTTTTCGACTGAAGAAAGAAAGACATGGACATCTTGGATGACATGGGGTGAGTAAATTTTCAGCAAAAGTTTTTTCAAAAGTGAACTAATCCTTTAAGTCAACAGCATTCATAAACACTCTGAAAAGCGTTTATGCGTGTTGATAGCACGCCAAAAATGGAAACACGAATTGGCGTGTCATACATATGGCATTTCATGAGATCAGTCTGAACTCAGAGGAGAACAATCAAAACAAAAGTCTTATTTTTGCACTTAAGTTGATTGTGGTCTAGGATAAACAATTGAGATATGAAAGAGATTTAATTTGTGATTGGGTTTGTTTGTGCACTTTGGCTCGTGTCTTTCTCTCACGCACATACAAACAACAGGCACAGATGACGTTATCCATCAACTCCAATATGATCACATAGCTTTGACAGGCCACAGTTGACTGACACCTACATTAACCAATCAGACTCCCTGCCCCCCTTGCGTCCTGTACAGCCAGAGTTCTGCCGGCTCCCTGGACTCAGCGGAGCTAATACATCATGTGACGGTCCGTGTGGCTGTCCTGCATGCGCGAGTCGTAAATGTATAGATCAGGACGGGTGACAGTCTCACGGCCCTGTGGTAAAAACCTCACGGCATGATGGATGTGGACTCCAGAGGAAACCGCTATCAATCAAAAGCACAACAGGGAACAGCAGTTCTGCTCGACGTGGGTTTTTGTGCAACAAGACTCTAATTAGAGGATGAGATAGAGGAGATAACAGATCACTTCTTGCAGCCAAAAACTACTTTCTGGATCAGTAGTTTTGTCTTTGCTAGTTAAAATATTTACACTAGTTAAGAGTTTACACTACCATTCAGTAGTTAGTAAAAAAAGTCTTAAGGCTGCGTAATATGATCAACAGCATCATACTCCAGCCTTCAGTGTCACATGATCCTTCAGAAATCATTATTATATGCTGAGTTGCTGCTCAAGAGAGATTTCTTGTTACTATTATCAATGATGAAAATAGATGTGCGGTCCAAATTTGTGGTGAAAAATGGTGGTGGTTTCTTTTATGAACAGAAAGATCAAAAGAACAGCATTTATTTTGAAATATATATATTTTTGTAACATTATAAAAGTCTTTACTGTCACTTTTGATCAATTTAATGTGTTCTTGCTGAATAAAAGTATACATTTTTTATAGTCTTTTGCATTTTAACTTTTATTGAAATCAAAACATTAACAGAAAGAGTTATTAGGTAATAGTGGCCTACAGCTGATCAGCAGAAGTATTTCAGTAAGACAGTAATAACATGAGTTAGCCAGTTAAAAGGAGACCAACACTATATAAAAATCGATCTTTCAAGAGCAATCGGTTTGCGAACCTTGTATTGAACTCTGAGATTTGAAAAGTCGTGAGTAAAATAAAGGGAACACAGCAAAAGTTTAGGATTATACTGCTGATGAAGATGAATTTTAACCACTGATTCTTCACATACAAAAAAAACTGGCTTTACCTTCACATTGTAGATCACAGCGTCTTCTCAACATGAGGTTGATGTTTTCCCTGGTGTCTGCGTGGCATGAGCTGACAATAAGCGGGCGGGCAATATGTTAATGCTTCGTCTTGACGTCACAACGAAACGGCATATGACTCTGTTTGAAAAACGATTCATTTTATTGACTCCTTGACATTGAGTAAGAGTCGACTCTTACTTTTGAAAAACAATGACTATGTTTACATGCAGCCGATTTTTGGGTTATGGTCGGGTTAAGGTCACTATTCAGGTTTCTGAAACATTAGGAATAACCTGTTTACATGCGTGAGCAGAGAGAGTTTCTCCTGTATACATGGAATTGCAATATCTCGATAAAACGGCGATGCGCTGTTAGCGTCTAGACGTGCGGACTTTAACCCTCAGGTGCTCTTCGTTTCGGAGTCACACTTGTTATCTTCCTGGTCAAAAGTGATTCTATATATATATATATATATATATATATATATATATATATATTATTTTTCAAAAAAATATTAATGCAGTATTTTAGTTTAATATAGAGTCTAGGCCTTCAGAAAAAAAATAGTTTTTGAAGAAAATTAGCACCATCTGATTACAGTATAGAGAAAAAGCGTAGAATCATGGTGTAACCACTAGATAGCATGTTACAGCTCTCTATGAAGAGGCATGTGAATTCCCCAGCTGTTTATGAACACATTTTTGTTGTTGTTGTTGTTGGTGGATTTGAATATATAATTGAAACAATCTCAAAAACTATTTCTTATAAAAAAATTTGACAAAAAACAAAAATTCACATTTTTTTTTCTTCATTTGTTTACAATTTCACATTCATTTCCTATGGGGGTAATTTCTGACCAAAGACCACAAGTGTGACTATTTTTTTAAGACCACTTAGCATGCTCAGATCATGACCTCAATTTTTTTTTGTGTTCACATACATGATGCCATAAAAGTCACCAAGTTTTGTAACATTGCGATGAAGCTGTGATTTTTAAATATTCAAAACAGATTTCTTTAATCACAATTTATTGGTGTTTTGTGTATAAAAGTGTGTGGGGGTGGGTATGTCTGTTTTGCACTCTTGATGTTTTAGAGTGTCACCCCTTCAATGCTGAGCACTTTTTTCTGCATCGATGGCCGATTTGTAGGTTGTACACATAAAAATTCTCTCAAGTTTTTGTGTTTTTGTCAATTTCCCATTCATTTCCTATGGTCGGTCATTTTTGACCGAAGAGCACAAGTGTGACTATTTTTTTTCCAACCTGCTTCGGATCATGACCTCAATTTTTTTTGGGTTCACATACCCAATGCCATAAAAGTCACCAAGTTTTGTAACATTCTGATGAAGCTGTGATTTTTAAAAATTCAAAACAGAAACATTTTTGGTCAGAAATGACCGAAGAGCACCTGAGGGTTAAGACGCAATATGCGTCATTTCTGTATTTCTGCGTCATTCACAGATAGCGATTGCCTTTGTTTGCGCTGTGATGCTGGTAACGTTACTGACCTTGCTCCCAATAGTATGCTGTGCTGTGTCTCGCCTGCTCTCGCCATGTTTACTTCCGGTATACTGCACGCTGATTTTTGTATGCGCTGAGAAGTTTCTCTACTCAAAAGACCAAGATTCCTTGCACAAATCACTATGGGGATATGCCGATATGCGTTTACATGAGCAAAAATTCGAGGTTAGAAAAGGATACCCAGGATAATATCCCGGTTTTTAAAATCTGGGATATGAGCATATTCAGGTTTTTGCCGGTGTTTACATGGCCGTTTACGAACGGGTTATTGCTAATATCCCGGTTTTGACCGGGTTATTGGCTGCATGTAAACATAGTCATTAACTTTATATCCGGTGCACTTTCATTCCCTTAGAGCTGTTACACACTACATGAAAGGTCATTTTCAAAAAGCCACAATAGGGGCCCTTTAAGGAAAATGGTGTTTTACGGTGCATACAACAGAGATGGAGCTGTGATATGCTGCCTGCCGTATGTGTGTTTATGTCCGCTGTACAGCGCCGGCCATATGTCAGCATTCTGTGGTCACATCTGTCGAAGGGCGCACTCACAGATTGGGAGTGTGTGAATGTGTGTGTATAGAGAGAAAGAGAAAGAGAGAGAGAGAGATTCCCGAGCCCTATACGCCTGCCATATCTCATATTCATGTCTCTTTCTGTCACCTGTTCATTTGTATGGCTGTGACAGATCTCATTATGGCTTTGGCACCGCTTCAGCCGTCTTGCCAATGCAGCATTCCGGCAGGGAATTTTCAATGTGTGCACTTGTTCTGCATCGCGTGTGCACATGCACGGCCGCCCGCATCACCAATTACTGCCGTTGTCCGCTGTTACAAACATGACAGAAACAATAGCATTAATTATCTGTACACCGATTGCGCAGTTTGAGCATGTTGACGCCGTCAGTTGCTGAGAGTGTTTTAATTGTCGATTAGCTAACGAGGGCCTAATTAACGGGAATGTATATTAGTACCATCTGTCATGCGAATGTCAGGAATATCGTCATGCTGTAAGACGGTGATTAGTAACAGTGTGCTTTGTGGGTTAATATTAGCGACAAGGTTAACCTGGTGACAGAGCGTTCAGTGTGTAGAGGGAGTTTAATGTCATTACCCTATCACACTTCAAACTGTCAGATGACAATGGGTAGAAAGATTTTAGGGTTCAGGGCCAGACTTAGGGACTTAGGGGCAATATTCTTGTTTAAATAATCTACCGTCCAGAATCTAGGGGTAATGGTTATGATGTTTTAAAATATTTATGCCCATTTATGTCAAAAAAAGTTTCATGTATTTATTTTGTCTGGTTTCCCACGTGCTTGTATCTCAGAGGGTCCCGGCGGGTCAATATGAGGGGTATATACAAAATTAATACATTACAATTCATTTTTGTATTAAAATTATACTTTTTGGCATAAAGCTTTTGATCATACATATATATATATATATATATATATATATATATATATATATATATATATATATATATATATATATATATATATATAGTAGCCAATAATGTATTAGGGCTGTCAAATGATTAATCACGATTAATGACAGTCCAAAAGAAAAGTTTGAGTTAACATTATTTATATATAAAATATTTATATTTATTATATATAATATAAATTATATATAAATCTATATACAGTGTATACATGAAAATATTCCTTAAATATATATACAAGCATGTGTGTATATTTATATATATAAAATAATTATACATATTGCACCCACATATATTATGTAAACACAAACTTTTATTTTGGATGATGTGATTTAATCGTTTGACAGCCCTAGTATATATATATATATATATATATATATATATATATATATATATATATATATATATATATATATATATACACACACTCGGACTGTCAAATATTAATCGCGATTAATTGCATCTAAAATAAAAGTTTGTGTTTACATAATATATGTGGGTGCACTGTGTATAATTATTTAGTATATATTTAAATACACACACATGCATGTATATTTAAGAAAAAAATATTATTCATATATAAAATATTTATATTTATATATAATATAAATTATATGTATAAATCTATATACAGTATATACATGAAAATATTTCTTAATTATATACAAGCATGTGTTTGTATTTATGTATATAAAATAATTATACACAGTACACCCACATATATTATGTAAACACAAACTTTTATTTTGGATGCGATTAATCGCGATTAATGTTTGACAGCCCTAATATACACACACAAAGATATGGCATGAAACTCTAGATGGTGCAGGCTAATAAGTCCTTTACTCACCTGTTCCACTCTAAACAATGTTGGGTTGTTTTAACCCATATTTGGGTAAAATATGATCAAACCCAAATGTTGGGTTAAAAATTTAATTTCAAAACTTCAACTTTTATTTTCAACTGTACATTTTTGAATCGCATTTTTAACCCAACATTTGTGTTTGTCCATATTTGACCCAGCATTTTTTAGAGTGTTATTGCATCGTTATCTATATGGCACAGCTGATTGGTTCCTGCTGTATCAGTAGCCAATAAGCTCGCTGTCTCAACCTTATGTATTGGCAGTAGCAAGTCCCGTACTTGCTCTGTAGCAACTTAGCAAATCTATCCCACCAAGACCAAACATACAACAGTGTCATACCCATTACCATGCCAATCACTCCGAGAGCTGTCATGACAGAAATATATATATATTATGTCTAATAAGGTCATTATTTGAACCCAGTCCCCAAAAGTTAACTGGGTTCACTGGGATTATTTTCTATATACACACACTTTACAGACTTTTGTAAGGGTAGATGAGTGCATCAATTGAATGAAAAGAAGTATTGCTCTTGTTTAGTGTATTTAAATATATAGTTAGGACCAATTATCCTTCAAGTACTAAAATAATCATTAATGGAATCATTAAGGAACCGTAATAGCTCAGTGGATTCAGAGTCTGAATCATTAAATTTCTCAGAATCCCATCCTTAATGGTAATGTTGGTTGAAAATAATTTCTGACTCGCTTTTTGGGGAAATGTTGTGAAGTGTAGCGTCTGGTAATGTGTGTTAAGGTAATGGCTGTTAACGCAGTGTTCTGCATTGTGCAGAGCGCATTTGATAACGTTAGACAGATAATGTATGAAGTGTCAGGGAAGATGATTTGCTCTCTTCTCATCCCTCCGCGCTGCATATGGCCCTTATTGATTAAGATTAAACCCTCATCCTTTCTGCTTATTAAAATATTGATCAGGGAGCCGAGAGCAGCTAACGGGGAGTTCAAAATGGAACTGTGTGTGAGTGTGTTTGAGAGAGATTTTTGAGTGAGGATTTGCGTATACTCTTGTTTTCAGATGTTTTTTGTTGTTGGACAACAAAATGATACAATGACACTTATTAAAATGGTGTTATTAATTGTGCAGTGAAAGCTAAACAGATGGGAATGACAATGATAAACAACATTGTTTGTAGTGTGTGTGTCTTGAGACAAGTTAAAGTTGTGTTGGTGTGAGAATGTGTGAGTGTTTAAATAAATGTGTCATCGTGGGTCTGTGTTTAATCTATGTGTACAAATCAGTACCATAGTATAACCACAGGTTTTCAGAGAAAGTACCTTGAAAATGCCATGATTTGCATAATAATCATATTCCTATAGTTTCTTTTTAGCTATGGGACCAAAATATTGTAGGTTTAACTTAAAAAAGTAAGTAACCTGGTTGCCTTAACATTTTAAGTTCATTGAACTGGAAAAGGTGAGTTAATATAATGAAGCAGATTAATTTAATCATCAGAAACTCAAAATAATAAGATATCTCAACTAAATAAATTATTATAAAGTTGATTTGAAAAAAGAAAAAATGTTGTGATTACTACACTGTAAAAAAATATTGTTGGTTTAACTTAAAGTAAGTAACCTGGGTTGCCTTAACATTTTAAGTTGATTGAACTGGAAAAGGTGAGTTAATACAATGAAGGAGATTCATTTAATCTTCAGAAACTCAAAATGATATGTTATCTCAACTAAATAAATTATTTAAGTTGATTTGACAAAAGAAAAAATGTGATTACTGTAAAAAATATTGTTGGTTTGACTTAAAACCTGGGTTGCCCTTAATTTTAAGTTGATTGAACTGGAAAAAGTGAGTTAATACAATGAAGCAGATTAATTTAATCATCAGAAACTCAAAATAATAAGTTATCTCAACTAAATAAATTATTATAAAGTTGATTTGACAAAAGAAAAAATGTTGTGATTACTACTGTAAAAAAAATATTGCTGGTTTAACTTAAAAAAGTAAGTAACCTGGGTTGCCTTCAGAAGTTGATTGAACTGGAAAAAGTGAGTTAATACAATGAAGGAGATTAATTTAATCATCAGAAACTCAAAATTATATGTTATCTGAACTAAATAAATTATTTAAGTTGATTTGACAAAAGAAAATATGTTGTGATCACTGTAAAAAATATTGTTGGTTTAACTTAAAACCTGGGTTGCTCTTAATTTTAAGTTGATTGAACTGGAAAAAGTGAGTTAATACAATGAAGGAGATTAATTTAATCATCAGAAACTCAAAATAATAAGTTATCTCAACTAAATAAATTATTATAAAGTTGATTTGACAAAAGAAAATATGTTGTGATAACAAATCTTGAAAATATTTTTTACAGTATGGTAATACCATGATTTTTCTGAACAGGTGTCATTTTAATTTGTTGTTTTAATTTTCATTGTGTATGTAGAAAGAAAAGAAATATACCATGGTGTATTTCAGTGTACTGTGGTGATCCCTCTGATACCAGTAATACTGCATATTTTTTGAATATAGTACAATTGTCACCCGGCTTGGTACCTTTATCTGAAAGAGATATATACTCTCATTCAGCAAGGTTGTATTCAATTGATAAAAAGTGACAGTAAAGAGTCAAGACATTTATAATGTTATAAAAGATTTCTATTTCAAATAAATGCTGTTCTTTTAAGCTTTCTTTTCATCACAAAGTCCGGAAAAAGATGTATGACAGTTTCCACAAATATATTAAGCAGCACATCTGTTTGCAACATTGATAATAGTAAGAAATGTTTCTTAAACACCAAATTGGATTAGCGATGCTGAAAATTCAGCTGTACATTGATAAATTACATTTAAATTGTAATAATATTTCACAATATGACTTTTTTCTGTATTTTTGACCAAATAAATGCAGCCTTGGTGAGCACAAGATACTTTTTTTTATAAAGCAATGACAACTCTGAATAATTTTAGAATGTTATTGAATATGGCAATGTTAATTTGGTCTTGACGAACCAGACCTGTTACGCTGCTAAGCAAGTATGGACTTGCTATTGCTAATAAATGCTCACATATATCCAAATTTGTCATTCAAATCAAATAATTGCCAGGTTTTTTGCTATAAATTATATGCATGGCATCTGAGAACTAATTCTCATTTTTCTGTTATTTTGCCTTATATCCTGATTCAGTCATAGCCTTGTTCTTACGTAGGCTACTAGAGCACATATGCGCACTCTTCTAAAACGCAGCTGTAAATCTCAACAAACTAAAAGAGGTTTGTATATATTCTAAATAAAAGATATAGATTGTACTGAATGTCAGCTTGCTTATTTTGCTCAAGATAAGGATATATTGAGTCTACATGTCATGCAAACAAGAAACGATGCTTCTAACCACAGCTCGACAACACTGTGATGCTGTAAGCAAATGTTTGCTGGAACAATGGTTTTGGGAATGCTGATAACAACAGAATTTGCGACCATAGTTGGCTAACAAAGCTTTTGGGAAACACACCCCTGATTGCTTGCAGACTACCTGTAAAGGACCTATCAGCTGCACTCTCTAGAGTTTCATGACTGAAATTGATATTTTTAAAACCCTATACGTTTCAACGGTAGTATACTGTACCTTGGATTACCATATAAATACCATGGTTCATGAATATGGAAATGGGTTTACTGTACCAAGGTACCACCAGTGTGTGTGTGTGTGTGTGTGTGTGGTCAGTAGGAACAAAAGCAGCTATTGTTTTATGACCTGTGAGACCTCAGGTCCTCCTTAATAGTCCTCTAGAGACTCCACTCCCTATTTATCCCAGTGGACCCCCTCTTTATCTCTCTCTCACACACACACACACACACACACACACACACGCACACACACACACACACACACACACACCACACACACACATTCTCATGTTAACCTTTATCTTACACTGTAAAAAATATTTGTGATGTTAACGGTAAAATACTGTAAAAATGCTACAGTGCAAAACTGTTAATTGGTAAACAGAAAGTTTATACACGGTAAATAACTGTGAAATAATTTTACTGTAAAATACCGTTAAATTTACAGTTTTTGAAAGTGAAAAAGAACAAATCGTTGTATAATTTACAGTGAAAACCCATAAATTGACATTCCCACAATTCCCTGTGTGACACTTGACATTTTATGTATTTTTGTTCAAATAACTATGGTTCCTCATAGTTTTATTGTTGTTTTTTTCTTAATCAGTTATGTAAGACCAGTAATGGTCTAAAGATAATATATCAATACATCAATAAGTTGATTAATCCACATTTTATCAGTAAATAAATGATGGTTTATTACTGTAAATTTTAAGTTAAGTCTGTAAAACCATTAACGTTCCTACCGTATTTTAACGGTAAAGTTCTGGCAACCACAGCTGCCGTTTTTACCGTAAAATTTACGTTTTATTTTTTACAGTTTACATACAACCCTACACACACACATTCTCATGTTAACCTTTATCTTACACACAGCCCTACATACACACACACACACACACATACTCTTTCACTGCGGGACGTTGGTTGAAATATGTCTTGAACAAAACATAAATGCACAAACTACTCTTTCTTTCTCCTCTCTATTTATCCTTATCGACCACACAGCATCTCTCTCTCTGTCTTCTCTCTCAGTCTTCGTCTTTTATTCTCCAGACTTACCCAGAATGCAACAGCTCTTCTCTGCTGGATGACAGCAGAGAAGCCATTGAAGAGATTTCAGAGGGTGAAACAGTGAGAGAATGTTGCGTCTACACCAACACGCTAGCTTTTATTTGCACTTGTGTACCTCTGGTGATGTCATCAGTGATGTTTGCATTCGGTCGTGCTACTCCCACTGGGAGGTGTGTGTGGGGTAGAGGCGTTTAGGGATTGTGTGTGTATATGTATGAGATATCTGTGGCTTCAGAGATATGTTTTTATGCGTGATAGGGACGTTTTTTATTTTTTTGTGTATGCATTGTTTGTATGCGTGCGGATAGGGATGTTTTGTTTATGTGAGGTAGAGTGTTAGTTTAGTGTGTTTGCTTGTGTGTGTTCGAGGTTTATGAAGTTATTAGTGTTGTGCTGTACTTTCCTACAAAGTAGCACATGAGTAGCACATGTCATGTGCTACTCATAAAACTGAGCTGTGAAAGTCTCTTAGACCAGGGGTTTTCAAATTAGGATCAATAAAGATAATAAGTAAAAACATGAAAAATGAAAAAAATAAACCATAATATTGGTATTAATACTAAATGATTATTCATATCATTGATGATTATTAAAAACGTCTTGTGGACATTCTGATTTTGAAAAAAACAATTAATAAGAGTCAAGTCACTTTTATTTATATAGTGCTTTACTTTATATAATACAGATTGCTTCAAAGCAGCTTTACTGTGATAACAGGAAAATAAGGTATTCATCTGAAGTCATGTCATCCAAGATGTCCATGTCTTTCTTTCTTCAGTCGAAAAGGAATTAAGGTTTTTGATGTAAACATTCCAGGATTTATTTCCATATTTTAGAGCTCAGACTAAAGGCCATTGCACACTCAAGTCCGAAAATTCGCATCCAAAATTTTCGCACATAAAAAATTCGACCTCACGTTATGTCAATCACGCTTGCACACCGCCTCCGAAACTTTCGTACCATCATAAAATTAATCGGATTGGGTTCGATTTTCAGCGTTTTCACATCCAGAGCCAGCATTTTGAGAGATCTTTTGACAATTCAGGGCCGGGGGGAGCTCGTCCTCAAATCATTGCACATTTGCGCCGTGCTTTCAGTTTCGGTTTTCAGTTCGATCAAGTGTTTATGTTCTCTTCTCTATATTGGATTATGAAATTAATAAACCTCCCCTTTCAATCAGATTGAAATTTAGGATCGAATAAGATGTGATTGAGCAGCCAATTCGATAACTAATGTATTATTTGGGCACAATATATCACAGCCTAGTTGTTTTGTCTGCCCAGCGCTTCAACCGGGCCACGCGCGGGGGTGTGTGGGTGTGGGTGTGGGTGTATGTGTGTGTGTGTCCATACCTTAGACATACTGCCAGATCTCTGTTCAGAATCGATTGGTTCACGGAAATTGGTGGTCTTGTTTTTAATATGTGGCTCCAGAATCGCTAGCAAAGCATCAAACTGTCCCACTGACATTCTGAAGTAAATTTTGAATCGCTAGGGATAAATTCGCAACTCCTTGATAAGGAGGTGAAACTCTCCTTCCTCTCGGCGCAATTTCAGGATTGGATGGACGTAATATTTTCTCTTTCTTCTCTTTTCAATAAGAGAGAGGGCAACAAAATCATCCTCACTGCTTGACGAATCCATTTGGTATTTTTGCGTTTTTCCCGCAAAGGTTTAATAAATACGCATCGGACTCAGTGTGCAAGGTTTCTATGCGTGACGAATTTTTAGGCTGATGAACACGAAAAAACGCATCCGAAAATTTCGTACTCAGTGTGCAATGGCCTTAAGGGAGAGCCTTGGCACTTCCTATTAGCCCCATTGTGTATCATCTTGGTTGCAGTTCCAGTAGAATTCCACTGGAGGTGATCACGGGCAAGTGCAGAATGAATGGGAGTCTATGGGGCTAAGCGGCTAAATGTGTCTCTTTCACCTGCTTGTCGTTGAATCAACATAGATTTTATTGTTGATTCTGCAAGTTCAAGATTATAGGCCAAAAGTCGAATGAACAAAAACTTATGTCCTTTCGATTTCTTACAGGTTAGTTGTTGCTTGTTGGCCGAGACACGTTAGCATTCTGCTGTTAATAGCATTCTGGGGCGTAATCACATTTTTGATCGGATTTTTAGAACAGATAAGTGAACTTAAAAATGACAGTTTCATTGCAAACTGCAAACTGTTCAAAGGGCTTTAAACGATTCCAGACGATGAATAAGAGTCTTATCAAGCGAAACGATCGCTCATTTAAAAAACAACAACAACAAAGTTTACGTTTTATAAACTCAAATGCTCGCCTTGCTCTGTTCTGTGATGCGCGTTCGTGACTCTTCTGTTCAAACTCGTTTATCAAAATGAACAAATCTTTTTTGTGTCATTTGATTCATTCAACAAACGAATTGGCTCGGGAAAAGATTTGTTTATTTTGATGAACGAGTTCCAACAGTACTCGAATACTCCTTTAATGACAGGCTAGCAGTTACCGTTGACTCGCGCTAGCCTAGCACCGTTGAACTTTGCAACTGGAACGACTGGATGAACATTTTTTTAAAATGTCTCCACTGATGAATAACACTAAGGATAACTTGAAATGAGGCCTGATGTCCAAAACTCTGAACCACCCCTTTAAGAAATGTTTCTTCAACAGCAAATCTACATATTACAATGATTTCTGAAGGATCATGTGACACTTGAGGTAGGGTTTATATAAAAATAAAGGAATCTAAGTAAATGTGAGTGTGTGTGAGAGAGAGGTTGGAGGATGTTTTATTGGCGTGTGTGTAGTAGGGAAATGTTTTGTGCTCAGACAGGTTTGTAATTGGTGGATGAAAGCACATGCACACTTTACACACGTTCACTGCTGATGAGAGAGAGAGAGAGGATGCGTAACACATTGAGGAGGGAGGAGCAGATGCACTGATAGAGAGATGCTCTTAGTAGAATTGTTATTTCAGATTGATGTGTAGAATAAATAAAGTGCTCCATCCTTCCCTCTCTCGCTCACTCCATTCAGTCGATGAGTGGTATCAATCTCTCCCCAGCGTAATGAAATACCCTCTCCCATCATTTCACACACACATACACACATGTCTTATTTGGTTCAAGTTCAATCTGAATAAGTCTGTCTAAATATTTTGTCCCACAGAGATATGATATGAAGATGTCTGTCCTCAGGAGCCAGAGAGAGAGAGATGGCAACAAGAAGGGAGGAGTAATGATGCTCGGTGAGTGATAAAAAGAGACTCAACGTTCCCCTCGAGGACCACACACACATTGACTTTTATTATCTAACACAAAAATTTACACAAAAACATTGTCACAACCCTCACAGCAATAACAGTTAAATCCTCACTTGCATACACGAACACGCATATACGCACACACTCTTTAGGTTATAGTTGTTGTGGAGATGATGAGGGTATGATAATGTTATTGAGCGATTGGTGTACACGGGGGCAAACAGCAGCAGCAGCGAACCGGAAGTAAAAATCCCATTTCATCTTCTTCACAGAGAAATTGATTTTTGTGAAAACACATAAACCTTTCCAGACAGACCTACCATGAGCTCCGAGGTTAATAATACATCTCTGTAGAAGCCACATCAGTGTAATCTGAACATCATACATTTAAAAAAAAGAAAAAATATATATAAATAAGACTACTTTCTACATACCTACACAGCAAAATCCCCAGTGTTAAATTAAAGGGACATATCATGCAAAATCCACTTTTTTAGCCCTTAAATGCATTTTGTTGTATATTTGGAGTGTTTATAAGTACAGAAAAGATGAAATTATTCTCTTCAGGTGCTTCGTTTATATCTTTATATTCTGTTTTGGTCATATTTTTCAACCTGTTCAGATTTTTCTGTTGTCTATGACGTTTTTTGAGCAAGTACGTCACAGTATTTGCAGCGGAACTGACAAATAAGGACATTGACTACCGGTCCAACACTTCAAGCAATCCGCCATTATTATTTCTCGCTCCGATTTTGTAGTCCAAGCTCAATGATGCAGAAGTTACGAGAGGGCTAGTCAAAATGTTTGGTTGTTGGATGTAGTGACCTGAAGCACTTCAAGGATCCCCACTTCAACAACCTCAGCCAGTATACAGAAGGGTTTGCCGATCAGGTAAATTACTTCTATCATTTAGCTGCTGCTGTTCTAACGTAAGCTATCATTTTATTATCAATACAGATTTTTAGTGGTAAGATCAGACCGCAGTCATTTATCTTGTCAGTGTGCTTGTTTTAACAAGAGAAATAGTCGACTTTCACTAATAACACAACATAGTTAACTTACATACCTGCCTCCATATGAAGACGGTTCGTTGTCGTCATCTTTTCAAATCGCTCGCTCTGGCTCGAATATGTAAGGCTTGGTGGACAAGTCTTCCGTTGTTGACATTTTGTTAACGTGTGAATAAAAATGTTCTTTGAAGCTATAGTAATCGTATCTCTTATCAAACTACAATAATGGCCGAACGCGGAGAGTTGAGCTGACCGTGAACTCAGCGACCTGGAAACGCAGGCAGGGTAAGACGGTACGCCTTTTTTATTTAAAGGGGCCGCATTGAAACGACTTGCTCACAGAAGCACATCAGAAAAGGGGTAGAAAAGGGGCCTGTGGAGCTATAATAATGAGGAATTCAGACCCAAGCATTGCAGTTATGCTTTATATAGACCACAAATGTATGATTTATAAGTAAAAATGAATGATTTAAAAGCATGATATGTACCCTTTAACACTGAGAGTGTGAATTATATAAACTCTGAGAAGAGTGTTAAATTAACACTGAAGCAGTGTTAAAGTTAATGAGATAATTAAGTGAATAATTGAGTATGATTTAGCATTATTGAAGACACCTAACAAGCAGAATCACTGAAGGAGAAAACCATAATTTTAAGTCACCATTATGGTGATCAGTGTTCACTTTAGTTGGGCTCTTGAGCCTTAAATCATTAACTTTGTCTTTTGTTTGGCTGCTACACTCTTAGAAGAAAAGGTTCTAAAAGAATCTTAAAAGGTTCTAAAGTATGTACGTATTTGGAACCCCTAAAATGTAATGCATGAATGATCACAAAATTCAAGATATGGGGGTTAAAAAATTTAATTAATCAATATCACACGAAGAGTGCCATTTCAGTTTTTATCCTTCAAAAATCAACATGATTAAAATGGGATATTAAGTTACTCAACAGTTTAATAAACAATAATTTAATTACAACCGCAAAATGTTGCAGAATAATGTAATATATGAAAGAATAATAGCCAAAATAGCCAAAAGGGTTCTTTCTTGTCATTATCATCATTTTTTTGCATAAAAGGTCCTTTGCAGTTGAGTAAAGAACCCTATGCTACATATATACTGTAGAACCCTTTTTCTAAGAGTGTATACATGAGTTATAACAGCCAGATGAATAAATAGAAAAGGTGACACCATCAGGTGTCTTCAGTAATGCTCAATCATCACTTAATTAATCACTTAATTATCTCATTTAACACTTTCAGTGTTAATTTAACACTGGGGATTTTGCTGTGTATAATCCTAAAGGAGACCAACCAATCAGAGATGTCGTGGTTACTGTGGCAGATGAGCTCAGCAGTGGCGATTTGCACCCATGCAGCTTTGTGAATGACAGTGTATATTGTAATATTTTCTGATAAAAGCTCTTTGTTCTCGTTATTCATTTTTAGCCGTTAGGCCTTTTAATTACAGTTGTGTGCCTTTGCAAATCATGTTCATTCATTCAACTGAATTTGTCACAGATTAGAACTCAAATCTAAGTGTAGAAACTGAGCTACATTTCAAGTGTATTTTGCTTTGTCATTATGGCGTACATTGACGTTGGGGAAAAAACATAATTTAATGTAGTTTGACATAAGTTTGCAACATAGCAAAAGGTGAAAAAAATGAAAGGGGGACAATACTTTTGAAAGGGACTCTCTCTCTCTCTCTCTACATAGTCAAACCAAAAATTCAAATCCAAAAATATGTATATTATAGTTTATTCCCTTATGAAAGGCATAACGTTCTTGTACTGTTGTTTAATTTCCTAGATTTTCTCAAATATTGTATTGTTTGATTCATCTCAGAGCTAGTTGGTTTTGTTCAAGGCTTAGAATATTGTAGATTTTTTTAAATGCTTATGGAAAAAAATAATGTGTCTGTCCCTGTCAGCTACCCTTGAGGAGATCTGTTTTAGAAAAATCTGTTTTTTTTTTAACTATAAACCCATGCTCAGTTCAGCTAAATCAGTGCTTCTCAACTGGCTTTGCATGAGAATATAGGTTTAAAATTGGACAGGGTTGAGAACCACTGATAATTAGGCACGTGCATATATATTAATTTAAAAATCATCTTTTGCTATTTTTTCATGCTGTAACTAGTAGTAAATTCGAAAGAGATAAGTTCACGTCTGCTCCACACTCCCGCTTGAATTGAGGCATTACAACGAAACTTTTGCTGATAATTTACTCACCCCCATGTCATCCAAGATATCCATGTCTTTCTTTCTTCAGTCGAAAAGAAATTAAGGTTTTTGATGAAAACATTCCAGGATTTTTCTCCATATAATGCACTTTACTGGTGAACCAAACGGTTCAAGGTCCAAAAGACAGTTTCAGTGCAACTTCAAAGGGCTTTAAACGACACCAGAAGATGAATAAGGGTCCTATCTTATTTTGTGGACCAAGTGACTACAGAGCAAGGCGAACATTTGTGCTTATAAAACGTAACGTTTTTTATAAATTTTTGAATGGCCGATCGTTTCGTCAGATAAGACCCTTATTCATCATCTGGTGTCATTTAAAGCCCTTTGAAGTTGCACTGAAACTCTCATTTGGACCTTGAACCCTTTGGTTCCCATTGAAGTCCATTGTATGGAGAAACATCCTGGAATGTTTTCATCAAAAACCTTAATTTCTTTGACTGAAGAAAGAAAGACATGGATATCTTGGATGACATGGGTGAGTAAATTATCAGCAAAAGTTTTTTCAAAAGTAAACAACTCCTTTAAACAATGCCAAAACAGTATTTATTGTTTGAGTTTCGTAATAAAATGAACAGATTTCAAAAGCCGAGACTTTGTTTTATATCAATAGTAGGAAAGCACAAAGCTTTTCTGTCCAAATTTTGTTTAATTGTAGGCTAAAAGTAAAAGATAAAAGCAAGAAATTTCTATTTTTAACCCAGCATGATGTTGCATAGTTTTATTCATGGTATGTCATGATTTGTCTAAATTGATGATTAGCTTTTGTCAAATGACAGATCAATTTGCACAGTAAAAGATTGTTTGGATATACATCGACAACAAAATATATGATAATTGTTTTTTAAATGTTGATAAGTGCATTTATTTTGCTGTCCTATATGTGCATGAATTATATACTTGTAGCTTTTTATTTATGTGAAACTAACCTGAAACCCATTTTAGTCCATTTTTTTTTAAATGTGAAGCCTTAGTGATCCTATCAGATTTTTTTATTGTTCTAGGATGTTTTCAAAATTTCATCCCCACAGGGAAAACAAAACCACACACGTTTAGCATCTGCGGGATCCTGGCATCATTAATTTCTCTCATTAAGGCTCATTGTATCTAATGAGAGTCTTGGTGTCAACGTCCCTGCTGTGTTAGAATGGCCCTCTGCAGACACTTACCATATCACAACAAACCTCTCATTCATAATTCGGATAAATGTCACCGGCATAAACAGAAACAGACTGAAGTTCGTCTTCAGACATGGAGAGAGCTTGTCAGACGTTGCAGGATTGATGTTGACAATGAGCGATTGTCCAGTATCTGCCACCTGCCTGGAGCTCTGAACCTAATTCAAGTCTACTTTTTTTCCCTTCATGTCACCCTCTAATGAGACTGCTAATGACCAACACCTGTCTGACAGTCCGCTCTGATCTGAGATCAGTTTCTTTCGCTCTGGGTCTAATGAAAAGCCTCCACTGGTGGATCTCAGATCAGTACATGTTTTTTTTCTCGTTCGATAGCAGCATGAGCTCAGGTTTGTGTTCCAGCTGATTAAACTCTCTTTCAAACGTGTGAGAATGTGCTTTAATGGAAATGGTTTGGAATAAAAGGTGGTGTTTTGTTGCAGACAGTTGTGCTGTGGTTTGGCGTGGAGTTCACAGCGTTGACGGAGGCCCAGGGGAAGCACTCTATTCACAGTGAAACGAGATGGACGCTGTTGTGCTGGATGAGGGAACAGCAGGAGGACTGAACTCGGGAGCTGTGTGAACGTTTGCCAGGCCAAAGTTGAGAATGAATATGAATGTTGGGTGAGTATCAATGTGTTTTAGTTCTGTAACTGTGTCAGAAATCTGAAAAACAATGCCTTGTTAGTGAGACGTCCAATTCCATTGTTTGCTCAACATCCTATCTCTTAAGATTCCTGCATCTGGTCAGATTTTGATATTTGCCTATAATATCCCACAATCCACTCTGTGTGGTTTGGCATTTGGTTGAAATAATAAAAATGGTGTCTGATGAAGCAGTTAAAAGGAGTACATTTATCATTTTTAATAACTTAAAACTTGGTTATGATTTAAGTTCACCTGAATTTGTTTAGACATGACATAATGTTGCTTTGGAACCCAGTCTAAAAACCAACTTCCTAAAAGCAATTTGTTCCCCAAAATAGACCAATCCCAGCTCATAGCACACAAATTCTGTTAATCACATACAGAATTTATCATGAACTAAGCATTATCTACCAATGACTTCATCATGTGTGTGGTAAAAGCTAAAGTGCTTAGCTAAAGTGGTGAGGTCCTTTGAAACACTGATGAACAATGTGATCTTAATGGTGGCATAACTGTGCACAGAAGAAAACATCATGATCATGCGTAATAAATCATAATTCATGATGATGTGCTCATCTTAGACCCCGTTTACAGAGATGGAAAAACGCAGATATTTCTCTGCGTTTTGCCCGTCTCATTTACACGAAAACGTTGTTTTTATCACTGAAAACGATTATTTCTAAAACTCCGGGCAAAGTGGAGATTTTTGAAAACGCTGCGATATTTGTTGTCGTGTAAACTGGGAGAAACGGCGTTTTAGGTTCTCTCTTGTCAATTCCAGGATTCTGATTGGCTTGCATGGCTTTATCCTTAACCCCTACACTGCCGCCAATAGGTTTGGCATAGTTATGATGGCGTTAGACGCGTATTTATGCGGGTGTGTAAACGATGTTATTTTTGAAAACGGAGAGGGGGGAAAATATTCGTTTTGCTAAATACCCGGCTTTGTGTAAACGTGGCCTCAGTTAATGTTTTAATTAAGGTGTTGTTCATTCATGAAGTCATGAATGAAGAATATTGAACTTGTGTTAGTTCCTGATGATTCATGAGATATTAATGCATAATTCATGCATTCATTTACACATGAATTCATAATAATTCATGTACCCTTACCATAAAGTGTTACCATTAAATGTTACAAGTTAATGAAAAAGTAAAGAAATCATAAATATTTACATTTTGTAAACAACCTCCAGTTAATATTAATTACCAGTTAATTTAATACATTTTTCATATATATATATATATATATATATATATATATATATATATATATATATATATATATATATATATATATATATATATATATATATACAGTGTGTATATAGGCTATATATACACTACCGGTCAAAAGTTTAAGATCGGTATGATTTTTTATGTTTTTAAAAGAAGTCTCTTCTGCTCACCAAGGCTGCAATTTTTTGATAAAAAAATACACAAAAAACACAGTAATATTGTGAAATATTATGACAATTTAAAATGACTTTTTTATGTTAATATATATTAAAATGTAATTTATTCCTCTGAAAAAAGCTGAATTTTCAGCATCATTACTCCAGTCTTCAGTGTCACATGATCCTTCACAATCACTCTAATATGATGATTTTATGCTCCAAAAACATGTATGATTATTATCCATGTTGAAAACAGTTTTTTACATTTTTATTTCAGGATTCTTTGATGAATAGAAAGTTCTTTTTAAAATTCAGAATCGTCTTTTAAAATTACTTCCTGATTTTTAAAAGACGATATCTCTGTTATGAACTTTTAGCACAGCAACTTCATGCAACAGCAACATTACACACAATTTAAAAATGAAAAAAGTGAAATGGCAATCAACCACCCCCTTTAAGCATCCTCTTTTGTGGTGCACAAAAGAAAGTCATAAGTATCATATCAAAGTGAGTAAATGATTTACATTTTTGTGTGGACTATCCTTTTAAGGTACATGATGAATCTCACTTGAGGTAAATACCTGTTACACATTCACACACACACGCAAATTCAAGAAAGCAAGCATGCAGCAATGACTTTGCACCGCTACATCATTTCTCTTCTGTCTTCTGCCGCAGTCTGAACTTCCCTTAGCCTCCGAGACAAAATGTCCTATAAAATAGAGCAATTTGTGTGTGTTAGACACGTTTAATGTTTATTTTATTGCCCTTAGGGAAAAATTACATTTGAAGAGTAAAAAAAAGAACAAAACCAAGTGATGTGCGTTAGAAATTTAATTAGACTGAATCTGTGTTTGTGTGGTTTGTGCAGATGTGCGTGTGTGTAGAGAGAGACACTTGTATAATGGCTAGATCAGACACAGAGACAGGGATTCAATTACTGTGGCCTGTTCTCACTCACACCCCTGGCGATACACCAGCTCTCATTTAAACACACACACACACATTACTCATTACACATTACTCACAGTTCTGTAATATCGCAGGAAACGTAATATATAGCTCGCTGTACGACAGCATAAGAAAATAAAACAAACAGAGAAAGCACACAAATAATCTTAAGAGATCAATCGTCAAACCCGGCGGAAGAGAGCGGATGATCGGTGTATTGGAAAGCAATCTGTGGGCTTTTTGTAATTATGATTATTTATACAGGCCTTTAACTTTGGTATTGTGCCTGACATCAAATGAATATGACAATCGATCGTGTGGATTCCTCTGCAGGGCGCACATTTCTCATGGCCTACATTTCCCTTATCCTCTTTTTCTGGCTCTTGCTCTCTTTAAAGAAACACACTCCCACAAGCTTACACACACACACACTGTGTAGCTGAAGCCTTGGTATTGTGTATAATTTCTGTATTACTAGCATCATTAAAAAGAACTTTAGGGATGCAATATCGGTAATCGGTCAATATTAGATTTTTTTTACTTTTTAGTATATAAATGTATATCGGCCAATTTCAGATATTTAATTGTGCATCATTTAAACATTTATTTTATTCTCAAAACTTTGCAATCATCTAATGCTCACTTAAAGTTATGTCCGAAAACCAGTCAGTATCTGGTGTGACCCATTTGCCTCACGCAGTGCAACACATCTACTTCGCATAGAGTTGATCAGGTTGTTGATTGTGGCCTGTGGACTGTTGGAATGATATTTGTGGCATTGTGCTGTGTGATAAAACTGGATATTTTAGGCCCTGTTTACACGAGAACGCTCGCGGGTGAAAACGTAAAAATATTTTATCGGATGTGCCTTTCGTTTACACGGCGACGGCGTTTTTGAGGCTTAAAAACGCAAAAAAGTGAAACCACCCTCCAGAGTGGAAATCTTAAAAACGCTCCACCGTCGCGTTCTCGTGTAAATGGTAAAAACGCAAAAGTCTGCTTGACAGTGAAGGTTGTACGCAGGCGCGTGGACTTGGTGTTTGTTATAGTATGCACTCCTAGCCGCCTGAAGTGCATACTACATTGAATTTCACACACTTTTGCGTCACCATTTGCACGCGAATTTCCCACACAAAACGCTCGTCTAAACGCAGAATACAGAGTGATGACGCAGACGCCACTTTTGTGTTTCTCTTTCAGAATCGTTTCCTTGTAAACATAGCCTTAGTGTGGCCTTGTATTGTGGCCAGCCTCAGGCACACCTGTGCAATAATCATGCTGTCTAATCAGCATCTTAATATGCACACCTGTGAGGTGGATGGGTCATCTCGGCAAAGGAGAAGTGCTCACTAACACAGATTTAGACAGATTTGTGAACAATATTTGAGAGAAATAGGCCTTTTGTCTACAAAGAAAAAGTCTTAGATTTTTCAGTTCAGCTTTTGAAAAATGGGGGCAAAAACAAGTGTTGAATTTATAATTTTGTTCAGTGTATATATATATATATATATATATATATATATATATGCTCATATACAGTATATACATTACTGGTCAAAAGTTTAAGATCGGTAAGATTTTTTATGTTTTTAAAAGAAGTCTCTTCTGCTCACCAAGGCTGCAATTTTTTTATAAAAAATACACAAAAAACACAGTAATATTGGTGAAATATTATGACAATTTAAAATGACTTTTTATGTTAATATATATTAAAATGTAATTTATTCCTCTGAAAAAAAGCTGAATTTTCAGCATAATTACTCCAGTCTTCAGTGTCACATGATCCTTCACAAATCACTCTAATATGATGATTTTGCTGTAACTTTTGATCAATGTAACTCATCCTTGATGAATAGAAGTATTGATTTCTTATTTTTTTCCCCCAAAAATAAAATACAAATTCTTACTGACCCCAAACTTTTTAAAGGGTAGTGTTTAATGTAACAAAAGCTTTCCATTTCAGATAAAAGCTGTTCTTTTGAACTTTCTATTCATCAAAGAATCCTGAAATAAAAATGTAAAAAACTGTTTTCAACATGGATAATAATCATACGTGTTTTTGGAGCATAAAATCATCATATAAAAGTGATTTGTGAAGGGTCAGTGTGACACTGGAGACTGGAGTAATGATGCTGAAAATTCAGCTTTTTTCAGAGGAATAAATTACATTTTAATATATATTAACATAAAAAAGTCATTTTAAATTGTCATAATATTTCACAATATTACTGTGTTTTTTGTGTATTTTTTATCAAAAATAAAACATTTGACACCGTTAAAATGGGTTTGCGTTAACGCCGTTAATAATGTTTAACTGACAGCCCTAATATATATATATATATATATATATATATATATATATATATATATATATATATATATATATATATTAATTTAATTAAATCATGAATTTGTCTTGTTTTTCTTCCCTGTCAGAAGGTTTTTAATGTTAAATGGACAGTTATGTGCAGCAGGTTTTAGACCAATGACATTTCACTGTGGGCGGGGCTACCCTGCTCAAACACAACCTCAGCAAAACAAAATGTCTTGTGGCGTGTTTGCAACTGATTAGAACTCTGAACGAGCTTTTATTACGTTTCCTGTGTGTTTTCTCTTTCTGTCTGTCTCTTTCCTTTAGATTTCACTGTGTTTTATATTTTATCCACAGGTCTCACTGAAAATCTCTGCCGCAGGGATAATCCAAAACAACATGTATGCAAACCCTCCTGAAATCTCTGGAAGAAATCTATACAGGAGTGCAGGTTTGGTCCAAGGACATCACACTAACACACACACACACACCTTGCTTCAGCCATCAGCTGCTGTTTATCAATCCTCAGTGCAGCATGTCTGACAGCAGTTACACCTCCATGTCAAACTGTCAGCTCCAACACACCACACCATCTGATGGAGAGGGAAAAACAGGTGAAGAAGATAACATGGTCAGATTGCAGGCTAAAGGTCAGCGTTGCTAGTGTTGGTTGACATTGTAGGTGTCGGGTGTCTCAACATTATCAGCCGTTTTTGCTAGTGTTATGGATGTTCATTCCTTCATTGCTTTGACGTAACCCAGAGGGAAATTCTGTCGCTATATATGCTATTTTATAAAAAATTTTCACTTTGCCACAGCTCTTATATCTCACTTTCGTATAGATTTATTGAAGATGTGTCTTGGCAGAGTTGAATGCCAAAACTCTATTGGTTCGCACATGTCACATAAGGATTTTAATATTTTAATGTAATTATATATGCAATACATTTCAGTTGTATTGAAAGGGGCCTATTGTGCTCCTTTTTAAAGTCTTGATTTTGTTTTTGGGGTTTAGTAGAATAGGGTTTCATGCATTTTTTTTTCTCACATTTTTTACTTTGTTGCAGCTCCTTTCTTCCCAGTCTGTCAGTAATGCTCTGTTTAGTTCCTGTCTCTATGAAGCTCCTCCTTCTGAAAGGCGTAATGTGCTCTGAATGGTCAGCTGGGTCAACGTGTTGTGATTGACATCAGACAGCAACATTACTAAAGAAAGTTGAAAATATAAAAAAAGCTCAATAAGACTCTTTTAAAAATCTTTTCTGTTCTAAAATGTTGCATGAAGACATGAAGTGGTTTGAAATCAACATCAAAATGCTATGGATTCTTTTCACCGAAAAGATTTGGTGATGGAATAATGTAAATTATTACTTTAAGTAATCATTACTTTACTTTTTAAATGTTTATAAAATGTAAACATTATCTTAATATGAATAATTAAACATAGTCATCATACAGTAAGAATACCGAGCTATGAACTGAATGTGGATGGTGAAACTCAGATAATTTGGTTTTAAAGGAGTAGTTCACTTTAAAAAAAACTTTTGATTTTACTCACCCCCATGTCATCCAAGATATCCATGTCTTTCTTTCTTCAGTCGAAAAGAAATTAAAGTTTTTGATGAAAACATTCCAGGATTTTAATGGAAACCAAACAACAGTTTCAGTGCAAACGGCAAACTGTTCAGAAGGGCTTTAAACGATTCCAGACGATGAATAAGGGTCTTATCAAGCGAAATGATCGCTCATTTTATTAATAAATAACAAAGTTTATGTTTTATAAGCTCAAATGCTCGCCTCGCTCTGTTCTGTGTGACTCCTGTTCGAACTCGTTCATCAAAATGAACGAATCTTTTTTCATGTCATTTGGTTTATTCAACGAACGAAATGAATGAGTTGACTCTGGAAAAGATTCGTTCATTTTGAATGAACGAGTTCAAACAGGAGAGTCACGAACGCGCATCACAAAACAGAGCAAGGCGAGCATTTGTGCTTACAAAATTTAAACTTTGTTTTTTATTTATTAAATGAGCGATCGTTTTGCTTGATAAGACGCTTATTCATCGTCTGGAATCATTTAAAGCCCTTTGAACAGTTTGAAGTTTGCACTGAAACTGTCTTTTGGACCTTGAACCGTTTGGTTCCCATTAAAGTCCATTATATGGAGAAACATCCTGGAATGTTTTCATCAAAAACCTTAATTTCTTTTCGACTGAAGAAAGAAAGACATGGACATCTTGGATGACATGGGGGTGAGTAAATTATCAAAAAAAAATTAAAAGGAAACTACTCCTTTAAGAGAATTTGATGAGAAATGTTGAACTTTGACTTTTGATCACTGACTTCAGTATCTTGGCAAATCTAAGAACAATCGGACGCTAGGAGTGACCCATGTGAGATTACTAGGGCTTTTTTTTACTAGAGAAACAGTCTCCATTTAATCTCATTGCCAGTTAAGAGAAACTGTTGAGATGTTAATGCATTTTTGTTCCAGTGAGCAAGTAGAATTAAAAGAAATAAAGCAGGAGAGATCGAAAAGATGTGGTTTATAGAAGAATGAGAAGAAAGAGCAGGAATCGGTGGCAGATCAGATCAGAAGTTTGAAGTGTAGATGAGAGAGTGATGAAGTAGATTCATGACCTTGGAAGAGAGAGAGCTGCATAAATTATTCACATCAGTAAAAACACACCAAGAGATCTGCTGTACGTTCTGCTCTTAGTATCGACCTCTAACCCCTGCGGTGTGCGTCAGGATGACTTACTGGTAAACAGCCACGCACTCGGCCTGTGTGTGAACGTGTGTGTGGGAGCGTAACCGTGTGATGTGACTGTGTGTCAAGGGTTCGTGTGTGTGTGCTGTGGGAACGCCTGTGAGGTTTGTTCTTGTATGTGTGAGAGAGGGTTTTGTCGAAAGTTCAAGAGGATAAGCAGGTGATGCCCAGGTCATATTTCAACATAAAAAAATTTAACAATATGGCATTAATTCATGACAGTTAAGCACATTCTCATAACATCATGTGTCCAGAAAGTTTACTTTTGAGTTAATTCCTTAGTATTAATTAATTGGTGATGGTTTTACTATAATTAAAATGATACTGTTTTTTTATATATATATATATTTTTTTTAAATAAATTAAATGTACAACAAGTGAATGTGTGGCATTGAAAATTGGAAAATTATGCTAAAAATTCAGCTTTGGATAATAAGGAATAAATTACATTTTAAAATGTGTTCAGATAGAAAACAGATATTTTAAAGTGTAATAATATTTCACAATATTACTGTATTTTTGATCAAATAAATTCAGCCTTGTTGGGCATAAGAGACTTCTTAACTTAGAAAATCTGAATTTTTGTGTGTGTGTTTATACAGTACATGTAGATATATACACATATATAAATCTTCTCTCTCTCTCTATATATATATATCTATATATCTATATATAAATCTATATATATATATATATATACATATATATATATATATATATATATATATATATATATATATATATATATATATATATATATATATATATATATATATATATATATTAGGGCTATCAAACGATTAATCGCATCCAAAATAAAAGTTTGTTTACATAATATATGTGGGTGTACTGTGTATAATAATTTTGTATATATAAATACACACACACACATGCTTGTTAATATTTAAGAAATATTTTCATGTATATACTGTATATAGATTTATATAATTTATATTATATATAAATATTTTATATATAGAAATAATATTTTTTTCTTAAATATACATGCATGTTTGTATGTATATATATATATATATATATATATATATAATTATACACCCACATATATAATGTAAACACAAACCTTTATTTTGGATGCGAATTAATCGCGATTAATCGTTTGACAGCCCTAATACATATAGCTATGGACACTTTTATGGATATAGCTATGGATATTTTTTATGGATATAGCTATGGATATACGTATATCAAGCTTGGACCCTTTTAAAATTAAGATGAATGTTAAAAAGTGACCTAATTCATCTGCCCTAAAAAGTAGAAATGATTTGATTTTAGAGTGATCTATGACCAGGACGTCATCTTGACAGTCTTTGTGAGATTAATCCAAACTCTACTTTCTGACAGGAAGAAAGGTTTGCTGTGATGTGCGTGTGCCCACAAATTTCAGATTAAATAAAGCCTCATCTCCTCCATGATCAGGCTTATATGAGCAAAAGTGATGACAAGAGAGAGACAGAAAGAGAAACTGATGGAGAATCAGAACATGAGAGAGGAATAATGTGTTTTATTCTGAAGCTCGTGATTGACACTCCATTTACCTCTTAAAGTGCTTCAGAAGAGTGAACGTCTCCGTCCTGATTGTTTCTCGGGAGAGGTATCTTTAAGGAGAGCCGTGTTCTTCTGTTTGTCTCTCTCTGCTTCCATCTTTTCACTTACGGTTTCACAGAGACCTGGAGATTGACTCCTGTTGTGTCAGAGTGAAAAGCATGTTCTCTGCAAAGCTCATCTCTCCTTCCGGGTATTATGCGAGTCATCCTCAGGTTCTCGAACACAGTCCTTCCGACTGCATTCTCTCTTTGAAAAGATTACAGAAATTTCAAACTGGAAAAATAATTGGCAAACAGCTTGTGGTGTGCTCTTTTCAGAACAACCAAAACTATTGCAGATTTTATTATATTATGGCAAAGAATGTTACACATTTTACACACCTGCTTTATAGGATCTGTGGCACCAGAATGTCTTTTCTCCTTTCTTCAATTATACTAAATGATAAGTGATGGTTTGTTTTTTATTTTAACAACTTACTTTAAGTAGTTCTTATTTCATTTATGAAATTGTGGGTTTTTTCCCCCATTTTTATTGGAAATTATAGCATTCTGTGGGATTTTTCTGCAGGATTTCCAATTATGTTTTACATATTTCACAAATTAGGTTTGAACATAAGGATTTTGACCTACAAACTGCTTCTGCAAGTCAAAACAGGTCTGATGGATACTATATTTAAGGGAAACTGACAGGCCGCTCTGGTTATGATTTAAAATACAGTGAATGTACAGATGAAATAGCATGTCAGCATAAATAAGGTAACTATGGGTAATATGACTACATAAGTAAAAGCAGCACGATTCTGTGTGCATATATATTATCAACCCCCTCCAGCATCTCCTGCCTCAGTAGAAACACACTGTGTTTTATCACTTTGTAAATAATAGAATTTATCTTTCAGTGATACTGACTTTGTTCTTTATAAATTCATTCTAAATATTTAATTCTGTTACTTACATTATACAGTAGGCCTACAAATGAAAGAATATAATAGAGCATATTCTAAGTTCTGGCATTGGTCTAGTTTTATTGGTCATTAAACTGGTTTTGATTAGTAATCGGACTGGTTTCATTGGTCATTTGTTTGGTTTCAGGCTGGTTTTAAAGGGACTATATGTAAGAATTTTCATGTGTTAAATGTTTTGATTTAGGAAACTTAAAATGAGACCTTCCCCAACTTCCTAGGTTGTTAGTGAAAGCCTGTAGACTGATTTCCTGGGAAAATCAAAAGGATGTGACGTTTATGCGCACTCCTGAGAGCCTCAAGAAATTAATGCTTACACAAAGTTCAGGATAATGCTGAAAAAGCCGTTCTGTACTGTAATGCCAAAGTGTCATGCAAAGAAAAGTCAAACGATAGTCTCACATAAGTCCCTTTCACACAGCGCGTTGATCTCTGGAAATTGAAGGGAAATTGCCAGAACGCCTTCTGTGTGAACGCAAACACAACCCAGGATTGATGCCAGGATCGATGCCATGTTGGAGACCTTGTGATATTGCTGTGTTCGTCCTGCGTGCTATGTGAACAAAAGCCGTAATCAAGGCTATGTCGTTATGATGACACTGAAGCCGGGATCATTCGCCAGCTAATGCGCTAGTTTATCATCGAATAGAGAGAAAAATGTATAAGCGTGGTTTCTCGGGAAAGAAATCAAAGATCATAAGCAAACTTAAGACGCTGCTGAGACATTACATGTCACATCGATGTCACGTGTCTTTACGGGATTTTTACGGGTTGTACGTGAACGAACCAAAATCAAACGATCCCGGGTCAAATCCCAGGACACTTTATCTGTGTATGTCTGGAATCTCTGTGTGAAAGAGGCTTTAGTCTGATCTAAATAGTCTATAGTCTCAAATATACTTTATAATCAAACTATTGGATCATAACAGTGTTGTTTTAACAAACTCATCTTTTGAGATGACACCAGTGAATTGCAGAGCTGGTGCAAGCATTTCCACATCGCTATGATCAGATGCTTTCTTATCTGCTGTTTTCTCACCGTTGTCATTTTGTTGTGTTTATTTGGTTATTGAGAGGAAAGTACGCAGCACATATACACATTCATCTTAAAGGAGAACTCCAGCGCAAAATGAACCTTTGGTCTAATTACACATTGGTTGCTTCGACCTTTCTCTGAGATTTGTTTTCATGATAATCGAATGTAAAGAGTTTAATCTCTAAAACTGTTTAGCGTATAATGCTAATATATGGGGGCATAAAATAAGTAAAATGAAATCCCTAGTTAATACCAGTAACAAGGCTCAATATAGGCCCACACTAACACGGTAACATAATGAGGGCCCATAGTTGCAAAACGAAGAATTGAGAACTTTGTGACCGTTTAATAAGAAGATATTTTATAAAGACAGTGCACTTTGTGTATACAGGCAGCAGCCATCTTTGAAAAACAGTCTCGACAAGTCGAACCACTAACGACATGCCAAGTGTGCTGAACTGTATAAAGTTCAGTGAACTTCTGAACTGTATGAACGTCATTCATGGTTTGACTTATCGAGACTGTTTTCCAAAGATGGATCCTGCCTCTATACACAAAGTGCATCCTCTTTATAAAATATCTTTCTTATTAAATGGTCTGTACACTTACAAAGTTCTCAATGCTTACGTTTTGCATGTAGGGACCCTCATTATGTTACTGTGTTAGTGTGGGGCTATTTTGAGCCTTGTTAGTGGTATTAACTGGCGATTTATTTTTACTTATTAAATGCCACCATATACTAGCATTAACGCTAAACAGTTTTTAGAGATTAAACTCTTTACATTTGATTATCATGTAAACAAATCTCAGAGAACGGTCGACTTAGTACCAATGTGTAATCAGACCAAAGGTTCATTTGCGACAGAGTTCTCATTTAACATTGCTATATGAATTGGCCGAGGCTCGCTCATGTCACTATTGAGTGTGTGCACAAGTACGAGCAAATGCAATAAGTTGCTAGCTGCAATTCACTTAATGGCCACCTGGGCCTTTAATAACAAGGGTTCTGAATTCTACATATCACCCCTTTAATTGGTCATTGGGGTGTTTTTTGTTGCATGGACCTGACAACCCAGTTTTTTGTGACCTCTCAATTTTTTCATTTTTGTGAGAAGCCAAAGACACATTTACAGTTGTAGACAATTACTGTCATAGTATCTAATCTACTCTAAATTACTTAGACTTGCAGCTCGCGTGCGACTGGCAGCTGCAGTAAAATGACGCAGGCGTGAAGGAAAGCTCACATGTAATGATCCAAACAAATGCCTACAAGAAAAAAATGAAAGTAAAGGGAGAGAAAAAAGGCGACAAAGTTGTGACAGAAGTTTTTTGTGTGTGTGTGAGAACTTCTCATTGTACAGAGGAGGTTTTGAAGTTTCTCTCTTGCTCTTTCCCCATGAGAACTGGCCTCCCTCTTTCTTCCTGTCAGCCCTCCAGATTGTTCTCTTTCTCTGCAGCATTCTTTCCCTCCATCCTGCAGAAACGAGTGTCGGGTTGCACTCAGCACCTGTTGGGGGTTGAAAGCATGTGGGATTAGACTGTTCACAGCTAACGAGTTCAAGGACTCCATTACAGCATCCACAGAACAAGCCAGACACAGCAATAGTTGCAGGGCCAGGTGTAGATGCGTGATAGAGAGAAACCGCTGTCTGAAGGGAACTTACTGAGCGGGGATAGATGTACAAGTTGACCTGCTACTACATCCGATTATTTCTGGTATGACATCATACTTGCCTTGGTACTGTAAATATAAATGACTAATCCATCTATTGGTCCGTCTGTTTGTCTTTGCTAATCTACTATGACATATATTGAAAGTTATATGTAACATGCTTTTTTAATTATTTTTAGTGATATGTGTTAAAGGGTTTGCTTCCCCAAAAATGAAAATTCTCTCATTCATTACTCATGTCGTTCCAAACTCGCAAGACCTTTGTTCATCTTCGTAACACAAAAGAAAACCTTTTTGATTCAGCCTGAGAGCTTTTGACCCCCGCCCCCAAACCTTTCAACTTTAAATTTTATGAGGCAAAAAGTATACTTTGTTTGCAAACCCCCCTAAAAAATAACGACTTTATTCAACAATTTCTTCTCTTCTGTGTCAGTGCCTTGACACTGTTCACATTGTAAACAGAGCTTTCTGATTCTATGTCAGAACACCGACTCCGCGAACAGTGTCAGAAACTGAAATAGTTAAATAAAGTCTTTATTTTAGTTTTTTTTGCACACAAAAAGTATTCTCGTCGCCTCATAACATAAGGTTGAACCACTGTAGTCTCTTATGCCTGGTTCAGATTACACGATTTTAGCCCGATTTTGTCACAATCTATTTGACGTAGGGTGTCGTGAGGATTCGTAAACGACAACGGACGTCGGGACGCAAGATTAGATCGTATCTTCTCGTATACTGTGTAATAAAGGGCTAGAACCTACGTTGCGTCTGCATGCTTCACGACATCGCGACAAAAAGACTAGCATGTTTATTTTTTTAACGGTCGTCCATGACGGTTTCGTCACGTGTATGAGGTTGACCAATAGAAGCACAGAAGCTTTTCTGTACACAACTTTCAAAAATGGCAAAACGAAGAGAGACGATGGTGCTTACGTTAAAACTAAAAATATAAAGAAAACAACATTTTACCTCAATTTCTCTTTGGAGGATTCACAGCCCATACTGTTCTCTTCGAGCAATCCAGGAACGTGTCCATTGTCGGGTTTTCTTTCTTTGACTGTTGAATTGGACAGCTAATTCAACACTCACCGCTTCATCCATTGTTTGTTTACGTTCGTTTCCGGAAGTCACTCGCTACTATTTTCGCCTTCTCGATGACATCACGTGCGCCGTTAAAAACTGCATGCGAATGACTGGTCAGGAAGCAACATGTAGTCTGACGTGTGTCTTGTCCACGACAAGATTTTAGGAGTCAAAATCACGAAATCTGACACGTCGTAACAGTAAAAAAAAATGTGTAATTTGAACCAGGCATTAGACTATTTTAATGATGCTTACTACCTTTCTGGGCCTTGCACCATCTAGAGTTTCATGACGAACTTTGTGTATAGTGTATGTTCATATAAAATATTAACACAGTCTCATCCGAATTCGTCATATAACTGACGTCTTGGGACGTCTTTTGACCATACATCAATTATGCCTTTTAAGGGCCCCCTTAACGTCGGTAGATGACGATCCCGGGCCGTCATACAACTGACGCTTTACCTTTAACGTCAGTTGGGTGACGGGTTGGGTTTAGGGTTAGGTTTAGGTCTGGGGTAGAGTTAGGATCCGATAACGTCATCTACTGACGTTTAAGGGGGCCCTAAAAAGGCATATATTGACGCATGGTCAAAAGACGTCCCAAGACGTCAGTTATATAACGAATTGGGATGAGACTGCGCTGAAAATATAGACCTATGCTATAAAGTTGATAGTGTATGTGCATAAATCAACAATTTTCACGGAATTTATCAGACAGAAACTGCCTCGTTACATTTTTGATCTTTCTGTCGAGTGTCTGACTAATCAAAATGCCCTTTCATACTTCTCCACTGTACTCCATACGAATGCCCTGAGAAGTGCACTTCACAGGGCCCTATTTTGTGAGATTGGAACATACTCAGAGAGAGAGGTGTCCCTCACTGACAGAAAAAATAAAGAGGAGAAGAGTGAGAGGAAGTGGGAGCTATAGATCTAATGTCATCTTGAATTAATGACAAGGAAAGAGTGAGAAAAATGGATGGAAGCAGCACACAAACAGAGTGATGGATGGACCGACGGCGAGATAAAAAGCTCAGATAGGCACAAGGTTTCGCAGATGGAGGGTGGGAAGGGAAGAGAATGTAACAACGAGAGGAAAAATTAAAAAGGGTGAGAAAATGGGGGGATGGGGGGATTTAGCGCCTGAGGTGATGGGATGAGCGAGCATCAGTGCGCGCGCGAGAGAGAGAGAGATGAGACGCTCTGAAGGAGGAGAGTGGCCAGACGAGCGTGACTGTGTGGAGCAGGTGTATTAAACATGCTGATGCCTTTAAAACAGACAACAGACTATAAATTACTGCAGCGCCTGTTATTAGTGCAGCACAAGTGCAGTGAAGTATAGAAAGACTTCAGTTACCACCCTACACCCATACTAATGCACCGAGAGAGAACAAGAGTAATTAAACTACAGAAAAGAAAGAAGTGGAGTGGAGAAGTGATGTTCAGGTGATGGAGGGATGGAGATAGAGGCAGGGAGAGAGGGGTGATAAAGAAGTAATGAAGGGGACCGAATATGAGAGTGTGCAAACGGCAAGAGCTTAGTGCTCATTAAAAACACAGGCCCCATTAGAGAGCAAACTACCCGTTTGAAAACACACACACACGCACACTTCCAAAGAGTGCAAGAAGCTGAGGAGAAAAGAGAGAGATCAGACTGTAGGACATTGTCACGCTGTTTGAAATAATGTCTTTAAATTCCCCCGAACAAATCATTGTCGCATATCTGCATTAGCAGTCAAGTTGTCCATCCGTCGAAAGAACAATTGCAAGTGAGATTTCGTTAATGTCATTTTTTTCTTCTACACAGCAATTGGAAAAGAAATTGTTCACCCCAAAATGATCATTCTGACATTATCTGCAGAAACGAAGATGATCCTGGTTTTCATTGTTTAAATTCACCATGAAATCAAGTTGAATATTCTTATTTTGTTCTTGGAGTCTTTACTATAAATGATTTATCCATGCACATCATACTTTTTTTTTTTCAATTCATGTGATCTTGTAATCTTTTTTAAAATAACTTCCCCCCTCCTCGCTGCGACATCTCTCTCTGATGGCGTGTTTACTGCCATGAGGACACTCACTTGCGATTGACCAATGGCAAACCACTACCATCCAGTGATCCAATTAATTGCTGTCATACTACATTTTACAAGTCCCACATTCCAGAAGCCGTCTCAGTCGTATATACGGCACAATAGGGAACAAATCGCAACTTCCAATTCATGTCGACTTTAATGAGAGTCAATGAGGACTGGTGCCAAAAAAGCATCATTAAGCACTGTAAAAATGGCCCATATGACTTGCGCATTATATATGTTCTGAAGTCATGTGAAAAATTTCTGTGATGATCAGACTAGCTCATTGACCCTAGCTCTGCTTAGTGAGTGAAGAATTAATGAGTTGGCCCATTTCTGAATGAATTATTCTTTTGAGTCAGATCTTTTTAATAAATCAGTTGATTCAGTTCACGAACACTCAGTTCAGTTCTTCAACCCAATGATTTGGATATAAATTATATCACAAAAAGCTGTCAGTAGACTTGGAATATAGTCATAATTGATGCTACTTTTATGGTGATTTTACATCCTTTTTGAAGCTTGAAGTCTCCGTTCATTGTAAGTTTATGGAAAGAAAAGACCAATTCGTTTTTCAGAATTTCTAATTTTGTGTAAATGATTAGAGAATTTTCATTTTGAGTGAATTATTCCTTTTATAACAAATGCAAACTTTTGCATATGTATCTTGCCTCTCAGAGAAAACGTTACTGTTCTGTTTTATTTAGAGGTTTGGCTTTAAAAACGACTGGTTTATAGTACTGGTGAATATTCTTGATGCAGATTTGCTGTTTTTGATTGATTTATTTGTCATTGTTTAATTGACAGGATTATGCATGAAGAAATTCCATTGCTTTGGCAGTGCCATTGCAGAACAGTCAAACCACTTCCGAATCCAGAAATTGATGTTGTGTTATCTCTTAATCAGATGTAGGAAGAGCAGCAGAAACAGACGGAGCCTCCGAGAGACACAGACCGACTGCTGAGCAACTGCTGTAATGAAATAAAGATGTTCTGGAATGATGCCTGGCGCTCTGGACACCAGCGGGGATCTTCACAGAACAAACCTCGCACAGGCTGCACTGGGCTGAACCTCAGTCTCTCTAAAGTCACTCCACTCGGCGATCATCTCAGCTATGACATTGTCGTGTAATTATATGTTTGAATGAGGTAAGGCTTTTGTCTTTACTTTCCCAATACTTATGGAGGGCACTATAATGTATATACACACTATATGGCCAAAAGTATTGGGACACCCCTCCAAATCATTGAATTCAGTTGTTCCAATCACTTCCATTGCCACAGCTGTATAAAATCAAGCACCTAGGCATGCATACTGGTTTCACAAACATTTGTGAAAGAATGGGTCGCTCTGACTGTGTGCCAGGCCTTCACGTCCAACATCAGTGTCTGACCTCACAAATGCACTTCTAGAAGAATGGACAAAAATTTCCATTAACACACATCTAAACCTTGTGGAAAGCCTTCCCAGAAGATCTGAAGCTGTTATAGTGGTTAAGGGTGGGCCAACTCCACATTTTTTCCATTTAATGATAAAGTCATACGAACCTCAAAGTGTTAACCTGTCACCTCTACCTTCAACAGATGTCACAGCTCCTGGTGCAGATAGGATGTGTTGTTGCAGGAACTGATTTGCTATAGGCTACTCCTGACTGGTCGAAATCTCATGCCACTTAGGACAAATGTCATGTACAGAAGTAGCTGCACTGCTTAAATACAAAATTAAAGTTTTTGAACGAAAAGATAAGTAAAGTCACTCTGATGACACAATTATTATGTGAAATGTGCATATTTGACCCCCAATTGGGGAAAATTTTTTTTAAAACTTGAAACCAATTTTATTGGATTCCTTGACACCAAAAATGTACACTTTGACATCACATTTGTCATTATAGCGATAACAGAAGCAAAGATATGGGCTCTAGAGTATTTTCAGAGCATTGGCGGACATTTTTTAAAAAACATGTTTATTTCTGATACAAGGTGTGATCTCGCTTGTGTCTTGGGATACATTTATTTGTATGATATTTAGGTACTTCCATACCAAAGGTGACCTTTGCATCATGACTTGAAATCAAAGGCCTATTTTTTGGGCTTAACCTCCCTACTATATTAAACCCTATGGATTAAGCATGGGATGTCCCAAAACTTTTGGCTATAAATATACACTACCGGTCAAAAGTTTAAAGTTTTTTTAAAAGAAGTCTCTTCTGCTCACCAAGGCTGCAATTGTTTGATAAAAAATACACAAAAAACACAGTAATATGACATTTTTATGTTAATATATATTAAAATGTAATTTATTCCTCTGAAAAAAGCTGAATTTTCAGCATCATTACTCCAGTCTTCAGTGTCACATGATCATTCACAAATCACTCTAATATGATGATTTTATGCTCCAAAAACATGTATGATTATTATCCATGTTGAAAACATTTTTATTTCAGGATTCTTTGATGAATAGAAAGTTCAAAAGAACAGCTTTTATTTTATTAGAATCTTTTCTAACATTATAAATGTCTTTACTGTAACTTTTGATCAATGTAACTCATCCTTGATGAATAGAAGTATTGATTTCTTATTTATTTCCCCCAAAAATAAAATACAAATTCTTACTGACCCCAAACTTTTTAAAGGGTAGTGTTTAAAGCTGCGGTCGGCAACTATCTTTGGAGCATAAAATCATCATATTAGAGTGATTTGTGAAGGATCATGTGACACTGAAGACTGGAGTAATGATGCTGAAAATTCAGCTTTTTTTCAGAGGAATAAATTGCAATTTTAATATAAATTAACATAAAAAAAGTCATTTTAAATTGTCATAATATTTCACAATATTACTGTGTTTTTTGTATTTTTTATCAAAAAATTGCAGCCTTGGTGAGCAGAAGAGACTTCTTTTAAAAACATAAAAATCTTACCGATCTTAAACTTTTGACCGGTAGTGTGTGTGTATGTGTATATATATATATATGTATGTGTGTGTGTGTGTATACATGTACTGTAAATGTACTGTATATCAGAACCAAGGACTGGAACTACCCATTTTTACATAAATAATATGTATTTATATTTACCAGCGATAAAAATTGGCAGCAGTATTAATGCACCTTTACACTGTCTGACTCTGCTTCCAATCCAGGAACCTAGCTGCACCGAATGAAACAGGTTATACAGAACTGAAATGACAAAAGACAAATGGATTCAGTCTGTGACTACAGGTCGATATCGGTCTCATGACACCGTATTTCTTTGTGCTCATTGTTTTCTGAGAAATGGCTCACTTTGACCCTAGTCAGGAGTGAAAATTCTGGATCACTCTCATTGTGTGTGACTCAATTAAGGGTTTTAATACAGAAAGTACCATAAAAGAGCACATTATGACACGCTTCAGTAGACAGTATTGATAACATGACTCTATCTCGCTCTCTCTCTTTCTGCAGTGCAGTGTTCTGTGTTTCCTGTGACAACCTATCAGTGTACTCAAATCTATGAGCCATGGAGACGCAGGCCGCCTTTATCCCTGTTCTCAAAAAGCATGACTCAACAATCCCAAGCATCCTCCCACCCATAATCCTCTGCCCAGGAGATGTCCACCACTCAAGTCCAAAGCCGTGATGCTGAAGGTAAAGCCTTTCTAACAAAAATAGATACATTTCGCAGGGCTTTGTGTAATGTGATACCTAACGTGAAAAATTTGATTTGTGAACGCTAATTTCATGGGGCAATGAAAAAAATGCAATTTCCACTATAAGCAATAAGATCTGAACTCACCTGAGGCAGGTAAATGGATGACTCCTGCACAAGTTTCATGAGAGTCTACTTGACCTTTTGACCCTCAAGAATTCTGATAGACGTGGAACTAATCAGAGTCAATTTCTTATATAAGCCTGTGCCAATATGTCAGCAAGTCATTTCGGTACCGGCCCCACTGTTCCGGTTTCAGCATTTTCTAAAAATGTCCGTGTGTGAAAAGAATGAAGATGACGTCCTCTGGGGAAAAATAGAACAAAATGACATATTCAAGAAAATAATGAGATATGGTATTTTTTGGGTTATTGAGTGGACTCTTTCCAGAGTTATAGAAAAGTTTGTCTCGGACAAGAGCGAGTGTCGATTCTAATTGAAAAACCTGATCTATTTGCACATGAAGTCACATGCTTGACTAAGGAATGTGTGCTGTGATTGGTCCGTTTATCGAGAACGTTTGTAGCGATTGGCCACCTTACTGTGAATGTAGAGTCGTGTCATTCAGAATTTAATTGAGAATTAATTTCGTCATTCAAATTGAATTGAATTTCAATTGACGTACATAAGATGTTGCACACTGCAATGTGAATTTGACTTTAAAGAAGTACAGTTAAAATTCTTTTTAGTTTTGGAAAACTTTAAAAATCCTTTGATTTTGAAGGTTAATGGTTTTAGTTTGTGATTACTTTATACCCTACCCTTCAAAAGTTTTGGTTCAGTACAAAAAAATATCATACTTTATTCAGCAAGAATGGATTAAATCTATTCATAATATAACATTGTTACTGTCTGTTTTGATCAAATAATGCAGTTTCGGTAAACATAGAACATCAAAAACAATCTTATTGACCTCAAACTTTTGAACAGTTATTTAATAATTTAACCGTCGTGGAGCAGGATGGAAGGACACTTCATTTCCCAGAATTCATTACCTTGTTAACTGTATTTGAATTGCAGTTCAGTAAGTTCCTCTTTGTCTCATTACAGTTTAACTTCCTGTGATGTGTGGTCAATTCAATTCAAAATCAACTCACTCAGTGAACTCATTGTCATGTTCAATAAACCAATTTGAAATAATTTAAGCTTTGTGACGTGGTGCATTATCCTGCTGGAAGTAGCCATCAGAGGATGAGTACATGGTGGCCATGAAGGAATGGACATGGTCAGAAACAATGCTCAGGTAGGCCGTGGCATTTAAACGATGACCAATTGGCACTAAGGGGCTTAAAGTGTGCCAAGAAAACATCCCCCACATCATTACACCACCACCACCAGCCTGCACAGTGGTAACAAGGCATGATGGATCCATGTTCTCATTCTGTTTACGCCAAATTCTGACTCTACCATCTGAATGTCTGACAGAAATTGAGACTCATCAGACCAGGCAACATTTTTCCAGTCTTCAACTGTCCAATTTTGGTGAGCTCTTGCAAATTGTAGCCTCTTTATCCTATTTGTAGTGGAGATGAGTGGCACCCGGTGGGGTCTTCTGCTGTTGTAGCCCATCCGCCTCAAGGTTGTGTGTGTTGTGGCTTCACAAATGCTTTGCTGCATACCTCGGTTGTAACGAGTGGTTATTTCAGTCAAAGTTGCTCTTCTATCAGCTTGAATCAAAAATTGAAATTGAACAAGTGTTCTAATAATCCTTTAGGTGAGTGTATGCAGGCTAGCATTACAGGTACGCTTGGCCCTTATCGTGGGTCTAAAAGTGAATCAGCCTGCAATCTGAAGTCAAAATTGATACACTAATGTTAAGTTTGCACTATTGTCTTCCGCAGCATTAGCCACATAAATGTTTAATACAAACCCAAACAATGTCTGTGCTTAAGCTATTAAATGAATCAGACCATCCCTCCATTAACAGATTAAAAGCTTTACATTGTCTCCTTGTGTTCTCCATCTCTACCTCCCTCTTCCAATTCTCCATTTCTAATTGACTGTAGATAGAGCGGAGTGGAATAAAGCTTCCCCAGGGAACCTGGCTGGTTACAGCGAGAATCTCAGGACTGAATCCTTCTAATGTTTACAGGAATAGTTCAGACAAAGATGAAGACCCTGTCATCATTTACTAACCCTCATGTCGTTTCAAACCTGTGTGACTTTCTTTATTTCGTGGAAATGTTTTAATAATATACAGTACTTGTATACTAATAGAATAGAGGGCTGCCTTTAAAAATTGGTCCATATGACTTTTGCACTCTATTTTCAAGTCTCTCCTGTTCAAACTCATTCATCAAAATGAACAAATCTTTTTCTTTTTGAGTCAATTAGTTCGTTGAATGAACCAAATGACATGAAAAAAGATTTGTTCATTTTGATAAACGAGTTCGAAACAGGAGAGTCATGAACGCGCATCACAGAACAGAGCAAGGTGAGCATTTGAGCTTATAAAACTTAAACTTTGTTATTTATTTATTAAAGGAGCAATCGTTTCACTTGATAAGACCCTTATTTATCATCTGAAATTATTTAAAGGCCTTTGAACAGTTTGCACTGAAACTGTCTTTTGGACCTTGAACCGTTTGGTTCCCATTTAAGTCCATTATATGGAGAAAAATCCTGGAATGTTTTCATCAAAAACCTTAAATTATTTTCGACTGAAGAAAGGAAGACATGGACATCTTGGATGACATGGGAGTGAGTAAATTATCAGCAAAAGTTTTTTTTTAAAGTGAACTACTCCTTTAACAACCGGGTCAATGTTTTTTTTTTCTCCTCTTAGTCAAATCATTAAAATCTGGCTTAAAAGAATGATTAATTCTCAAAACTCAAATGACTTTCAGTGGATAATGACTGTTCCTCACACAAAGGTATCATCTGACTTTCAGGGTTATTATTGCTAATCAAAACTATTAAAAATATACATTTTTTACTTGTCAATAGAAATAAAGCTGAAATAAAAATTAAATATAAATATTAGATGAAAACCTCAACTGAATGAAAATTCAAAAAGTTGCCTTGGCAATTAACTAAAAGAGTTGAAGCACTAAAGTGAAAAATATTAATAAAGCTCAAAAAGTATTTTTTTTTCAATATTACATAAAATTAAAATGAAATCTCAAAATATAAAAATTAATGCTAATAATGAAATTGATTAAAAAATATAGATAAATAAAACTGATGACTTCAGAAGACCTGAAATATAACTTCGTTTGTGATACATTTATCATTGACATGAGGGTGAGTAGTTAATGACAGTGTTTTTTATTTGTGGATGAACTATCCCTTTAAAGAGAGACACAGAGAGCTGGTCTGACTGATTTAGTCGATTGCCTTATTAAATGATAAAACCATCAAGTCTGCCTTCTGGCCAGTGAAAGAGACGCCACACAATTATAGAGAAAGAGAGAGAGTCCATCCCGCAGAGGAGGGGTGCTGGATTTCTCGAGCCGTCAGGCAGAGACAAATCCTCACAAACATAAAGCTCGAAAATTCCCCCGTGTGTAAAAGTTGACGTCTCTTTTTAGAATCATGATCCGAAGTGCTCATCGCAAGGCAGTGGCAAGACTTTGTTCATGTATGTATTTGCAAGAAGAGATGCATTCTGGGAGGAGAAAGACTGTGTGATTAAACTCAGTGGGACACAGAGAAATCTGATTAATAAATAAACGCTTTCTCGCCGCCTTCCATATGCCGGAGAGACTCCACCCGCACCTCAGCTGCCTTTATCAGAGGTGAGGATGCTCTGATTAACCCAGATGCAATTAGAACAATGACACGGCCCAGGGGAGGTCACCGACTGCACAAACAATCGCACCGCATTCACTGCGCTATAGAGAGAGTGTGCTTATGTATCAGAGATGACATCTCTCTCTGTGTTAATGTTAGCCCAGAGATGACAATTAAAATGGACAGTTCACCCAAAAATGCAAATAATCATCTTATCCACTCTCCCTCATGTTGTTGCAAACCTGTTTGGCTTCATCTCTTTTGCAGAACACAAAAGAAGCTATTATGATAAACTGTTTTTGTTTATACGTTGAAAGTAAGTGGGGTTCAATGTTGTTCATTGAATGTGTAATCCCTCCACCCGGGTCCTACTCAACCCACTCCGAGCAGGCCTCGAACCCGGGTCTCCGGCATGAGAGTTGTGCGCTCTAACAAGGAGGCTAAAGTCTGCAGCCTCTAGTGTCTGTCGCTGAGAGTGCCTATTGAGATCAGAGGAGTGAGGTTTACTTGCACAGCAACTACTAGCTGGCCTCAGTTACATATGGATAAAAATACATTTAAGACGTCCTTTGTGTTCCACAGAAGAAAGTCAGTAATTTGGCTTTTGGAACAAATTTTTCATAACTTTGATGACTTACTCTTATTAGGTTTCTCCTAAAATTCTTTAGAAAGCGTAATGTGATTGGTGTTTTCTTCCAATACCTCAATGCTGCAGAATGTCAAAAGACTCCACCCCAAAATAATAATAATATCGTAAAACATGTATTGATGACTCGATTGTTGAAATACACTACTGTTCAAAAGTTTGGAGTGAGTATGATTTTTCTTTAATAAATAAATAAAATAAAATAAATGCCTTCAAAATTATTTAGTACAGCTTTTTTCAATATTCAACAGCAAATCAGAATATTAGAATTAATTCTGAAGAATCGGGTGACACTGAAGACTGGAATAATGTACTAAAGCTTTGGAAAAAGAGACTTATTTCAGTACCATTAAAAAATCTTTTCAAGCCCAAACTCAATATTTTCATGATGTATCACAAAAATTTTTTTTGTCTTTTGTATAATGTGTATAGAATTCATGTGGTTCAAATAGCTAATATTTTGAGCTTCTGTTAATTAAACCAATCTCCTTCATTGTATTACCTGAAATATTTAAATTCAATGAACTCAAATTTTAAAAGAATTCACTTTAAAAAATACTTTTGCTGATAATTTACTCACCCTCATGTCATCCAAGATATCTATGTCATTCTTTCTTCAGTTGAAAAGAAATTAAGGTTTTTGATGAAAACATTCCAGGATTTTTCTCCACATAATGGACTTCAATGGGAACCAAACGATTCAAGGTCCAAAAGACAGTTTCAGTGCAAACTGTTCAAAGGGCTTTAAACGATTCCAGACGATGAATAAAAAAAAACAAAAAAAACAAAGTGTAAGTTTTATAAGCTCAAATGGTCACCTTGCTCTGTTCTGTGACGCACGTTTGTGACTCTCCTGTTCGAACTCGTTCATCAAAATGAACGAATCTGTGTCATTTGGTTCATTCAACAAACGAAATGAACGAGTTGACTTTGGAAAAGATTCGTTTATTTTGACGAATAGGAGTCACGAACGTGCATCATAGAACAGAGCAAGGCGACCATTTGAGCTTATAAAACTTAAAACTTGTTTGTTTGTTTTATTAAATGAGTGATAGTTTCGCTTGATAAGACCCTTATTCATCTTCTGGAATCATTTAAAGCCCTTTGAACAGTTTGCACTGAAACTGTCTTTTGGACCTTAAACTCTTTGGTTCCCATTGAAGTCCATTACATGGAGAAAAATCCTGAAATGTTTTCACCTTAAACCTTAATTTCTTTTTGACTAAAGAAAGAATGACACTTACACCACAAAGACGCGTACTTACTTTAAGTTAAACCAACAATATTTTTTAGGATTACAGAGCTAATATAGATAACAAAGCAAATTTTTTGGTCATAATTTGAACTTGAAAGAGTTCAAGAAATATTCAAGCTCAAATTGAATCTCTTTTGATTGCAGAAAGAAAAATACCTGGGAAGCAGGAGACTTCTCAGTTTGAGCACCATTTAATCTCATTGTTGCTCATTCACGCTGACACAGATGGCACAGAGGCACAGATGACGACATCTAGGCAAGCACAGCTGATTTGTTTTCTTTTATTTCAGATGGTACATTATCATGGGTCACAGAAACAGTGAATTCTCATTTTTACACCTGATAGGAAACAGGGCACATAAACTGAACATGAGCAGAGGGAAAGAACCGGCACAGTCGAACAGGTCCGAAAAGTGACCCAGAGGGCAGTGGCTGAGGAAGAGTTCAGGTGTGACAGGGTTTATTAAAGGCAAGTCCAACATGGCACAGAGAGGCATGCTCGAACCACAGCACACTCCACATGTCCACTCAACCAGTCACCGAATGGCAAGTATTTCAAGTATAATGACTATTTAAAATTTAATCCGGTGTGCTATTTAAGTATTTTCCCACTTCAGTTCCTTAATGTTTATGAAATGTCACATGAAGCGTTTTGCATGACTGAGCATGTGCAGCAATGAAGGGAGCTCTGATTGGCTACATCACTCAGGGCTATAAAGGACGCAATCATCATTCAACGCCAACACTCAGGCAAATAATCAGGCCAAGACAGAATCTGCTCACATTTCTGCATTAGATTACAGTTAAACATGATCAAATATATGTACAGGTGCAGTCCAGCTACCCTTCCAATCAGAGAAAAAGTGGAAATACAAGTTTGATGATTCATCTGTCGTTGCTCATATCTGGTGACCTGTAAATTTGTATAGGGAGAAGATGTTTTGCCCGAAACATTGCAGATTTACCTTGTATCTTATCAGAGATGCAATAAACCAAAGCGACACAATCAAGAGTGTTTTTATAAAATACTGACATCATCTTTGTGATAAAAGGGACCAATGGTCAATAAATACTAATCAGACAATAAATAATAATAGTCATAGTTCATTAGCCTGATTAAACTGTGACTGCACCTTTAAATTTGGAGTTGAGAGAATGACACTAATGCACAAATTAACCTGAATTAATTATATTCCAATGCTATAATACTTTCCTATTCCAGTCGAATATCAGAAGACGACTAAAATTAAGCAAATTGTTGGTTGGCACAAAAACATTTAAAGGAGTAGTTCACTTTTAAAAAAACTTTTGCTGATATTTTACTCACCCCCATGTCATCCAAGATGTCCATGTCTTTCTTTCTTCAGTCGAAAAGAAATTAAGGTTTTTGATGAAAACATTCCAGGATTTTTCTCCATATAATGGACTTCAATGGGAACCAAACGGTTCAAGGTCCAACAGACAGTTTCAGTGCAAACTGTTCAAAGGGCTTTAAACGATTCCAGAGTTCAAAATGTACAAATAATTTTCCAAGTCATTTGGTTCATTTAACGAACAAAAAGAACGAATTGACTCGGAAAAGATTCGTTCATTTTGATGGAACGAGTTCGAAACAGAGAGTCAGGCGATCATTTGAGCTTATAAAACTTAAACTTTGTTATTTATTTATTAAATGAGCGATCGTTTCGCTTGATAAGACCCTTATTCATCGTCTGGAATCGTTTAAAGCCCTTTGAACAGTTTGCACTGAAACTGTCTTTTTGACCTTGAACCGTTTGGTTCCCATTGAAGTCCATTATATCGAGAAAATCCAGGAATGTTTATCAAAAACCTTAATTTCTTTTCAACTGAAGAAAGAAAGACATGAACATCTTGGATGACATGGGGTGAGTAAATTATCAGCAAAAGTTTATTTTAAAGTGAACTACTCCTTTAATTCGAAGTCATTTCTCTGTTTGAATCCTCTCAACCAATGGTGTAAGTTTGGGGCGGGGCTATATTTTTCACCAACCAATAGCAGTGCAAGGGAAACCTGTTTAAAAGCAATAATTATTTTCCAATTGACCCTAGCGGTGTGGAAATGACACATTTGCATTGAGTCTAGATATGACTCCCATTGCAATTCTCCAGAAATCTGCAGGCCTGCAAATGCTTAAGTAGACTAGAGTGCTCAGTGTTGATAGTTTCATTAAAATTAACTGCAAAACAAGACAAAGACAATCCATCAAGTCATTATTAAAAGTGAAAATACAGAGCTATGAAAAAAAAGTGCACTCCATAAAAGCAGATTAAATACAGACACTATTTTGGGCATCTTCATTAGAAAAACATTAGCAGTGGTGATTATTTTCATGCAATTGATGGTGCATTGTGGGGTGACAAACGGTGGCACGCAGTCCAGTGGGTTCACAATGCAGAGCCAGAGGAGAGAGAGAGCGAATCAACATCAGTACAACTGAAATGAGTTTCAGTACGGGTGCCTGCAGCCGCCAAATAAATCAGTGTCCGCATACTATAATAATAAAGCTATGAGCCTACAGGGTAAACTATCTCTCTCTCTCTCTCATGCAATCTTCACGCTCCTCTCTTTCTCTCCATCACGCTCACAGCTCTCTCACTGGGGTGTTTTTCTCTCTCTCTCCACTTGCTCCATCCCTGTTCTATCTCTTTCCCTGTCCCTTGCTCTCTGCAATCTAGCACTGGGCGCATGGGATTCGCTGTGGCAGGTTTCTCTTGTGTACACAGACGCAGATGGGAGCGAAATGTTCGACGCATATTAAGCAAATCTGTATACGGGCCAAGTCGCGGTTGTAATGCGGCACACGCAAGTAAACAGCGAAAATTGTTATGGGTAATTTAGTGTGGGCTGCATCGTTCTAGCTCCGTTCCAGAACTTAGCAGGTTTGCAATGCTGGTTTTAGACATGGGTGCGTGTTCTCACCAGTAAAACCATGCTGGTTAACTAGCTTTAATCAGTTAAAGGAGTAGTTCACTTTTAAAAAAAACTTTTGCTGATAATTTACTCACCCCATGTAAGATATCCATGTCTTTCTTTCTTCAGTCGAAAAGAAATTAAGGTTTTTGATGAAAACATTCCAGGATTTTTCTCCATATAATGGACTTCAATGGGAACCAAACGGTTCAAGGTCCAAAAGACAGTTTCAGTGCAAACTGCAAACTCTCAAAGGGCTTTAAACGACACCGGATAATGAATAAAGGTCTTATCAAGCAAAATGATCGCTCATTTAATAAATAAATAACAAAGTTTAAGTTTTATAAGCTCAAATTCTCACCTTGCTCTGTTCTTGTGACTCTCCTGTTCGAACTTGTTCATCAAAATGAACAAATCTTATTCCGAATCATTTAGTTCATTCAACGAACAAAACACACGAATTGATTCAAATCTTTTTCCGAGTCATTTGGCTCATTCAACGAATGAAACGAACAAATTGACTCGGGAAAAGATTTGTTCATTTTGATGAACGAGTTTGAACAGGAGAGTCACAACATACATCGCAGAACAGAGCAAGGCGAGCATTGAGCTTATAAAACTTTGTTTTAAACATTGTTATTTATTTATTAAATGAGTGATCGTTTCGCTTGATAAGACCCTTATTCATCGTCTGAAATCGTTTAAAGCCCTTTGAACAGTTTGCACTGAAACTGTCTTTTGTACCTTGAACCGTTTGGTTCCCATTGAAGTCGATTATATGGAGAAAAATCCTGGAATGTTTTCATCAAAAACCTTAACTTTTTTTCTACTGAAGAAAGAATGACATGGATATCTTGGATGACATGGGGGTGAGTAAATTATCAGTAAAAGGTTTTTTAAAAGTGAACTAATCCTTTAAGCTGCATATGTTAACCAGCTTGACCTGCACCAAACCTTCATGTACCTGCAACTCGACTTGATTTCAATCGAGTAAGCATGTTGCTATGCTAATGTTTTGTTGCTAAGCTGCTCTTATTTTCCTGTTAAAATATCTAAAAATCCTTGAAAGAATATGAAGCAACACAGCATAAAATATTAGGACTTGTTCTCTGAGAATATGAGGGTTGTTTTCAGACAGTAAACGAGTCAATGCGCTTTTCACTTTTTTTTTATTTAGATAAAATGTACTCGTATACAATTGCCAAAGTTTTAATATCTTATGCAGTGTTGCTCAAGTACATTTATTTTCTTCTAAGGACTTTAAAATATGTTTTACTGATAAACAAGTCTAAAAAACGACTAATTAAAAACTCATTAAGGAGTCATTTTTTACAGCGTATGCACAATAATTGGGCAAAATAGCTTTTTTTTGTCCATGTGTTCCAGTTAAGATATCTAAAAACCCTCAAAACAAGTTTACTTGATAAACAACACCGCATTAGATATTAGGACTTGTTTTCAGAGAATAGAGTGTATTTGTCTGACTGCACAAGAAGTCACTTTTTAATAAAACTACGTTTGTTTTAATATCTTATACAGTGTTGCGGTTAATGTGTCTAGTTTTAAGAATTTTTTTAATGTTTTACTGATAAACAAGTAAAACAAAGGCTAATTAAAAACTCATTAAGATTTTCTTTTTTAATTAGATTGAAGTATTTTTATCAGTTCTTTTCAGGATTGAATTAAATGCATTTAAAACCAACTACGGTCATCGCTGACATCCGTTCTGTGGTGGCGTGACGTTAACATTTGGCCAAAAATAGGTACTGTATGTTACTACATTTCAGATTACATAAAAATGCTGTCTAAGTAGGAAGCTCACTAGGTTTTGGAAGTACACTTATCTTCTGTCCTGAAACATTTCTGCAATGTGCATTTATTTAACGCATGGGATTATTTATTTTTTTCTGAAATATTGTAATGTGAATCACTGCCACCCATGCCTTTTCTCTCCTCCTCCGGTGTCATTCATTCTCTGCCTCCCTCTGTTATGGCTGGGCGGACGACACTGGCCCCCCGATAACAGATTAAGAAATAACAACAGCCATCATAAAGGCTGCCCGCTATTTGGACAGCGCGCATCAATCCAGAAGCGCTCTGGTTTCTTCTCTTAATTAACCCTGCTGATTGACGGCGCGCGCTGTGTGGCTCGCTGACCTTGAGGAGCACGACGTCTGTTCAATCAGAGAGCACTCCTCAGTGTTCCTTCACGCATAATGAGATCAGTTCAGAACCTGATTGTTTAAGTCATGTCGGGGTAATCTAAGGTGCTTCATGAGAATGCCAGATGAGATATGAGCACTTTAGCTAAGCTTTAATTTCTTCGGAAGGAAGAAGATGATGAGCAGGGAGGGAACGTGTTAGCCCTCACGCTTAAAAAAAAAAAAGATGGAAGAAAGTAGATGGACACTGGGTCTGAATATGTCTTACAGTACTTCCTTTCACACCGTTGAAAAGTTTGGAGTAATATTTTTTAAAAAGAAATGGCGCATGATTGAAAGTGACAGTAAAGACCTTTAAAATGTTACCCAAATTATTTTAAAAATGCTGTTTTTTTTACTTTCGAATTCATTAAAGTATCCTTAAAGTATCACGATCTCAAAAATTTTAAGCATCACAGTTGTTTTCAACATTGATAATAATAATAATAGGGCTGTCAAATGATTAATGCGATTAATCGCATCCAAAATAAAAGTTTGTGTACATAATGTATGTGGGTGAACTGTTTATAATTATTTTATGTATATAAATACACAAACATGCTTGCACATATTTAAGAAATGTTTTCATGTATATACTGTGTATAGATTTATATAATTTATATTATATATAAATAAATATATTTTATATATAAATAATATTTTTCTTAAATATACATGCATGTGTGTGTGTACTCGTATGTATGTATGTATATATATATATATATATATATATGTATATATATATATATATATATATATATATATATATACACTATATATATATATATATATACAGTGCACCCACATATATTATGTAAACACAAACTTTTATTTTGGATGCGATTAATCGCAATTAGTCGTTTGACAGCCCTAAATAATAATAAATGTTTCTTGTGCAGAAACTGAAGGGTCTGAGTGAGTTTCCTGAAGGGTCATGTGACACTGAAAACTGATGCTGAAAATTCAGCTTTGCATCACAGGAATAAATTACATTTTAAAGTATATTAACACAGAAAAAAAAATCTTTTCTATTGTAATAATATATTCACAATATTACTGTTTTTGCTTGTATTTTTGAACAAATAAATGCAGCCTTAGTGAGTATAAGTAACTTATTTAAAAAATCTTCTTTTTTTTAAATCGCCCCAAACTTTTGAACGGAAGTGCATGAAAATAAGTGAAATGTTAACGGAATGAGATCATGTAAAATAAGTTTTTACTTGTAATGTAAATAAAAAGAAAGGCTTCGCTAGAAATAAAGGGTCAGTGGAGTTCTTTATTGAACCCTATAGAGGTCTTACGCCAGAGAAATTACTTAAATTATCGCATAATAAGGTCATGTTTAATAGGTTATTAAAAAAAGTCTGTTCACTAGCTGTTTAAATCATAAAATTGAATTCAAATGAAAATGTAAATAAAATTCATTAAATCAAATTAATTCCATAAAATAATCTCATAATAATAATTATAATCTCATGATGTATACGAAGCACCTGACAGTACCTCTTATGCCTGGTTCAGGATTACACGTTTTTAGCCCGATTTTGGTACGATCCGTTTAACGTAAGGTGTCGATGGGATCGATAACGACAACAGGCCAAACGGGCCTCGTGATGTAAGATTCGATCATATCATCTCGTATAGTGTGTCATAGTGGGTGACAACCTACGTCAAGTCTGCGATGCTTCATGACAAAAAGACTAGCATGTTTAATTTTTTAACGGTCATCCACGACGGTTCCGTCACATGTATGAGGTTGACCAATAGGAGCACAGAAGCTTTCCATACACAACTTTTAAAAAGGCGAAACGAAAGAGACGATGAGTGCTAACGTTAAAACTTAAAAGTAAAAATATAAAGAAAACAATATTTTATCTTCAAGTTCTCTTTGGAGGATTGACAGCCCATACTGTCTCTTCCAGCAATCCAGGAACGTGTCCATTGTCGGGTTTCTTTCTTTTTTTACTTTTTCTGAACACAGGACAGCCAATACAACACTCACCGCTTCATCCATTGTTTGTCTACGTTCATTTCCGGAAGTCACTCGCTACACTGAAAAAATGATTTTTGCTGCTTGTTCAAATTGCTTGATTAAAATTAGCTTAAGCAACATAATTGCTTTACATTTTGTCCAAACTTAATTTGATTGTGTCCAATCTGCTTAAATATATGTACAATTTAAGTTTACTTAATCCGTTTGTGTTGGATAACATGAATGATTGTTAATGATTGGTGCATGTTAATTCCCAGCATGCTTTGCATATGTCTGAATTAGGAGAGAATAAATGTTGAAATTAAGTGTTATTTTATATGTTTTTGAGAGAATAAGAAAAAGTTAATGTGTTATTGTGTTTAATGTTCAATTACATTGGAATTATTAGAACCATTTAAATTACAGTTGATTACCATTGTGGAGAAGAGTGGATCATTTGGTTAGGCTGTGGAACCGATTCAACTATGCTTATAGCATCTGCTTTTTGCTCATGGTGTTTGTACCTTAGCATTCAGTATGCTAACAAGTGCTATTGGTAGCTAACTGCAGGCTATATACTAGAAATTGAGTTGTGTGACACTAAAATACATTAAATCTTAATTGGATAAATGAATATATGAATTTGCATACCTGACACAGCCAATCAGGGAGCCTTTTAAAATCACTTTGAGACTACTTAATTGGATAACTTAAAATGACTTAATTCCATGTTGTTGAAGATACATGAATAAATGATGTTTGTGTAACTTAATTGGTTCATGTGGGACCAATGTACACTATCAAATCATGTAAATCCAACACACTTTTTTTTCAGTGTACTAGTTTCGCCTTCTCGATGACATCACGCGCGCTGTTAAAGACGGCATGCGATGACTGGTCAGGAAGCCACCTGTAGTCTGACATGTGTCTTGTCCGCGACACGACAAGATTTTAGGAGTCGAAATCGCGTAATCTGACACAGTGACTATCGTAACAGACAAAAAATTGTGTAATCTGAACCAGGCATTAAGGTTCCATAGAATATAATCTCTTTTCTTCTAAGATTATTTTGATTATCTAGAATAGATGACAATATTGTGATAATGTAATGTTTTTGAACAGGCATTACAATCTTGCGGTCTATATGGGATTAGGATTCTGCCGAGGGACCGAATCTTAACCTACTGGTCATAGGCCTACTACATCAATGTTTAAGAATAAGCTCTTGATTGAATTCAGTACCAGTGTGGCCATGTTAGTCTCTCTCGCTTCCATGGACACGCACAAGAGCGAATGAAGAGAGAGCAAAAGAAACAAGATTGAGAAAAAAGCACTGGTGTCAGCAAAAGATTTATAAGAAACAGAAAAGGCATGTGATTCCAGACTGTATGTTGTTGTTGTGTTTTTCTTGGCTGGAGGGTTTAAATCTCTCCCCGTCTCCGTCTGTTCTTTCCCTTGATCTCTTTTTTTCTATTTGGTTCCCATCACGAGTAATTCGTCCCCGTGAACACACAACAAGATAAACAGTTTGTGTTGTAAGCCATTATCTCTGTGAAAGTAAAACAACAGGCACAGGGAGAGGTACCAGGCGACAGGAGGTTGGAAAATGACTTCCTGTTTCTTCCCCTCGGGTTCTAAACCCAGACCGGACTCCGACACCTGCTGTGCGGCCACATATTTATTTATTTAGCGTGTTTATTTCTTTATTTTCGGCTTTATTACTCAGTTTTTTTTTTCTGTTCGTGGACGTGTTTTATATTTATGCCCCTGGTTAGAGTGCACGGTCTGTGCTGAGTCAAAAAATGAAAGCACATCGCAGATAGAGCAATAAATGAAAAGCGCTTGCATCTGCGTGTGTGTGTGTGTGTATTAGGTGTGCGGCCTGACTCTCCAGACATGGAGGAGAGAGAAAACGAAAGATTCAGGGAATCGGTCTCGACAAGAGATTTTCTCTCGTGTCGACGAGAAGTGACGTCAAGCGAATCACGTACTTACAAACACACATACATTTTGTCTCATTTCATACAACGACATGATCAGCGACAATAAACACTGCGAGGTTTCCAAACGCAGAAGCGGCTGACTGACGCCAGTGTTTTCCTGGTTTAACTCACTTTTCTGAAGCACACTCACGTTATACAGATGGATACATGGTACTAGACCAAATCATTCAGGTTCCCGTCGGCTAATGTCAGTCCGAGGAGTTGTGAATCGTCTGTGTGATTCAAATGATTCAGGCGGAAATCCCGGTTCCCTAATGAACAAGCAGCTATATCTATAGCAAGACCCTCTTCCCGAGAAGGAGAAAAGAATGAATGAAAGAGGGAAAGAGGGATGGAACAGTTGTCCACTCTTGTTTTGCCCTCCGATCTGTCGTTCTTGTCGTCCCTCGATGATAGTGTGTTGGCATGTGTTGTGTAAGAGAGAGTGTGTGTGTGTGTGAGTGAGGGTTTTACCCCAGAAAAGGGCAATCAGCAGCTGAACCGTGAGCAGGAAGTGAGGGACGGAGAGGGTGGCGGCCAAGCTGTGGACTCTCCCGGCCTCAGAGCCCAGGTTAGTGACTGTCGCCTTGTCCGAGAACGGAGGGATGACGTTGAACCCTCCTCCGGTTTGGTCTTCTTCCTCTTCCTCCTCCTCCTGCTCCTCTTCCTCATCTTCTTCTTCGCTTTCTACCACCTTTTGGAAACAGAGAAATGTCTCTCAAAAAACTTGGATTTTTTTTTACGCTTTTTCACCTTGGTACAGGGCTGGTGTTCACGGTCAGAAAAAAGCCGAGCCTCAAAAATGTGCTTATAAATCTCTCATTATGATGTGTTGTTGCCAAATATTGGATTTAATCTTCTTATGAACTTGTTTTTTTCATTTAGGATAGGTTTTGGAACTTTGAGTCATAGGCCTTATCATAGGCCAATAGAGTAGGCCAAACAGCGGAAGTGAGTTAGCATTTTAGCACTCCCGGTTCCCTCGCTCTAAAGTCTATGGGATTTTTGAATGGGTTTTTGCTAAATCGCCTGAAATAAGGTCTGTGGTGAACAAAGCCTCTAAATATTTTCACGTTTTGATCTATGACATAGAACACACAGTTATAACCTGCTTGTGTTTTTTTAAACTTTATTGTGTCTGCTTGTGTTTTTTAAAAACTTTATATAGGCTTCAAAATGTATAAATTTTGGATTAACTTGTAAAGATTATCTTGATAGACAAAACGTGTAAGGGTCACAACTCTTTGTTGAACACAGATCTTATTTTTTGCGATTTTCCAAAAGTCTATGGGGAAAATGCGATAGCTTTTTGAATCGAGGGAACCCATGCGCCGCTAGCTTCCGAGTTGTCCTACAAAGTGACGTGCATCACTTCGGCACTATATATACTTATAAGCTGTGCACAAAATTGAAAAAACTAACTGATATGACGTTCATTTTGAATAAAATCAAGCCAAAACGAACTTCGTTAGGAGTTGTTGGGAGTTTAAACAGCTTGCCACTTTCCAATTAAAAGTTCGCTCCGGCTGGAAAACACCTTTTAGTACCATTGCATGGTGGTTCCAGTAACAGGTAGGTGTGTGCAGAGGCTCCACCTTCTTTCACGTGGAAAATTTTTTCCGATTCAGTTTCTCCTGTTGAGTCCGTCGAGGTTCAGCGTACGCAAGTGAAAACATTAACACATTGAAGAGCTGCTTTAAAAGCAATATATTGTATGAAGAGCTATATACAGGTGACATAACTTAAAGTAGTTCACTTTTAAAAAAACTTTTGCTGATAATTTACTCATCCCCATGTCATCCAAGATGTCCAGGTCTTTCTTTCTTCAGTTGAAAAGAAATTAAGGTTTTTGATTAAAACATTCCTGGATTTTAATGGAAACCAAACGGTTCAAGGTCTAAAGAGACAGTTTCAGTGCAAACTGCAAACTGTTAAAAGGGCTTTAAACGACACCAGATGATGAATAAGGGTCTTATCAGAGCAAAATGATCGCTCATTTAAAAAAAAATAACAAAGTTTAAATTTTATAAGCTCAAACACTCGCCTTGCTCTGTTCTGTGATGCGCGTTCGTGACTCTCCTGTTCAAACTCGTTCATCATAATGAACAAATCTTTGTCTGAATCAATTTGTTCATTTTGTTCGTTGAATGAACCAAATGACTCGAAAAGATTCGTTCATTTTGATGAATCACAGAATGCATCAAAATGAATGCGCATCACAGAACAGAGCAAGGCGAGCGTTTGAGATTTTAAAACTTAAACTTTGTTATGTTTTTTTTTTTTTTAAATGAGTGATCGTTTCGCTTGATAAGACCCTTATTCATCATCTGGAATCGTTTAAAGCCCTTTGAACAGTTTGCACTGAAACTGTCTTTTGGACCTTGAACCGTTTGGTTCCCATTAAAGTCCATTATATGAAGAAAAATCCTGGAATGTTTTCATCAAAAACCTTAATTTCTTTCGACTGAAGAAAGAAAGACATGGACATCTTGGATGACATGGGGGTGAGTAAATTATCAGCAAAAGTTTTTTAAAAACTGAACTACTCCTTAACTTAAGTGCAGAATTACAGAGCTTGTGCAAACATATCCATGTTCCAATGATCGGATGCTTTCTTTTGCTTTATTAAAAAATGTTTGCTGATTTCTCATTTTTGTTGCATGTTTATTTTGTTATTGAGAGGAAAGCACGCAGCACATTGGAATTGTGCGCTGCTCACGGATTTCAGATTTTATTTTACCCCTAAGCGAAAACGCAAAAGAACTTCGCCATGAGTATATCAGGGCTGTTAATCTTCACTTATGCACTGTTTTTTGAGGTAAATAAGCAATAGTGAACTTTTTCACTAAATACACTGAGGTGCATAAGCTCAGATCAATGTGGCCTATGATCAAAAAGAAATACACAGCCTGTGCTAACTGAAAGAAATCAAGTTGACAAAAAGATTGACTTCATTTGGTGATAATATAGCATAATAAACGACTTACAAGCAATTCAAAAGGCTGGCTATTTTTGACAGAGAACACCAATTTAGGTAAAAGACCTTCAACAGAGCACAACAATTTTAATCAATAGAGTGCAATAGTGCCTTTCCACTTATTGAGCGGCCTTGGTTCTGGAAGTATTTATCTTTTCCTATAGGGTTTTTTTTTATAAGCCATTTACCAAATCAATCAGCTTTGATGTAAGTCACAAACTTAAAAGTATTTTAAAATTAAAAAAAGGCAAAGCTGCACAATAAATATATTTGAAGTCAGTTTGAGAGCACAGGGAGATTCAGCAGGTGCTTCACGAAGTGGGCGTGTACTAAAGTGTTCTTTTGGAGCAGTTTGCTTGTATCAGTTCTCTGATTGGTGGAGATTTCTCTTCAGAATCATGGGTAATGTCTTTTATATATAATGATGGTTGATATCTTAAAATCATAAAGTTGAATACCGTTGATTAACTACTTTGTAGCTTGTAGTAGGTCTATCTTTAAAGGCTTATATTTTATTGTTCAAAATCAATTCCCCTATGGAGAAAATTAATGGGATGTTTTACTTCCAGAACCTGACTGTTGCAGTGTATGGCATGAGTTTGAAGGAGGGTCTATTTGCTGTCCGACTAATGGCAGTTAGAGTGTTTGGTAAAGTGTTTTTTAATTACTTTTCCTTTAATACAAAGTAAACAACTTGCCAAGTGTTCACTGCAATAACAAAATGAAAAGAATGTACATCAAATAAATTCCAGCTCACATGACTATCTATGGGCTATATGGGCTGTCAAACGATTAATCGACAATTAATCGCATTACAAAATAAAAGTTTGTGTTTTATATAATATATGTGGGTGCACTGTGTATTATTTTGTGTGTATATATATATATATATATATATATATCACATGCTTATATATTTAAGAAATATTTTCATGTATATACTATATATAAATTTATATATAATTTATATTATATATAAATATAAATATTTTATATATAAATAATATTTTTTTCTTAAATATGCATGTGTGTGTATTTATATATATATAAAATAATTATACACAGTGCACCCACATATATGTAAACAAACTTTTATTTTTGATGTGCTTAATCGTGATTAATCGTTTGACAGCCCTAATATATCTATATATATATATCTATATCTATCTATATATATATATATATATATATATATATATAAATATAAGTTGTAATATTAATAATAATCAAATAAATTCCAGCTCACATGACTATATGTGTATATATATATATATATATATATATACATACATATATACATGGAATATATATATATATATATATCTATATCTATATGTCTGTGGAATCATATGAGAAAAATAATGATGAATCATATGAGAAATAAATGAATCGCCTGAGAAATACATTTTTGTAAAAGTAGGAGCAGTACGATGGTGAGTGTTTGTCAGAGAGGGGACGGAGAGATTGTGAGGGGAGGGATTAGGAACGAACGATAAAAGGAGGAGAAAGAGAAAAAGAGTTAGCGAGAGAGACAGACAGATGGGGACGAATACATTAATATTAATGAAGTTTGACTGATGCACCATGCTTGCAAACACCTTTAGTTAATCCGTTCAGAGAGTGAGACAGGCCGAGAAAAGTGAGAAGCACATCAGAGAGACAGATCAGGAAAGACAGGGAACATTTGAGAGGAGAGATTTGCTGGAGAACAAGTAGAGAGTGAGTCTAGGAAAAGAAATAAGTGACAGCAGAAACTGAATTGAATCCTTTTTGTCTGTGGGCCCAGATTATCTCTAAGCTGAATGCTGTGTGTTCTGAGAACAAGAGGATGTGAACACAGTCCAAAGCGAGGACATGGGAACACAAAGACACACAGATCAGAGCAGCATTTCTTGATAAAGTCTGCATGCCTATGGATGCCAAGGGATTATTTGCTTTTCTTCTATGTGGGCAGTGAATAGACAATCCATTTTTACAATATATAGTCAAGTAAGTGTTGCTATCAGCGACTGTGTCATTTCCTGAAGCGCAAAAAACTGCGCAGCTATCAAGAAATTACTTTTGCTGGATATAATGCTACTGCTAATGCTAATAACACAGCCAGGGGGCAGGATTTAGCCCATTCGCTTTAGTACTACACCATTATGCTGTCAAAAAGCAAGCTTCTTTAATGACGACCATTAAAAAGTAGCCAACAAAATGATTTTTGCAAGAAATATTCATTACAAAAAAATCGGTGGTGTACAAGATGATTTATTCGGATGGTGTTACTCCCTGAAGCTCTAGTAGCCTAAATTTGTCTATCAAGAAATGACTTTGGCACAGATATTATGCAAATTCTAATAGCTTGTCAATGGGGTCAGGTTTTGGGTAGTTAGTGTTAACAGTTCGCTCTCCTGGTAAATGCATTATTATTTTTTCTTTTCAGAAGTAGCAAATTAAATAAAACAAAAATATACAATTATTTTGATTAATTAATTTTGTTATTTCAATCATTTTAGAAGATTTCACCAGCCACTTTATTTATTTATTTCATTTTTATTTAATTGCATTTTTATTGAATTGCATTTAATTGCACTCGTTATTTATATATTTGCAGGGCCTAAAACTTTTTGCCACAACTGGCAATGACCGGTGGCTTCTAAAATCTACCAGCCATAATTTTATTTTTTTTACCAGCATTGAAACGGTGATTAATCCTTATTAAAGTTACAAAGTTATTCAGTCAATAGCTGTGAGTGACTTTCTTTGTCTTTTTTTATTTAAACTGGACTCACACTGTATGATTTTGGCCAAGATTTGGCCGTCTGAGCCACATTTTGCAAATCCTAAAAGATTCCTCTGATCCTAGGTTAAAATCTGAAGTCTTTGTTTATTATTTTGACATGTTAACCGACAGCTGATAAATAACCATTGCGATCAAAATTTTCATACGACAACAGTCAAATTGTCTAAACTGTGACCAAAATAATTATTAGAGATTATTTTGTTTAAAAAATGTTTTTGTAATTATCTTTAGTCACCTTTTCAATCCCATGTGTAATGCAGCTCACTGTAACCATTGATTGATTATGTAAAACTCTGGACGAGTTCTTGTGTTTTTAACACGTCTTATATGTCGTACAATCTGTCATTAATGACAGCTGAGACCTTACAGTGTTACATGGATTACATAGGGGATCATATTCGTACAGTCTGACAAGAAACAATCGTAAAGGATTATTATAAATCTCACTGTGTACGCATTAAAAACAAAAACAGCAGCAGGTTTATTAGGCTGCTGTCACTTTAAGACCTGATGAATGGATGCAATATACTGTTACACATGCATTTTCTTTCTCAACTGTTTATGCTCACTTAAAGGGATGCACCACTTTTTTGGAAATAGGCTCATTTTACAACTCCCCCAAAGTTAAACAGTTGAGTTTTACCGTTTTCGTACCTTGTTACTGACATTCTTCTAAATATCAGAAAATCACCTGAATGGATTCGAAAATGGTAAAACTCAACTGTTTAACTCTGGGGAGTTGTAAAATGAGCCTATATCAAAAAAAGTGGAGTGTCCTTTAAGACAGTAACTGACTGTTTATAAGGATACTTGGGCAGTTTGACAATTAAGTTTGAACATGTCTGTTTAAGAGCAAGAAGATCCGAAGAGATTCAATGCACAGGTAATTAATTGATTTCACTTTTGCGTCATCTTGCACTTGAATATTTAAATTGGCAAGGCTTAAACTTTCGTGACGATGCAGAACTGGCCTATCTGGGCATAGTTCACTTTGTTTACGTTCATGTTTATATAATATGGCATATCGGTTGGAGTCCCGCTAGGAGTAGGGTGAGTTGCATAAAATTGGTGCCGTGACCCAGATGGAGGCGTGAGGTTTTGAGTGTAACGGAGGCCAGCTAGTGAGATCTGTGCAGATAAACACATCTGATTCAGGTCATAAGCTCATTAATAGAGTCTCCAAGACCCGAAATTAGTTGTGTCAGACAAACGAGGGATGCAAAATATGCATTGTTTGGTGGGGCATGGTTGAAAACCATTGAGTTACACTAATGCTAATAACTTTTCACTGCTTACTGATAAATGTTCAGAGAAATTGATGCAAAGTGTATAGTCAGTTTTAGATACAGCATAAATCCAAGGTAACCACAAGACAAATTAAAGATCTGATCCAGTGACTCTGCCTACTAAGTCTCATTGAGTCATTTAAAATTTGGCGGTAGGCCATAATGAAAGAAAAATAAAGCTGACACCCTCATTCCAAAGCACAATGTAATCTGACTAAAGGGAAGAGCAAATCGATATAGATTTAATTCCTTTCCATGATTGTGTTCTTCAGAGCCTGTGGGTTGTGTGATTATTTCTGATTGAATTGAAGGTGGCAGTTCAGGCAGTTTGATTCGACCCCACAGTGATCTCTTTAAATACATGTGCCGTTTGTTTACCATCTTTGTGTATGCCTGAAAACCATGACATCAAGTGAACATATCCGTGAAATTACCATTTTAAAGTATGATGATGAACAAATAGGACATCTTAACAAGGTCATGTGCATAGTGGGTTAGGGGTCGGACCTTTAGGTCAAAGCATCGTGACCTATTGATTTGGTTAAAGAAATAGGTTTCTTTCAAAGGCGCTAAAGAGACAGAACAACAAAAACACGCAATCATTACTCTTGTTCTGAAATATATGCACCACAGTTGAATCAATACAGTAAATTAACAAGGAGCATCCATTACGCACGTGGGAAGCCACACTAAATGCAAGCGGTTTTGTGCTTACTGTAGCGGCTGCTGGGCGACGGCGTGTGACCGTGTGTTTTCTGCAGTGACAACGTGTAAACGTTTCACTTCAGCTCTCTGATCCATCAGTATGCTCAAAGCGGCTGGACTGCGGGTTTGTTCGGCTTATGCAGTAAGTCGTTTTGTAAATCTGATGTATCATAGGGCCAAAATCAAACACAAGGACAAACTCGTAGGTCATTCGGTTGCTATACGACCACAACCGGAATTAAGAATCAGGGCCCGCATTCATAAAGAATCTTAATGCAAAAAGTAGCTCCTAGTGACAAAATTCTAAGAAAAATCGTAGAAATGTGGGCGTTTACTCTTAAAATTAAAGAAAAAATCGTAGTAAAGAAAAAAGTAATTCAGAAAGAATCTTAACCCTTAAAAGAGGTCTTAAGGTCAAAATTGTTAGGAGTATGGATGAGGACTTTTAAGAGGCTTAAGAGTTTCTTTAGCAGAGGAGGAAATGGTAGAAAAGACGATGAAGAGGGAGAAGAAATGTGTTGCAGACAATGGATGACAGAGACGCTCTCGTGCAAGGATCATGTTTGTGACTGATCTTACTTAGAGGCGCGCTAATATCTCTGAATGCCATAATGCCAGAAATGAAAGTAATCACTACATTAAGATATTTGGCAAATGGGAAAATGCAATAAAGCAGCAGTGATCATGCGTCTTTCAGAACCTCATATATGTGTAAGCAGTTTTAGATTTCACAACTGGACATTACGCCACCTTGCAGGCTCAAAAAACTGCATTTATGAATATAACAGGCTTCCCTGATACGCACAAGCAGGGGAATGAACCGTTAATAATTTGCGCTATAAGCTCCCACGTCTGCTTCTTGCTCCGTGCCGTGACACCCGGCCCAAATTTTTTCTTTAATGATGGTCTAGTGTTCATCCACTAACTGGACTAACAGTAAACACTGTTCTTCTGTCCAGTTGGGCTTTCTCATCTTTCTCGTTTTTTATTCCATGTTTGCTATATTAAAACCAACATTCAAACCACCACTTAAATAGACAGCAATCAGTGTAATTGGAAAGAGTGGAACTTTTTTTGTATTATTTTTTTATTTTTTTATCATTCTAAGCCAATCAAATACCTTAGGCTTAGGATATTAACAGCATGGTAAAAAAAGGATTTATGTATATACTAGTGCTGTCAAACGATTAAAATATTTAATCGCGATTAATCGCATTAATGTCTATAGTTAACTCGCGATTAATCGCACATTTTTATCTATTCTTAATGTCTTTTGATTTCTTTTTGTTACATTTTTTCTCATTTTAATGCTCTTATCAACATGGAAAAGTGGATTGGCTTGTTTAGTGCAAATGTTTTTTTTTTAATTATTATTATTGAAAATAACATTGGAATAGTGTTAAATTTCACTCTAACATATATAGCCTAAATAATCTCTCACACAATGCAACACTGTCCATCAATAAAAGGGTGAAAGAAATACTGACGAGGTCCTGATATTGACGAGGGGTGGAGAATTTGCATCATCTGTGTTTGTGTGTGTGTTTGCTTGGCCATCATCAAGTGGTGTTTCAGGCTGGACGTGCTGCGATGATGATGGCTCAGTTCATAATGACAAAACATACAGATCGCTTTGGTCTTGTCAATGGGACAACTTTTTAAAAGTAAACTTTACATTCAGAATCTCATTGGCATCCATTTCGGCGTCTTGCGCTCGTCATCCACTCAAAACATAACGTTACTATTTGGCCGGCTCGCAAGCTGAAACGAGTGTGTGCGGCACAAAACGTCCTCGCGCTGCGCTCTGAAACCCATTCATGTCAATGGCTTGCGCCGCGCGAGGACGTTCCGTTGCTTCTTCGACCAAAGCGCAAGCGGATCTAGCTAGACCGGAAACAAAACATCAGGCACGCCGCACACACTCGTTTGGGCTTGCGAGCCGGCTTTGAGTGGATGAAGAGCGCGAGACGCTGAAATGGATCAGGACGCATGCCGCGTCCTGTTACAAAAGTATGTGAAAAAACTACAAAGTTTGCTAGGACAAAAAGACCGTTAATCGCGCAATAAAAAAATTAACGCCGTTAAAATGGGTTTGCGTTAACGCCGTTAATAACGCGTTTAACTGACAGCTCTAGTATATACATAATGTATATAATGTGTGTGTATATGTGTGAGTAAACTACTATACTTAAAATTGCTCTTTTTTCCCTTCTTGGACAACCAACCAATCACAGTCTTCAAAAGAGTGTGTCATACATAGCAACGGGGTCAGCCCCGCCTCCTCACTAAGATGAAAGTTTTTGTCTTTTCCTTACTCAGAGTTGCTCTCAGATCAGTCCCGAATCGCTCTTAAGCTAAGACTCCTACGTAAAAGTTTTTAAGCTAAATTAAGAGTTTTCTGAGAGGATTCTTAGAATCTTTATGAATATGGGCCCTGAAGTATGTCTTTTAATAGGGATAAGGCTTTTCCGGTTAGCTTTTTACAATGGTGGAGTCCAGATAGATACCGCTGGACCAAATCTCTCCGCAGCCTGCCTGAAGTCACATATGGTAAATGAAAACTCTCAAATGGGAAAGCGTGAAAGCTGGGCTGCGTTCGGAATCGCATACTTCCCTACTCTATAGTAGGCGAAAGAGTAGGCGAGCGAGAAGTACGTTCGAATCCTCAGTATTCATAAAAGAGAAGGCGGAGAACTACCTGGTTGACGTACTAATTATGCGCGAGATTTGGACGATAGTGCATTCGAATATGCCTACTTTCCTATATGCCTACTGTTTTTTTTCTAAACAGTACGTGAAAGAAGCAGTACGTTTGAAACATCAGTATTCCTAAAAGAGTAGGCGAGAAGTTCCCAGATGATCTCCTGCTTTCGCCCAGACATTTGAGTGCTTGTACTCATCTATCCCAGGAGGCCACAGTGACGAGAGAGGATACGTCAATATCAGACATCGCGGAGATCAGCGACGCGGGGATTTCAAATGTGAGTAAGCACGGTTCCTTGTGTTTAAATCGTATGTGTTAAGCTACTATAGAGTAAACGTTTTAACTGTTGAAGGTGTAAAGGACTTAGACAGTATAGTATAGTTGTGATTTTGCAGTAAACACATGTTTTATTATGAACAGCTAGTAGAACGTAAAGTTACATTTCTAAAGTGTATTTACATAACCATACACCTTAAACACGCTGATTTAAAATGTCTATTTACATCAGGAAGGAAAATATTGTGCAAGTATTGCAGATGAGCACATCACAACATGAAAAATACATCTGAGTGTACACTATGCAACATTATGTGTGCTATTATGTAGGATAATTCACTGTTGTCAACACTGTTTTCATTGGACAAATGTGCTGTAAATAAGGCAAATAAACAAATCTATATGTAACTAAATGTAGCAGGTAGGGTGGTTGAGATGGGAAGCGTAGTGTGAAGCCCCGCCCACTGGCGCTGATTAGGAACAGGTGGCACAAGTGAGGCGTCTCTTTAAATGTGTTGTGAGAAATAGATAGGAGAACATTAGTGTGGTGTGAATTGAAGAGTAAGCTTCTTGGAGCATTAGCCGTGCAAACGGGAGAACGTAAGTCTTGTTTGTAGATTATGCCTGCTTGTCTTTAAAGTTAAAGTGTAAAACACGCTGATGTTTGTTTGCAGCTCGGCCTGACGTCTGTGTGTGCGTATGGGAACTGTGTGGATCATTCATTGGTCATGAGTCTACTGAAACTTTGATCGCTTAACAGCGAGAGTTAATTTCTACACAGGGGTGCAGCAATGTAAGCTTACTGGCCCTTTTCCTATACAAGTAGAATTCATAGCATTGATCATTTTCCATTTGACATTGCCTATGAATGGAAGCAATTGCTTGTTTGTCTTAACTCCTTTTCATCGCGGAGTGTCTAACACGCTGATGTTTGTTTGCAGCTCGGCCTGGCGTCTGGGCGTGCGTATGGGAATTGTGTTTATCATTTACTGGTCACGAGTCTACTGAGTTCGAAGCGCATAACAGCGAGAATTAATTCCTATACGGGGTGCAGCAATGTAAGCTTTCTGGCCCTTTTCGTATAGTTACGAGTAGAGTTTATTGTGCTGATAATTTTCCATTTGATGTTGCATATGAATAGAAGCAACGCTGGCAGGAGTGTGCACAGCCTCTAGCAACCCACACTGGTAAGACATTGGTGCGGTGGAGACCGTACCAATTTGTCTAGGGGGTCAGGAAAACGTAAGTCCATTTTAATTCTTTGTTTTAATTTTTAATTGAATCTGTTCTTAAAATTGGCATGAGACTACTAAGATAGCAGTAACTAATTTGTGCTTGGGATTGCAGGAGGATTGTCTTCGTCTGTCCAACTAGCCACTGTTTTTCCTGAGTTAATTTGGTTTAATTGCATTCCTGTAGATGTGTGTGTGTGTGTGTGTGCGTGTGTGGCTTAAAAAAAAAACAAAAGACAAATTTGCCACCATTGTCACGTGAAGACGGCGGTCCTACTGAGCTGACTGTCTTGTCGTATCTGTGTGTTTGTAATATTTATATTATCATAATAGGCCTCTGGGCATTGTGCAATATTTCCTGTGGGGACAGCGTTTAGTCTGCAGTGTTCACTAGTGTGAAGTGTATTGCAGTGTTTGAGTGCGTGTGTGCAGTATCTATTTATTCACTTTATACCTATGTATTACAATACTTTTATTCACTGTGATTATTTATTGTAAGTTGTCTATTGCTGCCTACAGAAATATATTGCTGTTGTCGATTGCCAATCAACATAATATTATTGCTTCTCGTGTTTAATAAAGCTTATATTTGAATACATCAGTCCCAGTTCTGTTCCTTTATTGGACACAACCAGACGAATAATATAAAAAGGGGGGGTGTGGTTTTGGATTCTTAAGCAACCAAATTTCACGCCATAGAGCGCCCCCTGGTGGTTACATTTGGCGTAGCCGGCAGGGTGCGAATTGGGATTGGTGTAGACTTGTGAAACTTGTTTTTTTTGTGATTTTGATCTTGTATAATTTTTTTTTTTTTTTTTTTTGTGGCTGTTGGTTCCACTGTTCCACTGAATGTAGCCTTAGTTTGACGCTTTTCCACTCTCCTTATCGACATCCACATCAATAAATCCACAGGGCAACTCTTGATGAATATCTTCGTTTATTTTGTAATCCACAAACATCAGTACAGGAACGTTACGAAATATAAACGATTAATTAAAGAGAATAAAGATAAAGTAGAGGTAAAGTAAAGGTAAAGTAAAGTAAAGGTAAAGGTAAAAAAACTGTGGCTTCACTCTCCGTGTGATCGTTCCGTTCACGCAGCCAACTTTACTCCATGAATGACACGAGAATGAGCGTCACCAACTCTCGTCACCACACACAGAAGCAGCTCCGCGTCACACACACACACGTCAATTTAGATAATTATTTTAGATAATGACGTCAACTTGCTTGCTTTCAGATAATTACCCAATCAACTCTATAAATATCTGCAAGCACTGTAAACATTTTTCCCAATACAAATCACACAAATCACAGTCCAACACACAAATCAAACCATCCACCAAACAACTGCACCCAGGCTCCTACAGTGGCAATAACCAAGGTTGAATTCATTACAGGAAAAACAGTGGCTGAGAAATCCGGACGACACTGTGAAAAATAAGTGGCGTGTTGAACATTTAACCGTCTTTTTTTGTTTGTTTGTTTGTTTTTTCTCTTGCTTTTGCCTAAATATTACAGGTTATGGAAGACCAGGTCAGACTTTTAACCGAACAGATTAAACAACTTCAAGCAGACAATGAGAGGCTTCGAGCAGGGAAGCGTAGCGCCCCCAGTGAATGCAGATCAGGGAGAGCAGAGTAAGCCAGTGCCAGGTTCATCTAGTATGAGGTACGTCTATGTCCGAAGGGAACGCAAATACCCCAAGTTTTCTGGTAGTTCAAGTCCTGAATATCCCCCTGTGGAGGAATGGGTAGAAGAGGTTCGTAAATGTTTACAGGCTCGGCACATGTCCCTTAGTGAACAGGCATATTTTGTATATGATCTTCTTGAGGGGGAGGCTAAATTGGAGATTAAACTTCGTCCAGCTACTGATAGGGCTGACCTTGAGAGAATTTTTTCAATATTATTAGAGACTTTTGGCTGTGCACACTCTTACATTGAGGCCCAACAAAAGTTTTTCCAATGCCGCCAACATGAGGGAGAAACGTTACGTGAATTTTCCCATTCATTAATGGTTCTGATGGAGATTTGTCAGCGTAAAAATTCAAATGCAATTTCTAACCCTGACTCAGTCCTTCGTGACCAGTTTGTGGAAAATGTTAGAGATAAAATGCTGCGCAGAGAATTAAAACAATTTATTCGCCTCAATCCTAACTCACAGTTCTTAGACATGCGCAGAGAATCATTTCGTTGGGCTGATGATGGGGAGGGTGCCCGCCCAGTGCGCGCTAGGGCTTTCTCTTGTGACGTCAGTTCCGGGGTGGTGGGGCAATGGGGAGCGGAGACCCAGGCTGTAGCTGCAAAACCAAACGATGAATTTAAAGATTGCTTGCGTCAGGCAACAGACTCAATTGGACACCATTCTAAAACATTTATCTTCTGGACCAGTGAATTCTAATCCCAACAGTAGGCCAAGTAATGTACCTCGGCGTTATAGGTTTGAAGCTGATGGTTCAACCTATTTGTTTGAGGTGCGACCAGGCTGGACATATGGCCAGAGATTGTTCAACACTCCGTCGACAAGGACAGCGGGTACGTAGTGACTCTGGGCAAATGGCGGTTAATGTAGGTGAGGTTCTAACCCAGTGGGGTACAGGGAAACTAGTACCCTCTAGTGTATGGAGCCAAGCACTAGATGGGGCCTTAACAGGCTCAGGTTCTTCTCTCCCCATTCCATTCTCTCATTCCGTTCTTATAGGGCAGTGCCTGGTGGCCGAAGTTAAAATCGGAGGAGTGCCTATCACTTGCCTTGTCGGATACTGGGTCTATGGTATTTACCATAACAGATTCATTTTTTAAGGAACATTTTCAGAGTTCAGGGGCAAAACCAACTGCGTTCTTGTGGATGGCTGCAGTTAAGGGCAGCCAATGGGTTGGATATCCCCTATGGAGGCTATCTAGAGCTGGATATAGAAATCTTGGGTAAAGTACTTCCCTCTATAGGCATTCTGGTTGTTCATGATCCACCGGATTCTGGGTAGAAGTCGAAAAAAAAATACTGTCCCAGGGCTTATTGGAATGAATGTGCTTCGCTCCTGTCTGCAAGAAATGTTCTGTCAAGGGGTACGAGTTTGTTTGCTGCTTCCTCAGATGTTCCTGCAGTTTGGAAACAGGCTCTGTTGGCGTGTCAAAGTTTTGAAGATTTATCGAACTCTGGTTTCTTGGGTAAGGTCTCCCACCCCCAGGTTCTTCCATTCTTGTGCCTTCTGGGTCGAATGAAGTTAATTCCAGCCTTATGCAGGCAGGGGCTTTGCCCTTTGATTTCCTCAGCATTTATGAGAACCAGGAGAGGAAGGGTGGCAGTTGCCACCTGATTTGCTCATTCCTAGTTCTTTACTTCCCATAGGTGATGGCATGGTCAATGTGCCGGTAGTCAATGTGGGAGCAGAAGATCGGTGGATAAGGCCACGTACCACCTTGGGGCAATTACACATGATTGAGGTATGTTCTGCTAATAGGCCCATTTGCTTTCAGGAAGAAGATGGCGACCAGGGCCCTGTGGCTTTTATTCAGTCTATGGAGATCACTACCTCTCCTCTTCATGATCTCGCGCTAATACGACCTGGTCTAACTTGACGTATTGCGAGCAGCAAGAGGCCAAGGCTTTACTTCAAAAGCATAGTGCAGCCTTTAGTCGGGACGAAGGGGAGTTGGGTTGTACAAACCTTATTGAACACGAAATTCCGCTAGTGGACGAGGATACCAGTGCGGCAACGCTTCCGTAGACTGCCACCGTCGCAGTATGATGTGAAGACACACATCCAGGAGTTGTTGGAACAGGGAGTGGTAAAGCCTAGCTGCAGTCCTTATTCTTCACCCATTGTGGTAGTTCAAAAGAAGGATGGTTCTATACGTTTGTGTGGATTATAGACAATTGAATGCGAAGACGAAGAAAAGATGCCTTTCCATTGCCTCGGATTGAGGAATCCTTGGATGCCCTTTCAGGTGCTTGCCTTTTCTCTACTCTTGATTTGGCAAGTGGTTATAATCAGGTTCCTGTGGCAAAAAAGGACAGGGCAAAAACAGCATTTTGCACTCCATTTGGTCTCTTTTGAGTTTCAAAGGATGCCATTTGGATTGTGCAATGCACCAGGAACTTTCCAGAGGCTAATGGAAAGGATCTTTGGAGACCAGCGCTTCCATACCCTTCTTTTGTATTTGGACGATGTGGTGGTATTTTCATCCACGTTCCAGCAACATCTGGAACGATTAGAACTCGTGTTGAGTAGGTTGACCTCCCATGGCCTCAAGCTTAATTTGGGAAAGTGTCATTTCTTTCAGTCTGAAGTAAAGTTTTTGGGTCATATTATTTCGGCTTCTGGAGTCACAACGGACCCGGAAAAAATTAGTGCAGTCAGGGACTGGAAAGTACCAGCTACCATCACAGAATTGCGCTCTTTCCTGGGGTTTGCGTCATATTATAGGCGCTTTGTAGAGGGGTTTGCAAGATATGCAGCCCCTCTGCATAAGTTGGTAGCAAAACTTACAGCCAGCTCCAAGGAAACGAGCAAGATTTAATGCTTCCTTGCGAGACCACTGGGACTGGGGCTGTGAACAGTCTTTTGAAAAGCTGATAAGGGCACCTGTTTTGGGCTACGCAGATTTCAGCAAGCCGTTTGTTCTCGAGGTGGATGCAAGTGGACTTGGACTGGGTGCTGTTTTGTCCCAAGAGCAGGGAGAGGGGCAGCGGCAGCCAGTAGCTTACGCAAGTAGAGGGTTGCGACCAACAGAACGAAATATGAACAATTACTCGGCCATGAAGCTTGAGCTGCTGGCCCTTAAGTGGGCCGTAACAGACAAATTTCGAGATTATCTTTTAGGTGTTAAGTTCACTGTTTTGACTGATAAAAACCCCCTCTGTTATCTGCAGACAGCCAAATTGGGGGCAGTGGAGCAACGCTGGGCAGCACAGTTGGCTCTCTTTGATTTTAAAATTGAGTACCGCCCAGGTGCGTGCAATGAAAACGCAGATGCTCTGTCTGGCTTACCTGCGTTCCCCTCCCAGAATTCATGGAAGAGGTTGCATCAGGGATCTCTGTCCCTACTGAGATCAAAAGTGTTTCTGTAACCCATCCCTTCAGGCCAGTTAACATTCAGGCCATTGATGCCTCTCCCGTAAGGACTAGGGCTGACCTCCAACTTCTTCAGTCAGAAGACCCGGTGCTAAGGGTCTTTCTGATTTATTGGAAAAGAGGAAGACCCCCACAGCATTGGAAAGGGCCAAAGAGTCTCCAGCGGTGGTAGAGCTTGTGCGTCAGTGGGCCCACATACAGGAACATGGTGGGGTTCTTTACCGGCAAAGCCATGTCCCTGGTGGTGGTTCTGCAGTGATGCAGCTGCTGCTGCCTCAGCTGCTGCGTGAGGAAGTTTTGACCACTCTACACAATAATCATGGACACCAGGGGGTGGAAAGGACCACCATACTCATTCGTAACGGTGTTATTGGCCCTTTATGCGCAAAGACATCAAGCGCTGGTGCAGTAAATGTCAACGATGTATAGTGGCGAAAGCGGTGAAACCGAAGTTGAGAGCATTAATGGGTAGTCTTCTTGCATCCAAGCCTTTAGAAATTCTAGCCATTGACTTTACCATACTGGAAAAGTCTAGTGATGGGAAGGAAAATCTTCTAGTGGTAACAGATGTGTTTTCCAAATTTTCTCAGGCTTACCCCACTGTAGATCAAAAGGCCGTGACCGTAGCACGGGTTCTTACTGAACAGTGGTTTTATACCTATGGAGTCCCACAACGTATTCATACAGATCAAGGTCGCCAGTTTGAGGGAGAGTTGTTTCAGCAGCTGTGTCAGTTGTATGGTATCCATAAGTCCCGTATCGAGTCCCTACCACCCAGAGGGCAATGGGCAATGTGAACGATTTAGTTGATCACGCTTCATGATCTGCTCCGTACTTTGTCCCCAGAAAAGAAAAAAAGGTGGCCACAACACTTGTCTTGTGTGTTGTTTGCATACAATACGACGGTCCATCAGTCCACTGGGTTTTCACCGTATGAACTGATGTTTGGGCGGAAGCCCACCCTCCCCCTTGATTTGCTCTTGGGTACAGTCGACCCTCCATCAGAATTGACCACAGAGGAGTGGGTTCGAGAACATCAAGAACATCTTTTTGCGGTTTATCGGCAGGCCCGAACCAATCTTGAGGTAGCAGCCAGGCAGCGGGCAAAACATCAAGCTATTCCTCTGCCCATTTTACAACCCGGAACACTAGTGTACCGCCGGAGTCATCCGCTTGGTCGTCATAAAATTCATGATCATTGGGACCATGTAGAGTACGAAGTGGTGAGTTGTTTGGATGAGGTTGGCAACCTTTATAAAATCAGACCAAGGGGCCAGCAGGGACCAGAAAAGAACAATTACCGACAAGAGTTGCGCCCTTTTTCTGTGGACCCCGAGTCCACCTCACTTTGCACTTACGAATGTAGAACCCAATTTGGACTGTTCCGATCTGGTATCGGAAGAGTTGAACAGCAGCGCGAATGAAAATGACATTGCGCTATTGGTAACTCTAGACACTTCTAACATAGATGAGCAGATCAGTTATGTTCCTACTGCAGCTAGTGATCAGCTGCCTTCAACTTCTGGGCAACAGGACCAGATCCTGCAGGATTCGTCAGTAGAATATGCCTCAGGAGCAGAAGTATTAATGCCCATACCGGGGCAAGATTTAGTGCCACGGCGGACCAATAGGACAACAGCAGGCCTTAATTCAAACCCTCATAACCTCCCACGTGCACTAGTTAGACGGCAATCTCAGGATGAACATGGGGGGGGGTAGTTAATTGTTAGCTCCCACCATGTTGGTTTCAGGCCCTGGTTGTAGCATTTGTTGCCACCTGTCACCGAGACGGTGACATTTCAGGGTGGGTGAATGTAGCAGGTAGGGTGGTTGAGATGGGAAGCGTAGTGTGAAGCCCCGCCCACTGGCGCTGATTAGGAACAGGTGGCACAAGTGAGGCGTCTCTTTAAATGTGTTGTGAGAAATAGATAGGAGAACATTAGTGTGGTGTGAATTGAAGAGTAAGCTTCTTGGAGTATTAGCCGTGCAAACGGGAGAACGTGAGTCTTGTTTGTAGATTATGCCTGCTTGTCTTTAAAGTTAAAGTGTAAAACACGCTGATGTTTGTTTGCAGCTCGGCCTGATGTCTGTGTGTGCGTATGGGAACTGTGTGGATCATTCATTGGTCATGAGTCTACTGAAACTTTGATCGCATAACAGCGAGAGTTCATTTCTACACAGGGGTGCAGCAATGTAAGCTTACTGGCCCTTTTCCTATACGAGTAGAATTCATAGCATTGATCATTTTCCATTTGACATTGCCTATGAATGGAAGCAATTGCTTGTTTGTCTTAACTCCTTTTCATCGCGGAGTGTCTAACACGCTGATGTTTGTTTGCAGCTCGGCCTGGCGTCTGGGCGTGCGTATGGGAATTGTGTTTATCATTTACTGGTCACGAGTCTACTGAGTTCGAAGCGCATAACAGCGGAGTTAATTCCTATACGGAGGTGCAGCAATGTAAGCTTACTGGCCCTTTTCGTATAGCTACGAGTAGAGTTTATTGTGCTGATAATTTTCCATTTGATGTTGCATATGAATAGAAGCAACGCTGGCAGGAGTGTGCACAGCCTCTAGCAACCCACACTGGTAAGACATCATTGGTGCGGTGGAGACCGTACCAATTTGTCTAGGGGGTCAGGAAAACGTAAGACCATTTTAATTCTTTGTTTTAATTTTTAATTGAATCTGTTCTTAAAATTGGCATGAGACTACTAAGATAGCAGTAACTAATTTGTGCTTGGGATTGCAGGAGGATTGTCTTCGTCTGTCCAACTAGCCACTGTTTTTCCTGAGTTAATTTGGTTTAATTGCATTCCTGTAGATGTGTGTGTGCTTTAAAAACAAAAGACAAATTTGCCACCATTGTCACGTGAAGACGGCGGTCCTACTGAGCTGACTGTCTTGTCGTATCTGTGTGTTTGTAATATTTATATTATCATAATAGGCCTCTGGGCATTGTGCAATATTTCCTGTGGGGACAGCGTTTAGTCTGCAGTGTTCACTAGTGTGAAGTGTATTGCAGTGTTTGAGTGCGTGTGTGCAGTATCTATTTATTCACTTTATACCTATGTATTACGATACTTTTATTCACTGTGATTATTTATTGTAAGTTGTCTATTGCTGCCTACAGGAATATATTGCTGTTGTCGATTGCCAATCAACATAATATTATTGCTTCTCGTGTTTAATAAAGCTTATATTTGAATACATCAGTCCCAGTTCTGTTCCTTTATTGGACACAACCAGCTGAATAATATAAAAAGGGGGGGGGGGTGTGGTTTTGGATTCTTAAGTAACCAAATTTCACGCCATAGAGCGCCCCTGGTGGTTACATAAACATGATTTAATTTGTCCCTTATTAGTGTTGTATATATTGAGGAACATTTAAGTTGGATTAAAAGTGAGTTAACACATCAACCTCAGTATGTAAATGCAGTGTTGAGCTCATAATGTGAATCTTGTCTGTATATGTTACAGGGACAGGTGGAGAGAGGCTCATGATCCTGAATGCTGTCATCAAAGGCTTTGAGTGAGTATAGTACAGAATTGGATAAAATCTATTCAATATTAAGTTGTAGTTTACTTGAATGATTGTAATTTCAAACTGAGAAATTACAACACTTTTGTGAGTCTTGATTTCTGTGCGTTTGCTGTAGAGCTTTTGTGGAGGAGCAGGACCTGCAAGGAAAGATGATGGCAGCATTTGTTGGGGGAAAAAAGGTTTTAGGGATTTTACTCAAATATGAAGTAAGGTTATTTTTAATACATAAATCAAATGATATTGTGCTGTTAAAATGATTGCTTTTGTGTAATGTTTTTGTATTTTTGTAGGATCTGAAATGTCTGCAGACTGGTGTGAGCACTGAGGATGAGGAGCCCAGAGCTGAATCCTGGAAGTGGTGCCATAGATGAGACCCTCCATCTCTCCACCTGCCCTTATGAGTCCCTCCATCGCTCCATCTGCCCTTATTGCCTCAGATTGTGAAGCGCAGAACAGCAACAAGCTCTGGCACGAAGGCACAGTCCCCTCTGGTGAATTCAGCAGAATAAAGCCGCAGAATGGGAACCGCTGTGTTCAGACGGCAGTAGAATGTGGTGTTCAGCGCCTGTAAATACATGCTTGTAGTTTGAATAATGCTTTGTTTCATGTATGTGCTTGTATATGCATTTGTTTATTGTGACGGTTACTTTTATTTGTTCTTTTACTCATTTATTTATGTTTCTTATTGTTGTCAGTATATAAAATATAATTATTTAATTAATGTATGCATTAATTCATCGATTGACTGACAATTGAGATGTTTCACTGCATTTAGCAATATAAATGTATTCATGCAGAACTGTCATATGACAAAACAAATTACATTTTGCTTGTTTTATTAAATTATATTTTTAGTATATAAAAAGATTATATAATTATTGGTCAGCATTTAATATTATTATTTTGTTTTAAAGTTTTGGGGTGGTGCTAACAATGCAATTCATTCTGAAGTAATATTCATAAAAGTATAAAATATAAATCATATAAAAGTATAAATAAAAGTATAAATCGAGTATAAAATCAACAGTTTTCTCCAAAGGAGAGTCTTCTGCTGCCCGTCTCCTTTGTGCAGACATTACAAACGCAGAGGAAAAGTGCTCTAGGTTGTGCTGTTGAGTTACTGATGTTATGAAGTGTTAGTGCACCTGTCGCTCATATAATTTAAACTTATAAACTTATTACATACAAGATCATGGAAAGATACCATAGGTGTATAACAATCATTATGACAAAACAGAAAACAAAGTTCATTGGTTTGTGTACATCATAATAAGATATTTATACACTGGAAAAAAGAACAAAATAAATATCTTTAAAAAGTTCATCATAATAGGCTACATTATTTTTTAATGTATAAGTCTGAGGAATGAAATGAGGTAAATTAATCAAGAAAAAGAGGAAAACTTATGGGAGAAGTGTTAAATAAAGAAATTAACATATTCAAGAGATGGCGATTTTGGGGTTTCTTAATAAAAAAATATATCGTCAAGGATAAAACTGTGGGTCACATTAGTAATATAACAACTTAAATCAACGTTTTCACAAAATAAATGGGCAGCTGTTTCTTCAACAATACTACCACAAAATGAGCAAGTTTAATTAATATCAAGATATTTATAGATAGATGAATTAAACGTGTCGTTCATATATTTTAAGGTGTTGCGCTTGTGATAACGCGTCGTAGGTCACATGATAACATCAAAATGGCAGATGTCCGGTTCACATTCATACTCAACGAGATTTGGTTATAAAGTACCTACTCTTTTAGCGCCTCTTTGAGTAAGTACTTATTGAAATTAAGTACCTACTCATTGATGTATGCGATTCCGAACGCAGCCCTAAACACTACAACAACAGCTGCAGTTAGCTCTAGCCATTAGCCAATAAGGTAAAGGTTTCTATGGTAACAGTGAGTTGGACCAATCAGCACTGATGTTGCTGCTACACTTAGGATTGTGGGTAGTGTCGTTTTTTTTCATAAGATCACGGATAAGACATGTTTTTCTTAAAACAAGGTTGATTTCATACGCAGTTATAGCTTATTTTTGTCGTTATTTTTGTTTGTTTTTTCGCACCGAAAAGTATACTCGTCGCTTGATAAACTTATACTTGAGCCACTGTAGTCACATGGAATATTTAAACATTTTCTTCAATGACTTTCTGGGCCGTCAAGATCCATTCCAGCCTATGTGGCAGTGATACAGCTCTCAAATTTAATCATAATTTTTTTATCAAAATAGCTTCATTTGTGTTCCGAAGACAGAATGAAGGTCTTACAGGGTTGGTACAGCATGGGGATGAGTAATTAATGACTTAATTTTCATTTTTGGGTATACTAACCCTTTAAGTTAAATATATACCAAGCTTCTCATTGTAAGAGGCGGTTCTCAACGGTTACAACTTTGCAATGAATGTGCTTTGTTTTAAAAAAGTCACAAACAGTAAACAGAACCTTAACAAAAAAAACAAACATTTCAATGAACTTTGCAATTTAGACGCGGAAACTGTTGCGGTGAGATGTACATGCTCAAGCAGATTCGGCTTGAAGTCCTTCATTCTCGGAATGTGCATCGCGCTCTGTTACAAAAAAAGCTGTGCATGAGTCTTATTGTAGTGCTTCAGCTGTGATTTTTGAGGGATTACAAAGTGTATTCTTTGCTGTCATGTTTTCCATCATGTATCATATGTGATATGTTTGTTCTCTTTTTAAAGATCCTAGACCACCAAGCCCAAAGGAGACCTTACCAGGGGCCTTATTTATAAACGTTGCGTACGCACAAAAGAAGGCGTACGCCGCTTTCTACGCAATAGTTGGTATTTATAAAAAGCAATAGCTTTTATAGCATAGCTGCTAATAGCATAGCTGCCACCTCCGCTCAAGTAGGTCTGAACATCAACAAACAGAAGACAAAGATCCTCAAGGTAAATAACACCAACAACGACCCAGTCCAGTTGGATGGATAAGCGTTAGAAGAAGTGAAGGCCTTCACCTACCTGGGCAGTGTCATCGACAAGCAGGGCGGAACATGCTGACGTCAAGGCACGAATATGTAAAGCAAGAGCAGCCTTTCTACAGCTGAGAAACATCTGGAGCTCAAAGGAACTGGGCCTAAGGACAAAGGTCAGGCTGTTAAACACCAATGTCAAGGCGGTCCTTCTCTATGGTGCAGAGACATGGAGGAAAACCGTGGCAACAGTGAAGAAAGTACAGACCCTTACCAACTCCTGCCTGCGAAGAATCCTCCAGATCCGTTGGCCAAACACCATCAGCAACCAGGACCTTTGGCAGAGAACCAATCAGCTTCCTGCAGAAGATGAGATCCTGAAACAACGCTGGAGATGGATTGGCCACACACTCGGTAAGCCAGCTTCCAACATCACCAGGCAAGCGCTCACCTGGAATCCCCAAGGCAAAAGGAAAAGAGGAAGGCCAAGAAATACATGGCGCCGAGATCTAGCAGCTGATATCAAAGAACTGGGATACACCTGGAGCCAACTGGAGAAAAAAGCCCAAGACAGGGATGCCTGGAGAGCTCTTGTTGGCGGCCTATGCCCCAGGAGGGGTAGCAGGCATAACAACAACAAATAAAAAGCAAACTTGACGGTAAAATGTGCGGTCCTTCACACAAGCTCTGACCCAGGTGTATGCACAAAAACGGGTGAAATGGAGAAATGGCGACACCGTCAGCAGTTGGAAAAAACACATGAAAGTGTGTGAAACTTTAGACGGTTGTGTAAAATAAATGGCAATACTGCCTCTTCGATGTCCCCAGGTAAGTGCAAAAAAATATATTACTCACAGATATCTAAAATCTATCATGGTCTATATTTACCAAAGTATAGGCCCTGATGCAAGTGGGTAAATATGTATGTTGAGTAGTATATTTACATTATATAGTTGCAATATATGTTTGAATGAGGTGGAACCCGCTGTATCTTCAAAAGGAGATGAGGTACAGCATTGCCCTTGTCATTTGTTTGCATGGATTAATATAAGAACCAGTACACTTAAAGTTTTTATGAATTTTGTATGCATATGTACAATCTAGTACCTTGATTATTTTTGTTTTTAATTTAGTCAGATTCGCTTGTGGGAAGGCGTTTCGAGTGCGTAGAGAGGCCTGGTCAAGAAGACAAAACAGCACTCAGGATTGCTTATTTGTGAAGCTCGGGATTGCTTATTTGTGAAGTTGGCTGTGGCAATACGGGCACTAAGAATCTGGGGGAAAAGGAAGGGAAGGAATGCCCAACAACTAAAACCACCAAGCAGCCCTTTACCCCCAGAAACTTCAGACATAAAGGTAGCAGTAGCCACAAGGTCGTTGTGGGATGCCAAGTACTTGGTTATGGAATATACATTTTAATACATCTGTACATTTCTTTTCCGTCTGCTTTCAAGGAGTGGCTTGAAGCGCCACGTTATAGAAAAGGCAGAACAATCCTTCCAACCACTATAGATAGATTCTCAAACAGCTTACCTGATCTATCTAAGCTGCTAAATGAACCCAAACAAACAGATGAATTAGAGGAAATGACTAGCAGTTTGAGCACCATTTTCACTAGTACATTAGATATTGTTGCACCAATTAGATTAAAAAAGGTTACAGAGAAAACTAAAGCACCCTGGTACAACAGTGATACGCATGCTATCAAAAGAGAAACTCGTATCTTAGAGCGTAAATGGAAACAAACTAATTTAGAGGTCTTTAGAATCGCGTGGAAAGACAGTATGTCACGTTATAAAAAGGCTCTAAAAACAGCCAGGGCTAAGCATCTCCGCAAACTAATAGAAAATAACCAAAATAATCCAAGGTTTTTATTTAACACCATGGCTAGACTAACAAATAAACAGACATCACCAGAGCAAAATATACCGTTACAGTTTAGCAGTAATGACTTTATGAATTACTTCAATGAGAAGATAGAAAGCATCCAAAACACAATTATAAATGTACAATCCTCTATGGTTTCTTATGATTCAGCCTCAATTATGGCCCCTCTAGAACAACTACACTGCTTTACAACGATAGGACAGGAAGAGCTAAATAAACTTATCATTGCATCTAAACCAACAACATGTTTATTAGATCCAATACCCACTAAACTACTGAAAGAAGTGTTACCTGTAGTGGAAGAGCCTCTCCTCAATATTATTAACTCGTCTTTATCTTTGGGTCATGTTCCAAAAATATTCAAGCTGGCAGTAATAAAACCTCTCATTAAGAAACCGCAATTAGATCCAAATAACTTAGCAAATTACAGACCCATTTCAAATCTTCCATTTATGTCAAAAATACTAGAAAAAGTTGTGTCCGCTCAATTGTGCTCTTTTTTGCAAGAAAATGATATCTATGAAAAATTCCAGTCAGGATTCAGACCGCATCATAGTACAGAAACTGCGCTAGTTAAAAATACAAATGATTTACTTCTAGCTTCTGACCAAGGCTGTATCTCAATACTAGTCCTACTTGATCTTAGCGCTGCGTTCGACACTATAGATCATAAAATACTCTTGGATCGACTACAAAACTACACTGGTGTTCAGGGACAGGCATTAAGCTGGTTTAGATCGTACTTATCGGACCGTTCTCATTTTGTTTGTTTAAATGGGGAAAAATCAAAGATAACGCCAGTAGACTATGGAGTACCTCAAGGATCGGTTTTAGGCCCTCTGCTATTCTCAATATATATGCTGCCACTTGGTAATATTAAAAGAAAACATGGAATTAACTTCCACTGTTATGCTGATGATACTCAATTATATATTTCATCACGACCAGACGAAAACACTAACTCATCTAAATTGACCGAGTGTCTCAAAGATATAAAATGCTGGATGACGCGTAATTTCCTGCTATTAAATTCAGATAAAACGGAGGTATTACTTATTGGTCCAAAAAACTACTCACAAAACCTCTTACAATACAACTTTAATATAGATGGATGTCCTGTTACTTTATCCACTACAGTAAAAGACCTGGGTGTTATACTAGACCGCAACTTGTCTTTCGAAAATCATATTTCATATGTTACAAGAACAGCCTTTTTCCACCTTCGAAACATTGCTAAGCTACGTAACATGCTATCTGTTTCTGATGCAGAAAAGTTAGCACATGCATTTATGACCTCGAGAACTAGATTACTGTAATGCTTTATTAGCCGGTTGTCCTGCATCCTCAATAAACAAGCTACAGTTAGTCCAAAATGCAGCTGCTAGAGTTCTTACAAGGTCAAGAAAATATGATCATATAACACCGATTTTATCATCTCTACACTGGTTCCCTATTAAGTTCCGTATCAACTACAAAATACTACTACTGACCTATAAAGCCCTAAATGGTTTAGCTCCTATGTACTATAACGGACCTTCTTTCGCCCTACAATCCACCGCGTTCTTTAAGATCACTAAATTCAAGGCTTCTGGTCATTCCTAGTAGAGTTCTCAACGGGCCTGAAAATTATTACCCGACCCGACCTGGCCCGTGGCTTTTGAAGCCCGACCCGATGTAACCCGACACATCAACATGAATTATCCGCCCGAACCCGGCCCGCGGCCCGACTCGGACGCGCACGCGTTCTAGTACAGTCTATTGCCGTTGCAGCGTCTATTCATTCCGGTGAAATCACAAAATAAAATGAGCACAAACTTAGAAAGGTTGACTTACTAGTCCATCAACAAGATCGCCAGGTCAGCATCACCGTTGCATCCAGTGCTGCTTTTGAGCTCGCGCCAATGAGTATAAAGCTCGACCAGAGCGGGACTCCTGTCAGGTTTCTCACGCAGTCAGATTCTCTTTTCCTTTTCCTAGTCTTCCGACCGCGTTTTGAAACTAGCAGGCGGGCTCCGAGTTTTGAAACAAAATAGACCTAGCCTACAAACATAATCATATGCTTATAATAGGCATCGTGGAGGAAGATCAGTGCGTCCACAGTGGATAGACTGAGGCGTGTTCTCCTCTCTGCCAGCCACCCGCGATGGACTTTGCACGCAGCAGCCAGACTTTCTTTACGGTGAACAGCAGCGATGATTATAATAATTTGTTTGTTTTTTTACTGGGTGGAAAAGATTAAGCCCGAGGTCCGACCCGAACCCGAGTCATTTGCTTATATTTCCGACCCCGAACCCGGCCCCGAACCCGCGGGTCCCCGTTGAGGTTTGTCGGGGCAGACCCGACCCGTTGAGAACTCTAATTCCTAGGATATCTAAGTCCACTAAAGGAGGGAGGGCGTTCTCGCATTTAGCTCCAAAACTCTGGAATAGCCTTCCCGATACGGTACAGAGGCTCTGACTCGCTGACACAGTTTAAAACTAGACTAAAGACGCATCTCTTCAGTCAAGCATTCACAAAATGCTTACCTTTTAGTCCTCTGTTATGCCATACAGAACCGTTCGCCGCTGAAACTGCTTAAACGCACCAGTGGGGCTCGACAGCCTTTTCAGACAAACGGGTCGACACGTCGGCACGTATGGTTGGCTTGCGGAGAGTTTGTGAGATAGTGATTTTCTAACACCAACTCCCGTATAATGGAAATCATTCTGAACATCAGCTATGCTAATTATTTTCCATCTGCCTTTCTGCTGTTATCTGGGACGTTTGTCCCGAGAAATGGCGTTCGTCAGGTCCAGTTTGTATCCAGCCTCTCACGGGGATCTCAGATGCCCCAACGCCTGTGAAGAGACGACTCAACGCTGGCGATATGTTATGGCTCCGTATTATATATAAACAATATTTATATTTAATATTTATATAAAAACAATATGAATGTAAGCCAGAGGAGAACTGGCCCCGACTGAGCCTGGGTTCTCCCAAGGTTTTTTCTCCATCCAATCTGATGGAGTTTTGGTTCCTTGCCACTGTCGCCTTGCTTTGCCTTGCTTTTGGCTTGCTTAGTTGGGTTTATTTAAGATTTAACAATATTATTTATCTGTGTTGTACTACTGTCATGTTATCACTGTGAAGCTGCTTTGATACAATCTGTATTGTGAAAAGCGCTATATAAATAAATGTGACTTGACTTGACTTGACAGAAAGAATGTGGAGAAGACAGAGTTGCAGGCCAGATGGGTAAAGGCTGGATGGTTCATCACATAAAAAAAATAATGGACATTAACAGCTAAAAGAAAGGGGAAAAATGGACTTTACAGGGATTTTAAGTATGTGTTCTGAGTTTGTCACCACAGACAAATGTGTTATTAGTCACCCACCCAACAAATTTGAATGACAAACAAAAGCAGTGGCTCCAGTTCGTCATCAAGTAGGGTCATGTCCAGGAGCTCACGCACTCCAGTGCATTACCTAGACCCCGTTTTAGCCACGCACAACTCCACAATTCAGTACTTCACAGTTAACAGTCTTTGTAATATTATAAATGTTAGAAATCTATTGCTAAAATGTATGTTTAGAATGTTTTTTGTTAGAATTGCCTTCACGGAGACTTTAAGATAAATTGTTGTTAATGTGTTTTGTTGTAATTTGCTTGTTGAGCCAGAAGACTTATTTTTTAAATAATTGTTAGTAATGTGTTAATGTTTACTTGTTATGATTAAATAAACATATTAATTTAAGCTTGTATTTTCATGATTTTCACAAGCATCCTGGTCACCCAGCATACCAGCATCCCATATGCTGGTCACCAGCATACCAGCACCAAAACACAACATATGCTGGTCTTGCTGGTGACCAGCTATGCTGGTCTATGCTGTTTTTTTCAGCAGGACAGGATTTAAAGTTCTGCTCTTTCAAACACACTCCAACAAGAAGTTGAAAACATCAGATTTCATGCATTTGTCACTGTCCAGACACTGCAAAAAATCTCACTTTTCATAGATTTGTTCACAGTCTGAACAAATCTTATTAAACTTCCCCATTTCAACAACTTTAACCAGAAAACTTTGGAAAAGAAGGAGCTGATTACTCTAGGCTCCTCCCACTCGTCATCCTCCACCAATCAGAATGCTGGAAGACTCATTGATCACAGCTGTAATGGAGGACAGAAGCTTTTAAAAGCTCTTGTGGAGAATCAGTGTGTGTCTGTCATTCAGATCGCTCTCTATCTCTGTCATTTTCCTCCTGCGGTATGGTAATATAATGTTTCCTCCTGTCAGCTCCCGTCTCTTCTGGGCCGTTTGCTTTTTTTAAGACCAGTTTGGGTCTCTGTTTTGCTCATTATGGGAGAAACTTGACAAAAAAAAAACATTTTGAGCTAGGGTTAGGGTCTAGCTAACAATCTACATGAAGGAAAGTTTGGCCTCAGATTATTTAGGACACAGAAGACAAATGGATCTTTTTCAGCATTTATAATGTTTCAAAGATGTTAGTTAATCAGTGATTCCTGAAAACTGAAGCTGTATGGCAGTTTCCACACTTCATGAAGCAGCACAGCCTTTTTCAGCTGTGATTTAATAACAAAGGCTTCTTCAGCATCTTTGCAGTGTTTCTGAAGGATCAGAGTTAGGTTTGAAGTGAACACAATGACATATTAACAAAAATCTCTCTCTCTCTCTCTCTCTCTCTCTCTCTCTCTCTCTCTCTCTCTCTGTCTGTGCGCGTGCAGAAGTGAGTGTGGAAGGAGCAGGTGGTTGGAGTGAAAGTGTCCCTCTTGTTGAGTGAGATTTCTTTACTTATTTCTTTATCTATTTTTTTTTTTCTATTTATATTAGTAGTAGTTTAGGTTTTTCCCCTGACTTCGGTCAGAGAGTGGGGATTATGGGGTCGGAAACGGAGGATCTCTCACGGGTTAACAATCAAACATGGTTGTAAATAGGGCTGGGCGATATATCGCACGATATTGTTATGCGCATCTAATCAGTAAAGCCGGTTCCTTGATTAGCAGTAAATCACCTTCACCTGCTTTCAGATGGAGCGGCATTTACTACAAAGAGCCGTAGATCACTGACAAGCTGAGCCATATCGCGTTAATATCGAGGACATATCGATAGCGATATTTAATGCGATATGGCTCAGCTTGTAAGTTAATTACGGCTCTTAGTCACGACAAAATCTCCTGTATTAAACTAACACACCTGAGAGTGTATATGAGTCCACATTCAAGAGTGTTAAAGTTAATGAGATAATTAAGTGATTAAATGAGTGATGATTGAGCATTATTGAAGACACCTGATGATCACAAGCAGAATCACTGAAGGAGAAAACTGAAATTTCAGGTCACCGTTATGGAGATGAATGTCTGCTTTAGTTGGGCTCTTGACACTTATACTTTCACTTTAAACTTTATTTGCCTGCTGTTCTTGATTTATAACAGTCAAATGAACAAAGACAGCTGTGTTCTGATAGTGTTGGTTATGTTTTGACATAATCAAGCTGTGATCTGAAAAATGAAGTTTATTCAAAGTATTTGATATAACTTGTTAACAACAGTTTTGAGTTTCTACTGCATATTTTTATTATTCTTATAACCTAAAATATTCTGATCAAAACACTGGTTTCTTTATTTAGAAACACAGCTCAATTAACGGACTGTCTGTCTCAACCGTGGTGACCTTGTTGCCACCAATCACAACTCATTAATGGCTCCCATCATGCATTGCGGTATGAATAAATTATGATCTGAATTGTCTATGTAATTTACTTTTCCTAATTGAATATTCTACTCGTCACCGTTGTTGAGGAGCATTGACTGAATCTTGAGGTCTGTGTGTGCCTTACAGAAGGATTTCTTTTTTTTAAACAATGTTTAAGAAATTTATTATATTTAACTTTCTGGATATTTATGCAGAATCTCATTTATACACGAACCAAACAGTATAAATCACAAACATGAATTTAAAATGATGAGCGCCATTATGTGACCACCATCGTATTACAATTGTTTATCTTTGTTCATCGGACAGATATAACTCAGATGCAACAGTATATTAAAATATAAAGTTAAATATATAAGTGTCAAGAGTCCAACTAAAGCAGACACTGATCTCCATAACGGTGGCTTACAATTTCACATGTTGTCTTCAGCGATTCTGCTTGTGATCATCAGGTGTCTTCAATTAATGCTCAATCATCACTAAATTAATCACTTAATTATCTCATTAACTTTAACACTCATATCGTCCATCTGAAAGCATGTGAAGGTGATTTACTGCTAATCAAGGAACCGGCTTTACTGATTAGGTGCGCATAATAATATCGTGCGATATATCGCCCAGCCCTAGTTGTAAATGCATGCCTGAGGCCGCGGTGTCAGTGGAGGATTGCCTGATAGCCGTGAGTGCGGCGATCGGTGGCGCAAACATCAAATCAGCCTCCCGTATGAATAAAGCCATTGTTTTCTTTCTCAGTGAAAGTCAAATGGTGGACGAATTGATTGAAACTGGGTTGGTAATTAAGAACAATTTTGTGCCGGTTTTGCCTTTGTCAAGCCCGGCCAAGAAAGTTATTTTATCAAACATACCGCCGTTTGTTAAAAATGAAAAATTAGAACAAATACTTCAGAGGTATGGCAAGCTAGTGAGCACTATTAAAATGATCCCTCTTGGATGTAAAAATCCCGAGATTAAACATGTTATGTCTTTCCGGCGTCAGGTCTTAATGATTTTAAACTCTCAGAGTGATCCATTGAATCTGTCCGTAAAATTGAGCATTGATGGTAAAGACTACACTGTTTTTATTACTTCGGAATCGATGAAATGCTTTGTGTGTGGGGAGTTGGGACATGTCAGACAAACTTGTCCGAGGCGAGACAGGCCAACTCCGACTGCAGGTGCGGAGAACAGCGAGAGGCGGCCGGCGCAGATGTTGCTGCGACCGCTGTGGCGTCAGAACCGCAGCCGGACGGAGCGCTCTCTGCGGCCGGTGACCTGCCCGAGGGGGGACCGGTGCTGGAAGCCTCTGGAGACGGCCTGGAGACGGCTGTTGAGGAGGAGACCGGCCCGAGTCATGCTCCTGCTGTAGCGCAGACAGAGTCGGGCCCGGGACAGGTGTGTTTGCCGGCAATGTCTGAAAACGAGTTGATTTTAGTTGGAAAACAAACAAAGACTGATGGAATTGAGATCGAAACAATTAACCCTTCTGATGATTCTTTAAAACCGAGTAAAGAGGATTTTTTATCTCAAGAATCGGTGGATTTAATGGATGACTCTGACAATGAACATGACTACACAGAGATGATGGCAAATGACGCGGAGGATTCGGAGTTCGTCTCTGTTAAGACAAAACTTTATTCCACTCAGCAGATTAATCACTTTTTAGATACAACGAAAAGACACCGTAAACCAAAAATTGAGCTATATTTTCCGGACCTAAAATTGTTTTTGTTGTCTGGTTCCATGGCGATGAGAAAGGCTTCCTTGGAAGAGCTTGACAAACCCAAACGGTACCGTCTTAAGAAGCTTCTTAGCAATGTTAGAAGTTCTTTGAACTCATTAGGTAAAAAATGACTCGATTTTGCTTACCTAAAAGTCGATTATTTGTATTGACTGTTTTTTTATATTTTTTTTCATGACACCTTTGAGGATTAGTTCATTGAACCTTAATGGGTGTCAGTGATGCGATAAAAAGGGCTAGTCTTTTTGATTATATAATGATGAAAAGCGCTAGTGTGGTGTTTCTGCAGGAAACGCACACAGATGAGAACAATCAGATACAGTGGCAGAGTGAATGGAAGGGTCAGGCTATCTTGAGTCATGGCTCTAATGTCAGTGCAGGGGTGGCTATACTGCTGACACCTGAATATAAAGAGCAACCTGTTAATGTGCTTGAAATCATTTCTGGTCGTTTACTGAGAGTTGACATAACTGTTCAAGGTAATAATTGTTCTTTTGTTAATGTATATGCACCCAATATTGGGTCAGAACGTGTTGTTTTTTTAAAAAAAATTAAAACTGCTCTAAGTGACATCTCTCATGATAGGACTATTGTTCTGGCAGGAGATTTTAACTGCACTTTAAGTCATACTTTAGATAGGAATCATGATGAGCCCCATAGTCAATCTGCAGAAGTGCTTCGGTCTTTAGTTGTTTACCATAATCTTGTAGATGTTTAGAGAGAATCTTTTCCTCTGACTAGGCAATACACCTGGGTGAAAATAAATTCTAATATGGTATCTGGGGCTAGGCTGGACAGGATTTATGTACAAAAAAGTAAAAGAGATCATTTCTATAATAGCTGTATTTTTCCTACCGCTTTGTCTGATCACCATTGCTTATCCATTGATTTCTTCACTGCAGAGAGCACATGTAAGAATTTTTTTTGGAAATTTAATAACAGGTTACTTTTAGATCAGAATTTTGTGCACTCTTTCACTTATTTCTGGGAGATCTGGAGAGAGAGTAAAACAAAGTATACTTCCCTGAGCCAGTGGTGGGATATTGGCAAAACTCAGATTAAATTGTTTTGCCAGAGTTATTCTGCTTACAATAAAAGTGTTCTGGACAAGAAGATGGAACAGCTTGAACAGGAAATACTACTTCTCAATTTTGAAGGGGACAGTGACGCTGAGTCTTTGAGACAGAATAAATTTCTTTTGCGGAATCTACTGGAAGAAAGAGCCCAGGAGACGCTGATTCGTGCACGATTCGCATCTTTTAATAGCATGGACTCTCCTACTTCGTTCTTTTTTAACCTTGAGAAGAAGACTGTGGATAAGAAGATCTTAGGCTGTTTGAAACTTCCAGACGGGAGGAAAGTTAATGATGGTCATGCAATTATTTCTTACGCACTATCTTTTTATGAGGATCTCTACAGAGCTGAACCTTGTGATGAAGAGATGGCTGAAGTTCTCTTTAAGGATTTACCTCAGCTTTCGGAAGGAGAGAAAACCAAGCTTGATAAACCTTTGACTTTTGATGAACTATCTGTTGCTGTAAATGAACTGTCTTCAGGCAAATCTCCGGGATTGGATGGACTTAATGCAGAGTTTTACAAACATTTCTGGCCAGTCATTGGAAAGGATTTGTTTGCTGTTTTCATGGAGAGTTTTAACAGAGGCACACTTCCTTTGAGTCTACGAAGAGCTGTGGTCACCCTATTACCTAAAAAGGGGGACCTTGAAGACATTAAATGCTGGCGTCCGGTCTCCTTACTTGGAGTAGACTATAAGATTTTTTCAAAGTCTTTAACTAACAGAGTTAAATTGTACATCTCCTCAGTGATTCATCCTGATCAGTCATACTGCATTCCAGGAAGGACTATCTTTGACAACCTTTTTTTGATTTGAGACCTGATTTCTTTTGCAAAAATACAAAATTTTGACATTGGTTTTGTGTCTTTGGATCAGGAAAAAGCATTTGATCGGGTCGATCATGGTTTCCTGGTTAAGTGCCTTGAGGCTTTCGGTTTTGGGCCATCTATTATTGCCTATATTAAACTATTGTATACCGACACCTACAGCATGCTGAAAATTAATGGTACCATTACAAGACCTTTTAGAGTGAGCAGAGGCATAAGGCAGGGGTGTGGTCTCTCAGGAATCCTGTATGCAATTGCAATTGAACCATTCTTGGTAATACTGAGAAATAAGTTATGTGGCATATCAACAGTGTGTCCGTCCACCTCAGACCTGAAAACCTTTAAGCTTAGTGCTTATGCTGATGATGTCACTGTTTTTATTAGATCTGCTCAGGATGTCAGGACTTTGAGAGAATATTTGGAGGTTTATCAAAAAGCTTCCTCATCTCGAATTAATTGGCAAAAGTGTGCATCCTTTTTACTGGGTGGATGAGAGAATGGAGGCCCTCCAGTGCTTCCTCAGAACTGCTCCTGGAGTTTAGAGGGATTTAAAGTGCTGGGAATTTTCTTTGGGACTGACCAATATATTCAGAAAAACTGGGATGGAATGTTTGAGAAAGTTTCTGGGCGTATACAAAGATGGAAATGGATACTAACTAGACTGTCATATAGAGGAAGAGTGCTCATTATTAATAACTTAGCAGCTTCCATGATGTGGCATCGTTTAAATGTGCTTGACCCACCAAAAGATTTGTTGCAACGTCTGCAGAAGACTTTTGTTGATTTTTTTTGGGATGGTTACCATTGGCTTCCCCCAGCAATTCTGTATTTGCCAGTCAATGAAGGGGGTCAAGGGTTGATTGATTTGGCTGCCAAGGTTAAAGCTATGAGGTTAAAGACCGTACAGAGCCTGCTTTATCCTGTGGATTTTAGGCCATGGATATCGGTTGGTCTGGCGCTGCTCAGAACTTTTGGCGGGTTTTGTCTTGATAAGCAGTTGTTTTTAATGTCTTCCTATGATGGAAAGTTTTCACCTAATGTAAAATTTTATACTTCTGTGTTAAACTCCTGGACATGTGTAAAACTGACGAGAAACGAAATGAATCATTTTGGCCTTGAAGAACCACTGTTTTACAATTCTTTATTGGGTGGTAACATTTGTACATCTAATACAATTGTTAAACATTTTTTTGAAAAAAAGCTGACAAAAGTTTCTGACTTGATTGACACCTTGTCTAAAAAATGGAGGCCAATTATAGAGATTGCTAATCAGGCTGTCATTAAATCAGTCAGGACGGTGGAGAGGCTCATTGGTGGTTTGAAAACAGCTTTTCCCTCCACACTCCTGTTTGTTAACAGTTTTCTGTCTGGAGGTCCTTCTGAAGTTTTGTTTCCTAAGTTATTCATTTCTCCCAAGGTTGATTTTGAAGAGAATCATGTTGGAAAGTTGCTGACATTTAACAGGTTACAAGAGCTTGATTTTCAGCTGGTTGGAAAAAAAGACTTATATCATTTATGTGTTAAAGTAGATTTTTTTGAGAATATCAAAGACAGGGATGATACAAAATGGAGAGATTTTTTAACAGTTCCTGTAGCACTTTCTCCTTCATGGAGGCTTCTTAATAAGGGTCCACTACCTAAACGATCTGGGGACCTACAGTGGAGGTTACTACATTGTGCATTACCTACTAATTCTCATGTTTCTAAATTTAATTTGAATGTACTGCCATTTTGTTTTTTCTGTTCTGAACCAGAATCTGTGTTTCATGTTTTCACTGAGTGTTCTATATTGGCTCCATTATTTATGCTGCTTGAAAGAATATTTGGGAATTTAGGTTTTGTTTTTAACAAGACACTATTTGTATATGGTTGCAAGTATTCAGAGAGCGCACCAGACAGCAGTGTACTGTAGCAAATTTTATAACTGGACAAGCCAAGTTAGCCATCTGGAAGTCTTGCAGACTGGCAGCCGAAGGGCGAAATGTAGATGTTGTTCTGCTGTTTATTGCTTTGGTGGAATCCAGGATAAAAGTGGAACATAGATTTTTTCAAATCACAAATAACTTGCTTGAGTTTGAGTTTAAATGGGGTATAAATGGAGCTTTATTGTCATTTTCTGAGGAAGGAGGAATAATGTTTAATTGGTGATGTATGATGTTTATGTTGAGTGTGTTTCTTTATTTTTTTATTATTATTATTTTTTTTATTGTTTTTTTATTATTATTATTATTATTATTATTATTACACATTTTGCAATATAATATGTGAAGTATAAGAAGTGTTCGGTTTTAAGATGTTTTAATAAAGTGTGTTAACTATCTCTCTCTCTCTCTCTCTCTCTCTCTCTCTGAGCGGATGCTGTGAGTGGGTGGAGTTTGCTGTGAGTTTTTCTCTCTTTCTCTTAACTTTTCTTACTGTTTCTGTTCAAAGACCTTTTAATAGTGAGTTTGCGATTGTTAATATTGGCTTGGAAGGTTTTAAGTGGAACGAATCGTGCCGCTATCCGGCGTTTGCCCGGGTGGCTATGGCGTTCTCAGAACGCGTGAGTTTGGACCGGTTGTCGCGGAGACACGGTATCAAGCTCGCGCCTGTGAGTAATGTTTCGGTGGAGCAATGTGTTTTGGCTGTAGGAGAAGTTGTTGGTTGCGATAGCATATTGGGTCCCACTTTATATTAAGTGGCCCTAATACCTGTGAACTTACATGGTTACTAGACATGTACTTACTATGTAAGTACAGTGTAAATACACATTGGTACATAGTATTTACAGCTGTAATATATGTGTAACTACACATATGTAATAACACACTGAAAGGTATGGGTAAGTACAAATGTGTAACAGGACATTGGTAACAACACTTTTTTCACTAGAGTAAGTACACATGTGTAACAGGCATTATGTAACTACATTTTGCAACAACAAAAAAGACTTCCAATTTTGAAATTAATCTAGATTAATCTAGATTAAAATGGCTCATTTGAATTCTACCAAAGGCGTTCTTATGTGTGCTATACCCAAAAATAAATAACCTCGCAGGTAGTTTGTAATTAGGCCTAAATATGTTTTATACAAGATTTAACACTGGAATGTTCATATTATTATAAATAATGAGAGTAATCATAATTATTTTATTCAATTGTCAACCCTAGTTTTAAACAGCACGAAATACCGTGCTGTTTAAATAACTAAATCAGTTTTTTTTTCTCCATAAGGTTTTCTTGTGTAATTCTAAACCCATTTGATCTACTTTTCTTCTATGTAACACGAAATTAATTATTTTGTAGTGTCCGGGAAGCTCTTTTTCTTACAATACAAATGAATAGAGAGGGATGAAATATCTGATGAATGCATATAGCCTAATGCATAATACAGAAATCAGCTACTTGAATGACAATTGCTGATGTTATTGGATTTTCAGGTGAGATTCTCAATTAATCGGATGCTCTGAAATCACTTCATACGTTTTCTGTATCCGATCTTGAAAAGACCAGGTGTAAATGCCCTCCGAAACTCCGATCACTCAAACCACATCAGAAGGTGGTCTGGGCCACATTCCAGACGAAACTGGACATGTGTAAATGCATCTGGTTGTTGAAACCACATATGTAAATGTTACTACTCCCAAAAATGCTAAAAAATAAACGTGTGAGAGCGTGTTATTGGCCATATGTCATGTTATTTTAGTCAGATGTGACGACGCTGCGACACGCATCCCCTCAGATCAGCAGCTGAGCGCCAAGCCAACGCGCCGCAATCTATCGCAAATCAAAGTGAAAGTAAGTCGTAGAGTCAGACTGTCACGGTATACAGATCTAATGCCTTCTTCTTGTCTCGTGTTTGTGTTGTGGTATGAAAGCACGTGCGTTGTGGGCGTGAATGTTGTCATTCCTTGATCCGCTCCAGCTGATCATCATCAATCATCACCAGCTGCAGCTCATCCCCACACTGCTTAAATACTCACCTCACTCTCATTTCCTTGTCAGATCGTTGTTTGATGTTCGGGTGTTGGTCGTCGTGTCTGCGTTTCCTGGTTCCCTGTTCTCCGTTCCTGTGGATGTTCGTCGCGGTGCTGGATTGTTTCGTCTCGTCTTCACGCTTCACGTCACGAGGATTCACCGCACCTGCACGCCACGAGGATTCATCCCACCACACCCTGATCATCTCAGTCCCTGCGTTGCCTGTCCACACCCGTGTCATTATCCTGTGTTTGTCTCAATAAAGAGTGTTACTGCAATTGCTTCCTGGTCTCTTAAGTGATCATGACAGAACGATCTGACCTAGAAATGGAAGCAGCAGGAGAGACACCGTCTGCACTGGAGGATTTCGTCCAACACAGCATAAGGAGAATGGACTCTCACGAAAGAAACATCAGTGACACGGGTCGTGCGATTCAAGCTTTGGTAACGCAGGTGTCCGAGCTCACTCAGCAGATCCAACTCCTTCGTGCTCCCACTGCGCCGCCCACACCAGCCGTTCCCCCACACCACCGGACTTCGGCCCGTCGGTTGAGCCACGCCTACCGGTTCCGGAGCCCTATGCGGGTGAGTCTGGATTCTGTAGAGCATTTTTGACAAGGTGTTCCATGCATTTTGCCCTGCAGCCCAGAACGTTCCAGAGTGAGCAATCGAGGGTGGCTTTCGTCATCACCCTTCTGACGGGGAGAGCGGCGCTATGGGGGACGGCGGTGTGGGAGAATCAAGATCCGTGCTGCGCCTCGTTCCAAGACCTCTCCGCAGAGATGAGACGCGTGTTCGACAGAGCCGTTGCGGGGAGAGAGGCTGCCAGGGTGCTGGCCGACCTGCGCCAGGGGGAGAGGTCGGTCTCGGACTTCTCCATCGAGTTCCGAACCCTGGCGGCCGAATGTCATTGGAACGAGGAGGCGCAGTGGGACATGTTCCTGCATGGGTTGGCTGACCGCGTCCAACGTGAGATCTACGCCCTGGACCTACCCACGTCACTGAATGGACTGATTGAGTTGGCTTTACGAGTGGATGCGCGACTTTCTCGAGTCGGGGGCCGAGCGGCGTCTAATCGTTCCCCTGGAGGGTTTGAGAGGCAAGGGTCCAGCGGCAGAGACGTGGTCAGCCCCGTCTTCGATCACGAACCCATGCAGGTGGGTCGAGCTCGGCTTTCCCGGGAGGAGAGGGAGAGGCGGAGGTCCCAGGGCCTTTGCCTGTATTGTGGAGGTTCGGGACACTTTGCTTACAACTGCCCGGTAAAAGGCCAAGCCCGATAGTAAATTTGAGGCTACTATCGGGTGGGATCTCCGCGAGAAGACCTCATCCACATCTACACTCCTCCCGGTAAGACTGAGATGGTCTACTCACCAGCACAACTGCAATGCACTTCTGGACTCTGGGGCTGAAGGTAATTTCATGGACAGCACTTTTGCACACAGATTTCAGATTCCACTCAGACCCCTCACTCAGAACATTGCGGTACATGCACTTAACGGTCAAGAACTCCCCACCATCTCATTCACCACCGAAGATATCACCCTCATCACTTCCGGCAATCACACTGAGACTATTTCTTTTTACATCCTGGATTCACCGTTGGCACCTGTCGTTCTTGGTCACCCCTGGCTCCTTCATCACAACCCCCGAGTGGACTGGCAGCACAAGGCTATTCTGGAGTGGAGCAAGGAATGTCATAAGTCCTGTCTTTTGTCTGCATGTCCGTCTGTGCCTGTTCTTGTGTTTCAGGAGGAGGCGGGGGATCTGTCTAACGTGCCCGAGGAGTACCACGACCTGAAGGAAGTGTTCAGTAAGTCTAGGGCTGCTTCTCTCCCTCCTCATCGTCCCTATGACTGTGCTATAGACTTAATGCCAGGTAAGTCTCCGCCTAAAGGCAAGTTATATTCACTTTCAGTTCCAGAAAGGGAGGTCATGGAGAAATATATTTCTGATTCTCTAGCAGCCAAATTCATCCGTCCTTCCTCTTCTCCTGCGGGGGCGGGGTTCTTTTCGTGGGGAAGAAGGACGGTTCTTTGCGACCTTGTATTGATTACCGAGGGTTGAACAACATCACGGTAAAGAATACTTATCCTTTGCCGTTGATGTCTTCAGCCTTCGAGAGGTTGCAGGGAGCCTCCATCTTCACGAAGTTGGACTTACGTAATGCATATCATTTGGTCCGCATCAGGGAGGGGGATGAATGGAAGACTGCATTTAATACCCCCAGGGGACATTTTGAATATTTGGTCATGCCTTCGGGCTGTCCAACTCCCCAGCAGTCTTCCAGGCACTTGTCAATGATGTGTTGCGAGACATGATCGATCAATTCATATATGTTTACCTGGATGACATATTGATATTTTCCTCGTCTCTCCAGGAGCATGTGCAACACGTACGGCAAGTGCTTCAGAGGTTGCTAGAGAATGGGCTTTTTGTCAAGGCGGAGAAATGCGATTTTCATGCACAGTCTGTTCCTTTTCTAGGACACATCGTGTCGTCTGAGGGAATGCGGGTGGACCCTGACAAGGTTAAGGCTGTGGTAGAATGGCCTAGCCCAGATTCCCGTAAGGCCCTACAGAGGTTTCTGGGTTTTGCCAATTTCTATCGGCGGTTCATTCGCAACTACAGCCAACTAGCCTCGCCTCTGACTGCCTTGACCTCCCCAGAACGCCGTTCAGGTGGTCAGATACAGCCGAGGCTGTGTTTGCCAACCTCAAGAGCCGCTTCGTTTCAGCTCCCATCCTCGTTGCCCCTGATTATTCACGGCAGTTCGTGGTGGAGGTCGACGCGTCAGGAGGTGGGGGTAGGTGCAGTTCTGTCCCAGCGATCTCCCACAGACGACAAGATGCATCCTTGCGCGTTTTTTCTCATCGTTTATCCCCAGCCGAACGCAATTACGACATTGGTAACAGAGAGTTGTTGGCAGTCAAGTTAGCGTTGGAAGAATGGCGACATTGGTTAGAGGGTTCGAGGGTACCCTTTATAGTCTGGACCGATCACAAGAATTTGGAGTACATCAAAACAGCTAAAAGACTCAACTCTAGGCAGGCTCGATGGGCACTTTTTTCGGTCGTTTTGATTTTTCTCTCTCGTACCGCCCGGGTTCCAAAAACATCAAACCCGACTCATTATCTCGCATTTTTGATTTTTCCGAACGCCCGTCTACTCCCGAGTGCATTTTACCGGAGAGTCTATTTGTCTCCACACTCGTATGGGAGATCGAATCGAAAGTCAAGAAGGCTTTAGAAGGGGTAACGCCTCCGCCCCCATGCCCACCGAATCATTTATTTGTGCCAGAGCGGTTAAGATCAGACGTCATCCGGTGGGGTCATTGTTCCAACATAGCTTGTCATCCAGGAGTTAACCGTACTAACTTTTTAGTCAAGCAACGATTCTGGTGGCCACGTATGGCTCGTGACATTCACAGTTTTGTTTTGGCTTGCTCGGTCTGTGCCACTGGTAAGACTTCCAATCGACCCCCAGATGGGCTCCTCCAACCGCTGCCAGTCCCTTCGAGACCCTGGTCCCATATCGCTCTAGATTTTATCACCGCCCTCCCACCCTCTCAGGGTAACACTGTAGTTTTGACAGTGGTGGACCGGTTCTCGAAGGCGGCTCACTTTATCCCCTTACCCAAATTACCTTCAGCTAAGGAGACAGCGTTGACAGTCGTAGACCACGTCTTTCGGTTACATGGCCTCCCGACGGACGTGGTCTCTGACAGAGGACCCCAGTTTGTGTCCAAATTTTGGAGAGAATTTTGTAAATTACTGGGGGCGACGGTTAGTCTGTCTTCAGGGTTTCACCCTCAGAGCAATGGCCAGACAGAGAGAGCCAACCAAGATCTGGAAAGAGTGTTACGATGTTTGGTATCCAAGAATCCTTCCTCGTGGAGCCAACATCTCTCAATGGTGGAGTACGCCCACAATACCTTACCAGTGTCGGCCACGGGCCTATCTCCGTTTGAGTGTAGTGTAGGGTACCAGCCACCTATTTTTCCCAGTCTGGAATCCGAAGTCGCGGTCCCCTCTGCTCACGCCTTTATCCAGAGGTGTCACCGCACTTGGACTAGAGCCCGTGAGACTTTACTCCAAGTGGGGGCGCGCACCAAGGCTGAGGCCGATCGCCACCGGTCGAAGCCTCCCGTATACGTCGTCGGTCAAAAAGTGTGGCTTTCTACCAGGAACATTCCTCTCCGCTCCGTCTCGAATAAGCTCGCTCCTAAATTCATTGGCCCGTTCACTGTCACCAAATCCATTAGTCCGGTGGCAGTCCGCCTTAACCTACCTCCTGCGTACAGGAGAATTCACCCCGTATTCCATGTTTCCAAAATCAAGCCTGTGTTTCGTTCTCGCCTTAATCCGCCAGTCCCGGTTCCCCCCCGCCGCGTCTCGTAGATGGGGATACCACCTATTCGGTAAATCGGATTCTGGATTCTAGGCGGAGGGGCGTGGATTCCAGTACTTGGTGGACTGGGAAGGTTACGGTCCGGAGGAGAGAAGTTGGGTACCTGCCAGAGACATTCTGGATCACTCCTTGATCGATGATTACAATCGACAGGAGCTCTGACAGGAGCTCTGAGAACGCCAGGAGGCGTTCTTAGGAGAGGGGTACTGTCACGGTATACAGATCTAATGCCTTCTTCTTGTCTCGTGTTTGTGTTGTGGTATGAAAGCACGTGCGTTGTGGGCGTGAATGTTGTCATTCCTTGATCCGCTCCAGCTGATCATCATCAATCATCACCAGCTGCAGCTCATCCCCACACTGCTTAAATACTCACCTCACTCTCATTTCCTTGTCAGATCGTTGTTTGATGTTCGGGTGTTGGTCGTCGTGTCTGCGTTTCCTGGTTCCCTGTTCTCCGTTCCTGTGGATGTTCGTCGCGGTGCTGGATTGTTTCGTCTCGTCTTCACGCTTCACGTCACGAGGATTCACCGCACCTGCACGCCACGAGGATTCATCCCACCACACCCTGATCATCTCAGTCCCTGCGTTGCCTGTCCACACCCGTGTCATTATCCTGTGTTTGTCTCAATAAAGAGTGTTACTGCAATTGCTTCCTGGTCTCTTAAGTGATCATGACACAGACGCTTAACACTACAATCTTCATTAAAAGTAAAGAAACTAAATGGTCTTACCAGGTTGCCGCTCTCTCTTATTATTGTCTTTGCTGATTTTGAAATTAGCCGATGATCAAAATGCAGCTTATAGCCTATCTGTTGTTTTCGGTGACGTGCACTTCATTAAATCCGCATATAGCGTGGGGGAATTGAAGATCGCATTTATATCCATTTTGCAAAAACACATGTATGTGACCAGGTGTAAATTGAATCATTTTGATAAATCAGATAGCTATCCGAATCTGAGAAAACGCATAAGTGGTCAAGGTGTATACATCCCCCTGAGACGTGGCGCGGCGCTGCGCTCGTTCGGTGCATGCGAACCCTTTTACGGATGTGTATTTCCCTCATATTAAATATAAAATGCAAAGACTGATATTTTCCTAATGTCTGGATAAACAGACGTTTCAATATATTGGTTTTAAATGGTCCTTACAGTGCAATTCGACTACATCTGCGGTAAAATATCAAAGTGAAAGTCATCATAGCTTGCGTGGTACAGTCAGCTCCCACCTCAACTGTGAGAATAGATTAACGGCGAGTATTTTTTTATCGCCCGACAAGAGTCTCACGTTAACGCAGCACGTTAACGTCGATAACGGCCCACCCCTAATATATATATATATATATATATATATATATATATATATATATTGGTGGTCTTGAACTGCTAGCATTTGTTTTTACAATTAGTTACCCATCTTAAAAATCACGTTTGCATTTCTCAGACATTTTCTAAATATGTGATGCGATCTGGGAAAACCCACCACATGGTGAAATTTGACATTACAGGTTGAGACCATATTAAAGCTGGGTTCAAGCCCTTCACAAATCTGTTATTATTTCTTTTATCGTTTGTCTGTGACAAAAGTTATGGTTATCTGAAGTTGGCTGATCGCTGTGATTTACAGAAACGGAATTTAGAGAAAGACAGGTTTAATTAACGGTCACGTCTCTGCTGGCGGGACGACTGGCGCTCCTTTTTTTATTGCCTTTTTTCATATCACATATTTTAGTAATCATTATAGATTAGGTATCATTTGAAAGCTTACAAACTCAAAATTCATCCTGTGAAAACAGATTTGGAACTGGATTTAGAGGTGAGCAAGGTCTTTTAAACGAGCAGCTTCAGACTCTGTTGTTCTCTTGTGCTCCACATCACACAACACGATAACGCTGGATAAAATAAATAAATAAAAACTTGCTGGCTGTTGTAGTTCACCCAGGACTGGACTTTATTCTGTTTTGTGGTTTTATTTTGATAGGCGAAATGTCGTTATAGTGTTAAGAAAAGGAGAGCTAAACGGGAGAAATTGTCTTTTGCCCTCCGCTCCGCCTGCGTGTTCTTAAAGAGAAACACAGTCTTTTCAGCTGGATATTATATATCGCTATTTTTCTGCACTAAACTAGAGAATTTTCCCAAGACATATTCAGAGATAATAAACAAGGTGTTATAGAATAATAATTGAATATAAAAACCCAACATTCAATCTATATTTAGACCTTACTGAAAACGTACCAGTGCGACATCCGACAGGTTTTCCCAGATCACATCACATATGTTAATGTTCTGACAATATTGTAAATAAGATATAATGAATATAAAATAAGAAAGTTTTGCTTCCAAAGCCAATTGCCTTCTATTTGCACTTCTCATTGAATACATCAAAGCTAGGGGTCAACTGACTTTTTCAGGGATGATATCAGTTCCAATTGTAGTCATGGAGACTGATAACCAATATTTGCCATGTGTTACAAGGAGTAAATGCACATCAACAGAAAGATGATTAACAAAAACAGAATATGCACCTACCACGTGAGCCATGCTTGGTATTTGACCTGGTAGAGCTCTTGGTCTTCTTTTTATGACCTCTTTTCCTCTTCCGAGGAATGTCGCTATCAGATGACTCTGAAGAGGAGCAAGAACTCAGGGACTCCTCATCAGTGCCACTGGTGCTGCATTCAGTGCTCGAGTCCAAGATTTTCTTAACTTTCTTTTTTGCCCCTCTGTCTAAGAACACAATATCACATTTAGTTAGATAAAAAGTAAAACATGTTAGATAGGCAGTTCAGGATTGATGTGGAAGTTAAAAAATTAAACTTGTTCTGTAATTACTAAATTCTTAAATAAAATAGTCAATAGAGCAAAACTGATATATTGACCGTTTCTTACTTGAGAGTTTTAGGACAGTTTAACGGAGAAAATCTCGTTCCTCTTCAAGAGCCTTTATTGCCTGGGCCATGAACATCAGCTTGTCTTTTTCTCCCAAGGAGGAAGACTCCTCATGTCCTCCTTTAAAAACAACATAATAATCAACACCAGGATTTTTTATAAACAAGTAATAGAAGATCAGTGGTATCCATATTTTTCATATGCCAAAACAGTACAAAACGTTCATATGCCCATTGCCCAAACAAATGTTTCTTCGGTTTTAAACATGATGTACCTGTCACGGAACAGAAGAGTAAGACAACGGAGTGATATATAAACAGGTTTATTTACAATGCAGGGGAATCTGAAGCAGTAAATGAGAATGGCAGGTAGAAATGTAATGAGTGAGGTATGGCTGGATTTATTTTATTATAAGAACATCATTCAAAATTATTTTGATACTTGCAGGTGGGATTGGGACGGAGAAGGCAGAGGAGGATCAGACGAGTGGCCGAAGACAGATATCGGTAGATCTGATAGCTGGTAATTAGCAGGTTAGGAGTCAGGCTGAGTGTATCTATCTAGTTCTGGGCTGTATAGCGGTTTATACCGAAAACCGGTGTATATTTTTTTTAGACGTTGTATTAACGTTTTCTTGGTTAAAAGAACATTATTCAAAATGTTATAAGAACGTTCAGTTCTCCCGTTATATCAACGTTGAATTAACGTGCTTGCTTGGCTATAAGATCATCATTCAAACGTCATTAGAACGTTCAATTCTCCCGTTATATAAACGTTGTATTTTAACATTATTTCCTGGTTATAAGAATGTTATTAGATTGTTAAGAAATAATAATTTTAGGTTATATTGGGCCCTAGTCTATTCTACAATATTCACTAATGACAGTAAAATAGACCATCCAAGTTAATTTATTGCAGTAATTCTTCTCTCAACCAGTAGAAAATGCTGTGAACACCTGATTATGCATAAAAAAAATTTTTTAAAAAAGTGATGTGAATTTTTGGTCAAACCGCCCAGCACTATATCTATGGCTACGTTTACACTTGGCATTAACATACGATCGCCGTGATCCGATCAGGCAGATCAGATCATAAGCCAATCAGGACATGGTGCTTTTACAACTGTACACATTAAGTGGCTTATCCAACAGATTGGATCTCGCATTCATGTAAAAAACAAACGAAAAACGATGGCTCCGGTGCAAAGTCGACCTGAAGTGGTGGGTTTTCTTTTAAAAGCAGTTTTCAGTCCAGGTACATTTTACAAATCTTGCAAAATAAGGAGGACGAAGAGTCTGCAAGTATTAATAATGTGGATAGCTGCAGTAATGGAAACGGTACAGAGAAACGTATCCGAGAACTTTGCCAGCATGGTTTGTATGGTTTTGCAACTTTAGGGTATGAAAGCAAACAATTTTAGTATATTTGCGATATGCTTCACACTCGACAGTATCGGCAAAACCTCACAGCTACGTGCAGCAATTCCTGGAGAGAGGAGGGGGAATAAAGACTGGAAAGAAGTTTTTTATAACGTACACATGTAGGCACAATGGCTGGATTGCGTTTATATTACACTGAGATGCGATCACAATGCATCCTCAACTACCTACTGACCTGGACACGCTGATCGGATAACATTCTGATCAGAAGTGCTTTTACTCTTTTTTTTTCAACATGTGGATAACATCCGGATACAGGTCGCACGCTTAATGCCAAGTGTAAACAGCCTCTGATAAGACCAGACCCAAAGTGGTGGGATGTGCAGGTTTATGAAGGGTGGTGATGATGAGCTGGTGCAGGTGTGGTGCATCAGTAATCAGGTGGTAATCTGAAACAGGTGAGGTGATGGCTGCCTGAGTGCAGGTGGGGATCATGAAGGATGATGGGAGATGTACTGTAGCGGAGGTGATGGAGCTAGTGACTGTGACAGTATCATCATACAAATGGGTTTCCCTTGTGTAATATGGCCATCAGTGCTAGATCAAGTATTTATTGCCCCATATATACACATTGGAACAAGAATGCGATTGTCTGTTGTAGTTTTGGTTAAAGGGTCACACATGAAAATGGGCTTGCACAAAATTAATAATGTTCCCTCACATGCTGCCTTTTTTAAATTAGTTCACCAATGGTTCAAAATTCCCACCAATGGTCTCTATGATCAACTTATTCTGCGTCACACCGCCGCGCGAATCTTGCAGCGAATCTTGCCGCTCTCGCCAGAGGCAGTGTGAACGTATGGTTAGGCTTGCGATTCTTTTGGGAAACACAGCCCTGTTTACTTCCCCATTAAGTAAATGCAAACTCACCCGCTTCAGGAGATGCCACTGCAACAATAGGAAAGTCATTGTCGCCAACTTTACCTTGGTGGCCTTCATCTACTTGCTGAGCCACATCAGCTAGTAAAAACATTAAAGGAAATAGTTAATGTTACTGTATGTAGGGCAGAATAATTGTAGTCAAACATTCTAAGACACTTAACGTGAAAAAGCTCCTAACATGGTTTAGTGTTCCAAAAACGGTCAATGAGCATCAACTTTCTCTTAGACATCTTAAATAAATACTTTCCCCAGTCCAAAAAAATCTGGACGTTATCTTGCATTAATAGTTTTTATGTCCACAAAAACCCATTATCAATAATTAAAGGCTTGTCCAGTCTTAATGTTTCAAAATAGCATCCAATGATCATCAGATTTCTAGCAAAATCTGTGTTGTCATAAATATAGTGCATAACAAATGTATTAGACTACCACCTAATGTAAGGTTTGTACCACAGCTTCCCTAAACTAACAGTGTTGGTGATTACCTAAATATTTTTCTAAATTTCTGTAATGGTTAATCCACATCAGTATGTGTAAGGTCTTTAGTCACAGTAGTGTTCCTAAAGATAAAATATAATTATTGTAATGAACAAAGTTGGGATTTAGCCTAGTGGATTTAAAGACCACACAAACATTTCAATAAAAACAAGTCTTGGAGAACAACTAGAAACTATTTGGAAGTCAATAACAACAGAGAGTGTGGAAATGTTTTTCCTAATAAATGACAGAGTCATTATTTTTATTTTACCAGGTGGTCTAATAAATTTGTTGTTGTATAGGGGGCAGTTTTACCTTATTAAAACCTGTGTATCTGCGTTTATGAAATACTTAAATGTAATCATACTTTATTCAATCACAATACTGCAAATTGTTACTGATACCATCAACTAAAGCCATTTTTTACACTGCAAAGGTGGAACAGAAGCTACATCTGACACATACTGTTTAATGATCTTCATGTAACTTAATGACATACATTGCATAAGATAAATAACCATGATATAAAGTCATTATAGGGGTGAAGCTGCAATTTTACGATAAAATCATTATGGTTCATGTTGTCTCTTGAAATTGTAATGATTATTAATTTATTGGTGGAGGAAAAAAACATATTCTGGCAACAGACAAAACAAAGAACCGATAATGAAATTGTTTATTACTTTTTTTGGATTACAAATAAAGACAATATTGAAATAATATTTCAGTAGTACTAGCACGAAAAACAAAATGGTTATTCAAACTGGGAATGGCTATTATATTAAGAAAGCGATCAAAAAACACGGAAGCGGTCCATGATTTCAGTCTAATGCGAGTTACCCAAAATGAATCTTACTTGCATCTTTTCAGCATTTTTTCTGTTATGTTGTTTATGATAATAATAGAAAATTCAGAATTTAGTCAGTGAGCGCGTGCAACCCTGAAGACGCGTTAACTAATTAAAAAGTCTCTGATTGGACATTGCGTTCGTAAGCTCACCAGAAACACGTTTGATTGGTTATATTCAACACTGCAAAATACGTGTAAAAGAAACCATTGACTATAAACGTAGAATGTTAGCAAGTTCATATTATTACATAGGCCTAGTGACAAGCTGACAGAATCATAGTAGTGTTCGAACGACCAGCTAACATTAGGTCATAAGTGCCGACATGTTACCTTTGTCCAAGAGGTCCATGTCATCAGTTGCGCTGCGTTGGAGGCAGATCCTCTTCAAAGAAACCCCTTTCTTTCGTGGCATACTGTGGAAATATTCGCTTTGAAACGTGTGGATGTAAATGGATGTAAGTGGATGTATTTGCAAAAAGATGGGGGACGTAAATAAGTTACCTGTTTGCTGTCGAAATTCTCCCGAGTGCCGAGTCCCGAATCCTGATCGATATAGGATAAAGTTGGCGGTTCAGAATGCAACAGGCCAATCAAAACTAACTACGTCATCGGACAACTGTCACGTTTCATTGTGGGCAGCCATTTACCAGCATAGTGCCAAATTTTAAATCGGACAATCTAGAACCTAGATGGCGGCTATGTGTTCGTGGAAATTAAATAAATTATTACGTATATGCGGCAGTGGAAAAAATAGAAAATTGATGATAAAATGGCTACAGAAGAAAGGCTTGCTGTGCAAAGCACCAATTTGTCGCCACTGTGGAAAAAAAATGCGAATTACAACCCACAGTGGACGTGATGGTTATATATGGTAAGTAACTTTTGACACCCAGTTTAACTCGCTATTTAAATAGTTAACGTTAACATAATTTTTGGCTATTTGCTTCTTAGATTTACTAATATTTTCCACTGTTATCTTAGGACATGTCGAAGAAAACACGCATTCGCAGAATTACACTCTCCATTCGCAATGGATCACTTTTTAATAACTCTAGGGTTCCTCTGGTTAAGTGGATGGAGTACATATACAGGTAATGTATAGTAGTCAGGTACTGGAACAGTTTACGGTGTCATTGCAATTATATACTTAATTACTGAGTAATATTAATTAAGGGTTGGTTGGGGGTTAGTGGCATGCAATTATGCATAAAATACTATTGTAAGTAAGTATTTAAATTAATATTCATTTCTGATTGTCTTTTTTGTACATCACTACATTTTGGTTATTGTTTTTTATTAATCAAAATTATTTAAGGTTTTCCCAGGGTTTACATCTAAGACAAATTGATTTGATGGAAGACTGTGTTGCCAAAACATCAACAACGTTGTCCAGAATGAACAAATTGCTCAGGAAGGTAGCTTAAATTTAATAACTCTTCAGCACTACATTGCTTAGCTAATTGAACTTTAATTAATTTTGTTTACTTATTATATGGCCACATATTATTTACAGGTTTGCATTAATGCATTGAGGAAACTGAAAAGGAAAACAGGTCTTAGAGTTGGCGGGAAGTCAAGACAGAAGTTTGTGGCCATAGATGAATCTAAGTTTGCTCACAAGAGAAAGGTACATCTGACATGAGAAATACAAAAAGAAAGGATTTTTTTACCATGTTGAAATACTGAATTTAAGTTGGCTAAAGCTGCATTCACTAATACTTCCAGCATTAATATCACATAAAAATACCACATGCAATCAAAAGACACTGAATGATGTTCCAAAAGGTGAACAATAAGTGGTGTATAGTATTTGAGTAAATGTAATTAGTTACTGTACATAAGTATATTTTTGGCTACTTTGTAGTTGTACTGAGTATCGGTAACACTTTAGAACGGTTCCTTAGTTAATGAATAACTACACAAGAACCAATGAGTAACACAATGTTAACAATCTAGTAACTACTATTAACTAACAAGAAACTAATTAACAAATTAGTAGCACACAGATGAAAGTGGTAGTTCACTATTAACTAATCCATAACTACTATTTTTTGAATGATCTAATCATGGGCTTTTACTACATGATCTAGTCATGATTTTGGACTTTGAACTTTAGTATACTTTTAGAAAATTTCTTTAGAAGTATGTAACATTTGAGTCATTACTAGTAAGCTCCCATGATCTTCACTTTAGAATACAGATCCAAATAATTAGTAACTCCCATAGAAGTATGAAGTAACACCTTCATCTGTGAGCTATTACTTACTAATTTGTTAATCAGAGTTTTTTTTAGTTAATATTAGTTACTTGATTGTTAATAAACTTTTTCTGTAGTTCTCTGGGAAGCATTAACAAATAGAAGTTATTGATTAGTTTATAGTGAAGTACCACTTTCATCTGTGCGCTATTACTTACTAGTTTGTTAATCAGAGTTTCTTGTTAGTTAATAATATTTACTAGATTGTTAATATTGTGTTACTTATTGGTTCTTGTGTAGTTATTCATTAACGAAGGAACCATATTCTAAAGTGTTACATGAGTTTCAAATATTAGCAACTTTAGCTACTTGACTACATTTTTGAACAAGTAAATATACTTTTTACTGCAATACGTTTGTGATTAATGCAAGTACACACTATATATTGTGCATTTTGCCCTTACCCACCTAAACTTGTCAACAATGCTACTTTACTACATGAATGTGAATGCATTAGCTGGTAGTTGCTGCATGTGTTTGACTTATGAGATGAGGAGGACTACAGACGGTGATGAGGCCGAAACCAGCAAATATAGTGCAAGTAGACTTGCACTAATTCGTTTGACTTAATATTATTGTATTTATCCGCTATATTGATGAGCCCTTTTTGAAACATGTTGGCTTACTTATGGCCTTTTTGCGCAGTTGAGCTTAACTGAGACTTGAGTGTCTGTAGACGTTTAAGAGGCTGTCGACCTTGTAAAATTGAGGTGTTCGTTTTTATTTTTATTTTATCATATTTCTCATCTTCTTATAAATCAATTGTTTCTTATTTTCACCTGCATATCTCTTACGTGTCGAGGACTAGTGCATATTTGAGCCTACATTCAGTATGAGTGAAATAATTAAGTACGGTTAAAATCAGATACTGTACTTTAAGACTCAAGTCGTATTGGAATTGGTGACTTGTATTTTTTGCTGTATGGTTTTCAGGTATTCTTTACAGCTCTTTCCTCAGCCAATATGTTGTTCTAAAAAACATACAAGGTTTAACTGCTCTTAACATTTATGTTTCTTGTGTTTATGCATTTTCAGTTTAATCGTGGCCGCTGTCGTACTACTTGGCAGAGAAGAAAAGGCTGGGTGTTTGGGATGATGGAGGTTAAAGGAGCTCGCCGCCTACCAGTCTTAAAGATGGTAGAGGACCGTTCTAGGACCACATTGATTCCCATTATCACAAGGCACATCAGAAGGGGATCAGCTGTTTACAGTGACAATTGGAGGGCATATCTGAATGCGCTACAACCACTAGGATACAGACACCTAACTGTAAACCACAGTCAAAATTTTGTTGATCCCCAAACTGGCTGCCACACACAACATATTGAATGGGCCTGGCTAGCCATCAAAGCACAGGTATCAAGATTCAGGGGTAACAAGACTACAAAACTATTAAAAGAACACTTGAAATTCATCCAGTGGCACTACTGGCTGGCAAGAAGAAATAGGAAAGGTGCTTTGGCACAGTTGATCCATGATATTAGAAAAGCATACAGGTTTAGATTTTTTTAAAGGTTTATCAGCTGAGTATGCATGATTTTTTGGCTCTAGATAGCCTCTGTCATGTACTGATAGATGCTGCTGTGGCAACTGTGTAGAGACATTTCTTCAGATTTGGAAATGTGGCTATGCCATGCAAACCATTTCTGCCTTGATTCTGGGATATTACTGCATAGGACTTTTAAAGATTTACTCTTTATTTCCTTTTTTTTATTATTGTAGTAAATTACAGTGTTCTGTTCCTGTGTACTCAGTGAAACTGATTGCAATGCTTGCTACATATTGTATATGCCAAATTAAATTAACTGAGTATTTAGAAATTAGGTTACGGCTAACATTTTAATGCAAGACCTAAAGGATAATAATATATTTTAAATACTTGTTACACCTTATTTTGAATAATTACATTAGAACAAAAATAACTTGTGTAAAGTGCTATCAATTGGAAATATTATGTTCTGGTTGGTGAATATTAAATGATCTTTTGCTGTGGAGTTACCATACTGTTACGTTGATTTTACACAGTGGTAAAAATGTTTTATACCTAACATTCAATTAACGGTTCCTGTGGAGTTACCATGTAACTGCACATGTGTTGCACAGTAGTACCCTATGGTTTGATCTTTACTCTTTAAATTAACTGGAGTTCATTTGTAACAACACTGTTGTTACAGAGCAGCATCCAGTGAGTTAGCGTTGCACAAAAGGTTTACTGAGTTACTGAGGAGTTACCATGTAAGTACACTATTAATACAGTGTTGTACAGAGGTTTGGGCTTTGTATATTAATCATTAAGTTATAGCCATTTTACACTTTACATTAAGTGTACAGTTCCTGAGGAGTTACAATATAAGTACACTGTTAATACAGTGTTGTAAAGAGGTTTGGGTTTTATATTATACACAGTAAGTTATGACAGTTTCACACATTGTATCAAGTGCAGAGTTACTGAGGAGTTACCATGTAAGTACACTGTTAATACAGTGTTGCACAGAGCTTTGGGTTTTGTATATTACACTGTAAGTTATGGCCATTTTACACTTTATATTAAGTGGACTATTCCTGAGGAATTACCATGTAAGTACACTGTTAATACAGTGTTGTACGGTGGTTTTACACTTTATATTAAGTAGACAGTTCCTGAGGAGTTACTGTGTAAGTACACTGTTAATACTGTGTGTACAGAGGTTTGGGGGTTTTACTATACACAGTAAGTTATGGCCGTTTTACACTTTATATTAAGTAAACCATTCCTGAGGAATTATCATGTAAGTACACAGTTAGTACAGTGTTGTACAGAGGTATGGGTTTTTTATTATACACAGTAAGTTATGGCCGTTTTACACTTTATATTATGTAGACACTTCCTGAGGAATTACCATGTAAGTACACTGTTAATACAGTGTTGAACAGAGGGTTTTTTTATTGTAAGTTATGACAGTTTAACGCATTGTATCAAGTGCAGACTTACTGAGGAGTTACCGTGTAAGTACACTGTTAATACAGTGCTGTACAGAGGTTTGGGTTTTTTTATTATACACAGTAAGTTATGGTGGTTTTACACTTTATATTAGTAGACTGTTCCTGAGGAGTTACCATGAAAGTACACTGTTAATACAGTGTTGTACAGAGGTTTGGTTGTTTTTATTATACACAGTAAGTTATGGCCGTTTTACACTTTATATTAAGTAGACTGTTCCTGAGGAGTTACCATGTAAGTACACTGTTAATACAGTGTTGTACAGAGGTTTGGGTTTTATGTTATACACAGTAAGTTATGGCTGTTTGACACTTTATATTAAGTAGACTGTTCCTGAGGAGTTACCATGTAAGTACACTGTTAATACAGTGTTGTACAGAGGTTTGGTTGTTTTTATTATACACAGTAAGTTATGACATTTTCACACATTGTATCAAGTGCAGAGTTGCTGAGGGGTTACCGTGTAAGTACACAGATACCACAAGGGGAAGCTTTAGCTGTAATTCAGCATTCATACAGTAAATACATGGTATACAGATAGGAATCATCATGATTTCAGTGCCTTCCAAACTGGTAACTACAGTATTGAAGACTGTGTGGAAGTGGAAGAACATGTGTAAATACATATTGTTGCTGCAAAATGTAGTTACATAATGCCTGTTACACATGTGTACTTACTCTAGTGAAAAAAGTGTTGTTACCAATGTCCTGTTACAAATTTGTACTTACCCATACCTTTCAGTGTGTTAATACATATGTGTAGTTACACATATATTACAGCTGTAAATACTATGTACCAATGTTTATTTACACTGTACTTACATAGTAAGTACATGTCTAGTAACCATGTAAGTTCACAGGTATTAGGGCCACTTAATATAAAGTCGGAACCGGATTTTTTTTTTAAATTTTAATTTTAATTTGAGTTTGCGCCAAACAGCTTTTGTTATAGATTTATACACACACACACACACACACTCACACACATTTATATAATATTTATTTATTTATTGAATATTTGAAAATAGTTATGGTTCGGGGAAATAAACTCCAAAGTCTGGACCTAAGGTCCAAACCCGGCTGCGTGCGGTCCTTCCGACAACTGGCCACTCCGGGCAAACAACAGCTCCAACCAAGGGCACGAACACACACGCCCTCCCCACACACTCTCAGAGACACCATACCAGGGCCCAACGTACAAACAGACCCATTAAAGAGCCCCAATCAGTATACCACTGGACGCTAGACGTAAAGAGGAAAAAAGTGAAAGAGGGCTAAGAATGCCTGGGCTCTAAAAAGAAGGGCTGTGGCCTTGGGTGTAACATCCCAGGGTTTCTGATGGTAGGGGTCGAGTAGGGTAGTGACGGGTAGGGTTAGGAAGGGTGTGCGTGTGGAGTTAGCCAAAATATATGTTTCGGTTTTGAGTGAAGAAAAAGAGGGGGTAGCCCTTTAGTAAAGAGGAAAAGAAGAAAGTAGAACCATGAGAATTTAGCACTGATCTAAGTCTCGTTGAGGCCCCTCGTTGTGTCCAGATGCTTAATCCAGGCCCTCTCATTCCATCGTTCTCCAAGGAATCAACCTGGATTGGTCTGGAGACCAGTAATCGAAGTGTCGAACCAAGTGTCTGCGTTCTTCTATCTTGTGAATGATGTTAGGCTGATGTGATAGGCTCTAACTCACAGCTCATTCTTGGTCTGACCAACGTACTGTTTATGGCACTTGAGACTGAAATAAAATGAGTACACTCATGGTAAAGAGGACGAGACAACTTGAAAATCTGGTCATTAAATCTATTTTTCACCCACTTCAAAGGAGCAAAATACTTGCATTTAACAACACGACCTTTCGGTGCGGGTGTGGGCAGTTTACTCTGTACCAACATGTTGAGGATGTTCTCGTTTTCTCCAGTAGGCCTCAATTGGTTTGTGGTGTTGGAAGTATTTTGTGGGAGTGAGGAACTTTAGAAAATTTGATTCAATGGCCTGATTTAAATTTACCTTATGAATTATAGCAACACTATCATTGGAGAGCATACCATTTTAGCCTTTTCAATGAATTCCAAATGATCAAATCAATATAAAAATAAAACTTCTTAAAAACAATTGTATGCAGGCACACACAGACATCAAGAATTAACATATGAATCTCAGCAATGGTGACAAACCGATCACCTTAGCTGATTATTTATTCATGCAGCATTGCATGATGGGAGCCATAAATGAGTTTTGATTGGTGGAACCCAGAATGAACTGCAACATGCTTTTTAAGTGTCACCATTGTTGAGATTCACAGGCTGATTCTGTGTGTGCCTACATTTTTTTACTTTAGAAGTTCCTCTTTGTTTACTTTTTATTGATTTGATCATTTGGATTTCATTGAAAAGGCTAAAAATGGTGTGCTCTACAATGGCAGTGCTGCTATAATCCATATGGCAAACATAACTTAGAAATTAAGTTATATATGAGTTCTGTGATTCAGGTCAAATGATTGTGATACAATGATTATGTTATAACACAACCAACACCACCAGATCACCTTTTCTATTTGGTCATCGGGCTGTCATAACTCCCGTACAGCAGCCAAACAAAATTTTAACACTCAGCTCAGAGTTTAATTGGGTAGCTTAAAATGACTTAATTCCATGTTGAAGTTACATGAACAAATTATGTTTATTTAATGTAACCCAGTTATGTGGAACCACTTGAGATAAAAAGTCAATTAAAGCCAACATATCATTTATTTGAGTGTTGAAGTTACATGAACAAATTGTTTATTTAACATAACCCAGTTATGTGGAACCAGTTGAAATGAAAAAAGTAAATTTATGGAACCTGGTTACATAAAAAAGTTAAGTAAAGCCAACATATATATTTTTTTGAGTGTAAAAAGTGAAATGTGTAATAAACAAGAGAAATTAAACTGTTTGAAATGAAACGCATTAATGTGAACTCATGAATAAAAATTGAAATTAAATGGTTAGAAATGATATGTTAAACAGTTTGAAATTATTAAATTAACGACGTATACAGTATTTTTAAATAAAATGAAAAGTTATGAAGTTGGAGGGTTTTTAACCAATGTTTTAACAAATCATTTCTGCACTGATCAGCAGATACGCCCTATTTTTCTTTAGAAGAATTGGAAATGTTTGGTGCCAAAAAGGCGTATTTTATATTTTTGCCATATTTTCAAGATTTTGCAAGGTTTTATAATATGTTTATTTTGTTAATATGCCATAATATGGTCACTTAAGAACTTACTCATATAAGTATGTGTGTGGTTGCAATGTTGTGGTTGAAGGTTAATAAATACAGTTGATTGAAGTGTGGTCAAAATTTTGTTTTGGCTCTCCTGTAAAGTTTGTCAAATGCCACTTACGCCCCTCTGGTTCCAAGCCCTCGCTTTCCTCTTCTTCACTTTACGACACATATTGACGACAGGAGAGGACGCAGGCATTGTTTGTTCGCCGCTTTCCGCCCGTTATCTTTAATTGTGCTTACATATATTTTGTGCTTGTGCTATTTTTACGAGCTTTGTGCACTAGTTTGTTTTTAAAAAGATGCACACTTTTTTACCAGTGCGGAAACTAGGTAGCTAGACACCTACCTGCTACAGACGACGTCCAGCTCACACCTGGATTTAACATCCCCATCATTAAAGAACTTGGACTTATTCGCCGTCCTCGTTACATTCATAGAGGCTCCGGTTAAAAATTCGACTTTCATAAACAACCAAGCTGCTCTGCTACAAACATCCCATCTCTTTGGTCATCCGTCACATGTATGACGCGTCATCAGAGTACCATCGCTCCAGCTACCATCAATACTTGAAATATCACGAGACCTCTGCACTTCAGTATGGGATCCTCGCACTTTCGGCTGGATACATTTCGTGGAGTGGATTCCAGTCTGCGTGGAGTAGATTTGAATGTTTTACGACCCATACAAAGATTCACTCCACAGTCATTGGTCAAAATCGAACTTTTCAACACTCAATCCATCAATAATAAATCCACATTGATTGAAGAACACATCAGGGAGAAAGGACTTGACTTCATGTGTCTGACGGAAACCTGGCATCAGCCAGAGGTTTACTCTGCCCTAAATGAAGCCTGTCCCCCGACTACAGTTATTTGGAGGCAGCTCGCAGCACTGGCCGCGGTGGTGGCCTAGCTGTCATTCACCGACAGGATCTAGAGCTGTCCCCATTCGTACTGCCTGCAACATCTTTCTGCGAGTGTCTTGCATTTACATGTAAGCCCCCCTTTCCAATGACTGTTTCTCCTTATCTACCGGCCCCCTAAATTCAACTCTACTTTCATCCCGGAAATGTCTGATCTCCTTACAACACTCTGTACGAACTACAGTAGGTAGACAACCAGAATGTGGTTTTTACCGCCGCAGTTTTGCCGCGGCGGTAAAAGTTGAGGTGTATTTGCTGCCTTTGGCCGCTAAGAGGCGCTACAATCACAGACTTTGAAAAGTGTCCGTTTTTTGTGTAATCTACAGCTGCGCCGCGGCTCTTTCAGAGCCAGAGTCGGCGCTATGGTGGGGCATTAGAGAGGCCGTGCCTCCCCTAGCGCTCATTGATGCCCCTCCTACCAATGCTAAATCATAAATCAGATGTAGGCTATACAATACAAAATGTCCAGCAATCTATTTTAAATAGTACATTGTGTTTAATTTGTTTTTCACTTTCACTTCTTCAATTTTCACGTGAAGAAATAGATATAACCAATCCGACTTTCAATTGTAAGTGCTTTAATGGTCCAGTGGTAGAACTTTAGACTGGCGTGCAAGAGATTTTGGGATCTAACCCACACTCGAATCGCTATTTTTCCCCCTCATTAAAACCGATTATGTTTTTCAGTGGTTGTCAAGCAGGGACATGTTTGAGTGCATTTTACTTTGTGATTTCACCGGTGCGAATAGAGATTCCTCCGCAACAGATCAAGCGGGCGTCCGTGTGAAGATGTTTCTTGTGGCAGCACGAGCCACACGAGAACACTTCATCAGCACCACAGATCGAAGTCAACGAGCACTTTGATCTCTTGATTTAAAAAAAACACATTTCAGCGGTCTATATCGCCTCTTATTTAACAAATGAATGCTCTGCTTGTTAACCGGATATGTTTTACTTATTTGTATTGGTAGGCTACATCCGTGCCGCGATATGTATAAAAGTGCTGGGACAACATCGACCTTCATTCGCAAGAATATTCGCAAATAATAATAATAAATAATAATTAGAATAATAAAAGGTGTTTTTTTTTTTGCGTCAAAATATTTCTTAAACGGCCCCCCGGGTTCTAATCCGCAGTCCGCACTCGTACAGTTTTTGTTACCCTCATCAAAACCGAGAATGTTTTTCAGTGTTAGTGGGCCGGATTAACCATTGGGCCAACTGGGCACTTGCCAAGGGGCCCACGACATCTGGGGCCCTGGGCACCAGCGGCAGAGTGGCAATTGGGAGAGTCGGGAGTTTCCCGGTGGGCCGGTAGTGTTTCGAGGCTGGGTGGGACGGTTTGAGCGCCGATCACGTTACAGCTTAAGTGGCGTAGGCTGTAACGCGCTAAGCGCGTGAATGAGCTTTTGATCCGCAGCGCTTGGACCCGAGTTCGAATCCGCCGTGTGCCGAAGTCTCCTCTCCCTTTTCCCAACACATATGAGATGTAAAATGTAGCTATAACCTAACATGGGTTTCTAGCGTGTTATTTTGCCAACGAACTAAAATCGAAAAATCTTTTTGCGTTTATAAAACAGCACAAGACTTTTAGAATAGGCATCAGTGCTGGGTGATTTAAAGAAAAGTGTGCACTTTGCTCACGCGATCAGGATGGTCTTTTCTCCTAAATACAAGCTCAAGGGTTTATTTCTTGCAAGTGAAGAAATAAGTACAAAAGTATTTAATTTTCCTATATTATAGTGTAATGTAGACTAAAATATACTTTTGAAATATTCATTTTCATTTATATAGGCCTAGTACATTTATATGCTATATGGATTTTACGTCATAGGAATAATTATATAGGCCTAAATCATTATTACATTATTATAATAATTGTTTGGGATCCTAAAACTCCATTGATAATGTAATGTAGACTGAGACTCAACTAAAAAGATGTTTGAGCCCTGTTTATTGTCCTGATACAAATCAATGCGTTTTCTTTGTTCAACGAGCAGTTCATGGGTTGAAGCTCTTAATTTTGATCTCTCAAAGAGCACGAGATTGATGCATTTAACCTTAAAATGTACAAAATTTTCTTGCTTGTTTTTCTTGCGGGTTAAACGCTCATGGCGTTTAAACAAACGCGAAAACATAGGACAGGCGTGTGGGAAAAACGCGTCGGTGGACACGGCCTTTCAAGTGGGGGAGGGTGCATTTGCATTTGAATGTTGTGTTACATTCTAAAACATTTAACGTGTGACGCACACACTGCACATGCACACACACACACACAGGGCTTACATTTTGTTTGACTGTGTTATTGTTGCAAACATGTTGCTCTAAACTCTAGTTAACTACTGTTTTCTGTCGGTGTCAGCAGCAAAGATAAAGTTGGTGATGCTGACTCGCCATCTTCGCAGTGAACGCGCATAGGCCTAAACGCATTTTGAATTAGCCTACATACGAGAGAGTTGCCAATTTATTTTCGTTTTTAAATGTTTTGTTTAAAAATAGACATTTAAAGCGATCTGTAGTTCTCAAGCCTGCGAGGCAAGCATCGCGGTGTTTCAGTTTGTAGGTTATATGAGACGCGCTCCAGTTCACACGCGCCTGTGTTCTGATTATATTGTCTGATATTTACTTCTAATGTATTAATCCAGTCAATTTGTTGATGAAACATTTATTAAAATGAAGATACAATTTATCGGAAACGAAATTTACAAGCTTTCTACAAAACAAAACTTAATAAGTGGTCAAAATCATGTCTGACCCACTCCAAATATTTTCCGAATATTGGGTAGCTTTTGATCCTATCTCACTCATCTCATGCGGTGCCCTTTTCATATAGCCTACTCAACATAGATGAAATAATAAAAATAAGTAACATTATATTATTAAACATAAATGTGAAACGTAGCCTATGTTTATTTTATGTTTTTTTTTTTTTTTTACTTAGCCTATATTTAAGCTTCACGCCGCTCCGCTTTGCTCACATTTTTTTTCATGTTGCGTTACTAAATTTAATTTATATTAATTTATAGTAGCCTATGAGTCCCTGATTAGGCTATATGTTGCATGTTCTCTTGTTTTTTTTTGTTGTTTTTTTTTGTTTTATTTAAGACAAACCATATTTCTACAAAAAAATTGATGGATTTATAGCGTTTTGGAAAAGAAAAAAAAACTTTTAATTTATCATTAACAATATTGTTGTTTGATTTAATAATCATTGTTCAACATGTTCAGACTGAACCAATAAAACAATATTGTTGTTTGATTTAATAATCATTGTTCAACATGTTCAGACTGAACCAATAAAACATTTCAACAGGATAATTTGAATATTCACAAAATGTGTGGGTCTAGGTAAAAAATGTAGTTTTCCTGAAAACTATTGAAATGGATTTATAGCGTTTTAGAAAAGAACTACTCATATATTTTTTTTATTTTATTTTATTTTTACAGAACTGCTTTTGAAATTACGATTGGTTTTATTATAGATGTAAAGAAGTCATTCTGTTGGATACTATTTTGTTCCTTCCTTAGTGTAAAATGGAAATATAAATGGTGTAACAGTTTTAGAACTAGACAAGCTTTTGAAGATGTAAATTCAGTCAATATGCTGGAAGAGATTTGTTCCTTAATGTAAAATGGAAATGTATGGTAATTTTATTTTATAAATATAAGCAAAAAAACTGAATGGTGTAACAGAGTTTTAGAACTTATATTTCTGCATTAATAGCCTAAATAAAATATACCTACAATAGTCCATGTTTAATTGGACTTCGAACCCATGTCTTTACATTGATAGAACCGTAGGCCATTATTCTACCATTCAACCATGTCTTTACTCACATTTAAGGAGGAGCCCAAAGATATATTTTTGCAGTGTGTGTTCGCTCAAATGAGCAAGAAAACATGAATGTAGGCCTGGGCTACTTAACATGAAAAAAGGAGACCTTTACAGTTTTAAAAGATGATTTTATTTTAGCTGTTATGAGAAAAATAAATAAATTCAAGCGAGCACTGCCGCGTTGTCGAACAATGTAGCCTATAAAGGCCACTGAAACTGAAACGCGCGCTGCATGTTATTTTCAGGAGCAGAAGCGCTGGTTCAGATTTTATTAGGCTATTTGTTGTTTAAACGTGCGTGTTACATATTTAAAAATATATATACACATATTTGATATTGTCTATTGAAGCTAATTATAGCATTGATTATGATTACTATGGAGGGGAAATACCCCACCGGCAAATCGCAACTTGCTTGGCTTGTTATGTTTTTTGTTTGTTTTTTTTATCTACATGGAATCCCATTAAGTTTTATTTTCTTTTTTTTAACATAACTGCTTTTGAAGATGTAAATTCAGTCAATCTGTTATAAGAGATTTGTTCCTTAATGTAAAATGGAAATGTAAGTAATTTTATGTTTATGCGGGATTTGAAACAGTGTCATCAAAATGATTGAACCAATGTTCTACAACTCGACCGCAACTTTTCTCACTGAGAAAAGCCCAGAAGTTCGATTGTTCAGCAGTCAGTGTGCGCACGCGAGAGAAGCGCTCTTCAGCCTCTCATTCCTCAGTCATTGAAAGCACCCAATTTATTTTCGCTGAATGCGAGATAGGCCTATTTTAACTTTTGATTAATAAAATGTTCTGCTATAAAAGTTTATATTCTAGTTAAAGCTATTCTATTTAAAATGTAGGCTACTTCTACATAATTACGTTTTGCTTTTGCCAAATGGCCCTTTGCGCCACCTGGTGGTCATTTCGCAACCGACTTTGAAATACAGCTGGTTTATTTTTGCTGCGGTGGTAAACGACATTCTGGTTGTCCACCTACTGTATGCAAATATAATAATCCTGGGAGATATAAATATTCATGTCGACACTCCCTCACGTCATCCCGCTGCTGATTTCATTCAGCTACTAGACTCCCTTGATTTACAACAACATGTTGATGTCCCCACACATTCTAGGGGACACACCCTCGATTTGGTCATCTCTAACTCCGCCCTCATTAGCAATCTACATGTTTATGATCTCGGTGTTTCAGATCACAAGGTTGTGTCAATGGAGTTGCCCTTTCCTTCACCCCACACCAAACCAAGGTGGCAGATCCATTACAGAAAGCTGAAAAACATCAATGCAGATGCCCTGACCCAGGATCTTCAACATCTCTCCTCCGAATTTACTGACTTCGTTTCTGTAGCTGACTCCGTGGATTTCTCGAGACCAGTCCTTGAGCAGTCTTCTGGACCTCCACGCCCCTAATGTCCAGGTCAGTCTCATTCACGCGCTCTGCACCCTGGTACACCTCTGAGCTGTGAAAGATGAAGGCGGCTGGGCGTGTTCTTGAGCGGCGGCTAAAGGCCTCTGGACTGACTGTTCACAAACAGGCATACAGGGGGCAAACAGGCATACAGGCAAAAGAGGGTATATGCAGAAGCTCTGAGGGAAGCTTGGACCAGGTTATATTCTACTATCATCAATAACAGCCCTGGTAACTCCAAACAACTTTTTTCAACAATAAACCACCTTCTGAAACCCCCCTTACTCTCCCACCCTGAGACCACCGAAGAGAGGTGTAACATGCACATCACTTTTTTCAAACATAAAGTTAATAACATCCGCTCACACCTCTCCGCCACTGCTGTCCTGCCCCTCCCAAGCGGCCGACCCACCGTTTGAGATTGTCCAGCTCCTCAGTTCTTTCTCTGATGCCACACAGGAAGAAGTGGAGGATGTCATTAAAAAAATTTAAGCCGTCCACCTGTGCCCTGGACCCTTTCCCTTCAGCCCTGCTAAAGGCCAACATGCTCTGCCATTTTTCCATTTATCACAAAGATCATAAACCACTCCCTCCTGGTTGGTCATATCCCATCAACGTTAACCCTCTGGGGACTAAGCCCTTTTTGGTCCGTTTTCTCTATTTTTACATTTGGGCTTATAAACTATATGTAATGGAGATGGAACATTATGTGTTTGGTATCTATGGATTCAGAAGACCCTAAGCTAACATATGTAAAGACTCTAGGCGGGTCTAGATGAAGGGAATTTGCATATCATAATTAATAATTGATAATTAATAATTATTCATACAGATTGGGATCAGCCCAGTCTTACATGTTAATAAATCTCCAGTTTAGGAAGGCTTATATCTATTCTACCTATATGCATACATGTGTATCTCTGCAATTAACCACAAATTAATTGTAATCAACCCAGACCATGCTTTACAAGACAGATAAAATTAATTAGCTCATAATTTATAGAGTTGGGAACACCAATTCTGTGGCCACAAGAATTAGAATTCCCACTCCATAAACATACCCTTTTGGTATTTCTAGTTCTGTAAAGCTTGCAGCGTTCAAATCAACACTTCAGGGACTTTATCATGAACAACTCAGTAAATCAGTCCAGATTTGAGCATACTGACATTTAATATGACATTCCAATATGGCAACTAAGTAAGCATTTACTACGTTACAATGATACATTTATTTACAAACATTAAAACACAAACTAAGACGACGCAGTGCGTTAGACGATGAGTACACATGTGGAATTGATTTAGAGCGAGGGAGTATGTGAGAGGAGATCTGTAGAGAGAGTCTGTAGAGAGAGAGTTACATTCACCGGACACTACCTTTCTGACACACCACGGAAACACTTTCTTAATGCTTCTTAGAAGCTCCAAAAGAAGATATACTTGCAAAGCATATTGGATCTGTGTGTGTCGCAGACTCGCAGGAGCGGCCTGCGTGGTCTAGCCGCGAGTTGGAAGGCGGAGTCTTTTATCCTCCGTGCGCATGCGGCCCGCATTAGCCTGCGCGCGTCCCGGCGCGTGCATGGTTGGTCGCTTGCACGTGGCCCCTTTCTGTTCCGTGGAGAGTCACGTGGCGTTCACTGGCCTTCGGCGCAAGTGTTTGAAAGGTTTAAAGTCTTTGAGGTGACGTTACCCGGGGAAATAGTTCGGCAAAGTCCACTTCCTTTCCTGGGAGACGAACTTGGTAGTCCATTTGAGGAAAAGATGAACTTTCCAGGCGAACAAAGAAGAGATCCGGGTTGGATCGGATCTCCGTGATGAGATCACGAGTTTTACATGTTTCTCTGAGCAGGTCAGGATTGAAGAGAAAGAGGCTCCTTCATTTATAACCTGGAGAGAACCACCCCCTTTCCTCTTAGCTGGACCAATGGGCATGTGTAGAATTTCTAGCGGGAACTCTTGGTTTATTGCTCTTTGTTTCGAAGAGCACACGCTCCTCGTGGGAGGGGTGGTGTTTCAAGGAGGCTTGATAAAATAACAGTTGGATCTTCATTGGCGATAAAACATATTAAAGATACCCTTTGCTTTATACCTCTGTGCATATTCGAGTGTTTCATTTCATAAGCATCCTAGAGACACCAAGGATCATTATGTTACATTAAAGGAAAATACACTTACGTTTAATCATGCATAAAGCAGGTATTCTAATTTCTATTTATGCCACGACCAACAAAGTTATTTCACTGTGACATGGGGGAAAACACACATACATAAGATACACATTGAATATATCTGGTTAAATGTCTTTGTCTTTTAAACACAGAAGTGAATGTCTCTTGGTTCAGAGACATTTTTCACATTCCAATGTGAAAAAGTCAGGCCCTGAGAAGCCTCCCTCTTGTGTGTGGGGGAGGGGAGGGCTTGTGTGTGTGTGTGTTTGTTCAGGGGCAGTTTCATCTAGCCATGCTGCGGCTGGGCATCACTAATTCATTCCGCACAATCCTTACACATAAGCATGCATGTAATGTGTTTATAAAGGAAGTATGAGTGAAACATTTACTATATACTAGAGAATATCAAAAACGGAAATTCAATTTTTGTCATTTATTTCTGAAAATCACACATCACACAACAATAGTGAACAGTTTTTGAACAAAAAATATATTTGTCAAAGCCTTTGCTTGACAGACATCTGTAATTGTTAAATAAAATGTGTAAATAACAATGAAAAATTAAACTTTATTTACAAATAGTCCTAGGCGTTTTTCTTAGGAATGCTTAGAATTTTCTCAGCAATGCTTTCTCCTCGTCACTCTCCAGTATTTGTTCCAGAGCCTGTACCACCATAAATTGTTTACTGCTAGCCGTCATAAAAGAGCTAAAATAATAAATAATGCTATAATTGTATGTGTATATATATATTATAATTCTGTCTCTCTCTCATATAAATCTCAGCACGCTCTCGCTCTGTAAAGCCTTGTTTATACTCAACGCGTCCGTCTCGCTTTCTGTCGTCTCCTCCACTCGACGCTGTTGCTCATATCCCTTACTATATTACCACCCCTTGCAAGGATACAGAGACTCCGATTTGCTAGAATACGTCATGGTAACCTTCCCCTGATTGGGTAAGAGAAATATTTCTCCATTGGCAATTTTTCCATTGGTTGTTGCTCGTGAATCTGCCAAACAACATCGATTTCATTGGCCTTTGACGGTGTGTATCTCAGGGTATCCGGATATCACTGTTTTCAGCGGAATCTGAGGAAGACGGCAAAAAGACCGCAACTCTCCATCATGAATAGTTTTTAAGATAAGTACACATTTGTAAAAGTATGTCATTTTGGGCGGTACCGCCCAATCTGTCCTCAGAGGGTTAAAGACTGCTGTCATCAGACCTCTACTGAAAAAACCCACTCTGGATCCAGAAGTTCTCTCCAACTACAGGCCAATTTCCAATCTTCCATTCCTATCAACAGCTCTGGAAAAAACAGTTGCAGCTCAACTCCATGTTCATCTTAAACACAATAACTTGTTTGAAAAGTTTCAGTCTGGTTCCACCCTGGCCATAGCACAGAAACAGCCTTGGTCAGGATCACCAATGACCTCTTGATGGCAGCTGATACTGGTTTTCCCTCTCTACTCGTCCTACTAGACCTAACAGCTACTTTTGATACAGTAGACCACAACATCCTCCTTCACCGTCTGCAATACACCATTGGACTCTCAGGAAATGTTTACAACTGGTTTAACTCATACCTGAACGGCAGAACTGAGTATGTCGCCCTGGGCAAAGCCAAATCACACACTCATAATGTCACCTGCGGTGTCCCTCAGGGCTCTGTGCTGGGCCCCACACTCTTCTCCATTTACATGCTGCCTCTTGGCAAAGTCATTAGCAGACATGGTATATCATTCCATTGTTATGCTGATGACACACAGCTGTATCTCAGGACAACCCCCACTTCTTCTGCTCCCTTGCCAGCATCCACACTGACCACCTGCCTGGAGGAGATAGAGGCGATGGATGAAGCTCAATTTCCTACAGCTAAATAGTTCCAAAACGGAAGCCATCTTAATTGGCACACCACATCAGCTCCGCTTTTCCACCATCAGCAGTATCACTTTTCGGGGCCAAAACATCGCCCTTTCCACATCTGTCACCAATTTGGGTGTTAAAATGGACTCTCAACTCACCTTTGACACCCACATCACACAACTCTGTAAGACATCATTTTATCATCTCAAGAACATTGCCAAACTCCGTCCAACACTTAACCTGGCAGATGCAGAAAAGCTTGTCCATGCCTTTGTGTCCTCCAGGCTGGACTATTGTAATCAGGTGTCAGAGATCGAGGCGAATCGAAACACAAATTAATCAAATTCATCTCAAATGTGCCCCAGCACCCAAGTTTCTGGAGCTCACATTCCAACGTCTTAAGACAGCGCCAAATTGTCTGCTTTGGGGGGGACAATACCCCCACTTTTATTGCTCCACAGGCTCCAAGAGGATGCCACAGGAAAAGAACTGTCAATATCTTAATGTTTTACTAAGACAAATCGACTCCAAAACGGTGGAACGAGCGGCCTGACCACCAGATGCCTAATCACCTTTGACCTCCCTCAGCCTCATGACTGTGGGGCGGGACAAAGACAGAACACAGACCACCTTTCATGAAACATGAGAGTTGAACACAGACTTGCACCCTTTTCACATAAACTCACTTCAGAACAATTCTTAAGGGATTCATAATCAAAACTACATAAGTTTGTGTTTATACAATCCATATGTTGAGGTATTCTGCTCATATCACATATTAATCATGTAATTGTTGTTTTAACTATTGTAATTGTTATACAGCTATCAGAAGTGTGAATGAGAACATTGTGTTTAGTCTTAAACGAACCGTATTCTCTTAATTCGAAAGATGGCTTGATTGAAATCTGTGTAAAAATGTTTCATATCCTTATAAAACTATAAGGTTTGAAATGTGGTCTCTTGTGAAGCGAGAAGACCACAGACCATGCATAAATTATGATAAGGAACTAGATCCACCTCCTAAAATCATGCCAGTTCTCATTGGTCCGAAGTTTCTGGAGGTTGGCCTAACTTTTAAGTTAAAGTTTGAACAAAGGACCTCATGTCCTGTTCAGGCAGAAGAAGTTTTGCAATTGTTCGTGTTCAGTTCCGTTAGTTGTGCCTCTCTCTTTAAACAGCAAGAGAGTGTTCTTGTTCTCTCTGAAGACCGCAAAGAGCGTGTTTGCACGCTTCTACATCGACTAGACCAGAACTAGACCAGCAGACAGAAATAACCCATCTAAATCGGGGTTAAAACAGCTTCATTCAAGCCATCACTCGTTTTATTTTCATCTCTTCCCTTTATTTTCCTTTTTCGTAAAAGTCTCGTTTTCAAAGTTAGGTTTGCTGCAAAGTTCATCTTTCTTGCAACGCGCTTCAAATTGAAAAGACTCTCATTCGCTTGCTAATCACACGTGACCAGCTGCGAAACTTCCATCCCTGCACTCTAAAGACCACCACGTGCGACCACGCAGACATGACCGGGAAAGGAAACCCCTTCCCACGCAACAAGACAAAGAGGATCCCCTCAACCACACCGACAAGCGCAAGGTATCCAGACTCCTGACTTATCTGGTGCTTAAAGCTACAATACCTAAGATTTTTGCCGCCGCTAGAGGCGCTACATTCACAACAACAACAACGGCTTTGCTTGCATGACGACGTGGAGGAACGCGGAATGATGGGAACTGTTGTTTTCAACTCCACCGTGGATAAATCAGTCAGAACGGTAATCGAAAATTAGTTGAGATGGATGAGGTAAAGTTCAATTTCTATAAATGTTGCGTTTATTGACATGCTTGTTTTTCATTAAACTGACATAACCGCAAGAAAAGTCAGGTTTAAAAGTAAATTAGTTATCACAGATGTTACTGTACGAGTCACTGGACGAAGCTATGGTGGAGAGGGTTTGAAGGGGCATTCCAGGTCGTTGCTAATAGATCCTGACTTCGCCCTATGCTGCAATATGCATTTAGTTTTGCATTCATTTACAGAAATCAGCTGCTTGAATGACAATTGCTGATGTTATTTGACATCCCAACCTGCAAGAATTCATTTCCGGGAGGTATATTTCGGTAACAGGATTGTGAAGCAGGAGGGAGGGCTAACTTTCGCGTTCGCGAGGCACACTCGCAAGGTCTCTCGCTTCTATGCAGTGCACGCGCAGCGCGCTATGTATGTTATAGTATGTATGTCTCGCAGTATGTCTCGCTCTAGATTCGGGGAGATAATTTGCGGGCATCAGGGAGACGCTATCGATATGCGGGAGACTCCCGGAACTTCCAGGAGACTTGGGATGTCTGTTATTAGATTTTTCAGGTGAGATTCTCAATTCATTCAGTTATGCTCTGAGGTAAAGTTTTCAGAATGCAGACTCAGCAACGATCGTATTTATTTGTACAGCACAATCATAACATAGAACAGACATTATCTTCTTCTATTCTATTCTTCTTCCTCTATTTCATGTCATTAAACATATTGCTGGCCATACACTGATGTGAAAGTGCGCGTCCGGTGTGCGATACCTGGTGTTGTCCTAGACGTGGCGTGGCGTGGCGGGGCTTATGAGACTTGTCTTTGTCGACAGAACCAGGTGCAATCACTAAAGAATAATCTGTGCTCCATTCCACAACAAATGCGCGAAACATTAAGCTGACGTTTGTTGCTTGATAGACACCATAGATTGGATAGACACTAACGCACAACTACAGACTTCCGCATTTGTCCAGGACTACACGCCGTACGAGCGGAAACCGAGGGTATGACGCGATTGACTGGCGACTCCCAGCTCACCCCTGCTCACACGCCCCGTTTCCTTGGTTAAAATCTCAATTTTCTCGCGATTTAAACATTGTTTGAAACATTTGGAATATTGTAAGTTATCATCTTAACTAAATATTGTAATGATTTTGGCCAGATTTTGCCCCCCCCACACACACACACACACACACACACACACGGGTCTATGTGGATTAGCCAGACTTTTTCTCCAAACAGGCCCAGTGGTGGTTTAGATGGACCACCCTTTCCTTAGGTCCTAGAGCTATAGGAGTTCAAATAAACACTCAAAAAAATCTGAAAAAAATTCAGGTCACTTTACACTTCAGATACACCCTTCAGAGCGTGATACACACCACCCTAAAACTATTGTGGTTTATAGAGACAGTTCTCCTTTTGAAGAATATGTGACTTATAAGGACTAAACAAACATTATTGGGACTTTAAAGGGACAATGACGTCACTTAATTTCTCATTAACATAAATACACATTAACCAGTACACCACCAAGCATTAATGGGACTTGAGAATTATTTTATTTTACAACTATTATTTTGCTAATAAACAAAAATATATTACTGAAATGTAAAAAAAAAAGTGTTTTACAGTTTGTTTTTGTGATGGCCTCTTTATTATTTGAACTTCTGTTTATTACAGCCTATAACAGGCAGACAACAGCTTGTAACGAGCCACTTTTTGTTTTTGTGATGGCTTCTTTGTTATTTGAACTTCTGTTAAATACAGCCTATAACAGGCAGACAACAGCTAGTAACTAGAGCCACTTTTTAAAGGGATAGTTCACTTTGAAATTAATTTTTGGTATGTTTTATCTTACCTCCAGGGCATCCAAGATGTAGGTGTCTTTGTTTCCACAGTATTTTCAATTTTGACATTTTTAGGTAAAACCGTTCTTGTCTGTCAGTCATACACTTGAGGTGCAGGGGGTCAACCTCAAAGAGCAGTCAAAATCAAACATTATTTAATGACTCGTAAATGTAAGTACACATTGATGCCCTAAGACGTGAAACGAGCGGTTTGTGTGAGAAAACGAACAGTATTTATATCTTTTTTACCACGTGTAACCATATCCACGTCCAACTGATCTGAGATCAGGGTGCTTCGGTCAGCGCATGCACCGGAAGTGATCGCTTGCGCCTACGTAACTCTTTGTTTATACAGAGATTTCAGAAGTTTTACCTTTCACTAAACATATTTAGATATACGGAAACCGCAATTGAAGACGATTTCGGTATATTTAAATATGTTTAGTAAAAGGTAAAACTTCCGAAATCTCCGTGTAAATATTAAGTGACGTCACAAGCATTGAACTTGCATTGAACTGACAGTAACATTGAACTGATTCCGTTCGGTTCAGTTGGACACTGCACAACTGATTCAGATCACTTGGACATGGATATGGTTACACGAGGTAAAAACGATATAAATACTGTTCGTTTTCTCACACAAACCGCTCGTTTCGTGTCTTAGGCCATCAATGTGTACTTACATTTACGAGTCATTAAATAATGTTTCATTTTGACTGTTTTTTGAGGTTGACCCCCTGCACCTCCAGTGTATGACTGACAGACAAGAGCGGTTTGACCTAAAATATCAAAATAGAAGATACTGCGAAAACAAAGACACCTACATCTTGGATGCCCTGGAGGTAAGCTAAAACATATCAAACATTAATTTCAAAGTGAACTATCCCTTTAAAACATTAACAAACAAAAACAAACACATGTCAGTGTATATTTAAATCTTTTCTTTCTCTGACTGCCTTTTTGCAGCTATTCCTCTATTACGAACAAAGTCCCTTATATTTTGAACAGTTCTTTGTGCCAACACGGAGTCTTCCACCAGTTTGCAGTGACTGCATTCAGTTTTGGTGGCCAGCTTTCCCCTTTTTATGTGGTCTTTGAAATAACGCATTACTGCGGCGACCTCAGCCTTGGACCACGCTTTCTTTGCCACTCTTCTGGATCCATGTTCTTTTTCAGCAGAACTACCTGCAAGATAGGCAAACAAGAAAAAATATCACAAACAAAATGTGTTGTTCAGTTGAAGCCATCAAAACATGTTCAGTTAATGCCACAGTTGACAAGAAATTGCAGTTTACTTCTCTTAAGAATTTACTTTTGGTATCAGTTGATTGCTCACTCGATGTGATTTCACCAACTCTACTAGCCCACATTAGAGTGTGGACAATATGGAGTGTAATAAAGTCATCAACAACATTTAGACCATCTTTGCTGTTCATTTATTTATGTGGCTAAACGTTTTGAAATTTGAATTAATTTAAGTTTAGTTAGTAATACTCAATTTTGGCATTGTACTTCCACACACCATATTTTAAATGAAACTAAGATTATGGGGTTAAGGACTGGTTCTCAGTTTAAATCTGATTTCATAGGGTAATAGTGTACGCACTTGGTCTGAAAGTTTAGTCTTGATATTGAAACCGTACGTAACAATCAGCCTAATAATACTTTTAACCTGTGGCATTTTGTGACCGTCATTCAGACCATTTCATTTCTAATTTTAAACAACTTGCTAAAAGGAGAATTAATAGAACATACTCACGGGCAATCAAAAGAACACATGAAGAGTAGGAAGTAACACATATATATATTTATATATATACACACACACACACACACTAGGGGTGTAACGGTTCACAAAATTCACGGTTCGGTTCGATATGATACACTTGTGTCACGGTACGGTTCGGTACGTTTCAAATACAGCAAAAAGAAAGAAATGGCAGAGAAATTTCCTTGATTTAATTTTATTATATTTTTATTAAAACTTATCATAAAGTTTGATATTTTTTAACTTAGACCAGTGATGGAACTATACTGGACTTTTCTTAGGGGCATATAAAACAAAACAGCTCCTTGGACAAAATGAAATGTAATATTGTAGTAGTTATAAACAAAGGTTTATTTTAGTTTAGATTAACATTTCAGGACAGCAAATATTCATAATGTCAAAATACAACCGACATGATCTTACTTGAAAGCATTATAGCCTACTATTCCTGCCAAACTTACAGATAGTGGTGTTAGATAGTAGTGTTATACAGTACATCCATAGTGATGTTGCTGATCTATGGACACTGGATAGTTCATTCATGGCACAATGTTTCTTCCTGGTTTCCATGTCAGCGCGGTTTGATCCGTTAATAACGGAGAAATGTGAATGTTTCTTACTAGATCTCGCAGCGATGTTATTACTTCAGTGGCGAATTCAAATGTTTTCTTTACTGGATTTGGCGGTGTAGTAACAGTGCTGATGATGAAGATCAGCTCGCGCTGCATTGGTCCAAACTGAAAAACGGTCCATCATTCACAGAACCACACAATAACGAGTAGCTCAGTTTCGTTGCGCTTACATTACATTTGCCATTTGATGTTGGGCAATGTTGTGGTCACGCCAACGTCTCTTACATTATGAACGCGCTTGCCACGCGCAACGCGCCTACATTTGAATAACGAAATGAACCAGCGAACGGTTCAAAAATGCGTACCGAAAACCAAACCGAAAGCCTCGTACCGAACGGTTCAAATACGAATACGTGTATCGTTACACCCCTAATAAATATATATATATATATATATATATATATACTGTATGTATATATGTATATATATATATATATATATATATCCCTTTCTTTACGATTACTTTTGCATTTTGATAGGAAAAAAACAAAAACCAGAAAATTACTTATTAGTTTTAATTAGTTTTGATCCAACTTCATTTTAAAATGGTTTGAGGTTATTTCGTTGGTGCCATCAAGCCTTACATATTCGAGCCAGAGCGAGCGAGCGGAAAAGACGACGACAAACCTCCAGAACAATGTCTTCATATGGATGTATTGCAGTGGTATGTAACTGTATTGGGTTATAAGTGAAAATCTATTATTTGAAATTATTATATGACTCTGGTTTTCACAGTACTGTGAAATAATAATGATAAATAAATGGGAGATGAGAATACATAATTGTTCAAAATACATCATAGAGAACAGCAAAATCTGAACAGGTTGAAAAATATGACCAAAACAGAATATAAAGATATAAACAAAGCACCTGAAGAGAATGATTTAAACTTTTCTGTACTTATAAACGCTCCAAATATACAACAAAATGCATTTAAGTGCTAAAAAAAGTGGATTTAGGATGATATGTCCTCTTTAAAGCACCGTGTTTGAAGAGTGCGCATGCGCGAACGTGCTCTACTATGCAAGAACGAGCCAAATATTGAGTCTGGTAAGAAAGCAAAATAACTGAGAACAATTAGAAATAGTCCTCAGATGACATGTCTGTAATTTATATGAAAAAAATCTAGCGTTAATTGGATCTCAAACAGTTTCATTAAAAGTAGTTATTACTCCACCATGTGCGACACCAACATTGAACGATACTTTGCGACAATGGATTTCGAGAAACAGTGACTAGCTAGTACATTTCTCCAACAATGCATCGTTCTATGGTAGTGAAGCAGCGAGTTACAAAGTTGTACGGGAAACACACTCCTGGCTAGTTCAGCGCTTTGCCTCTGCTTGCTGTTTACATTCCGCCACGGCCTGATCACATGACCGTGATGGGGATGCTACAAGACCTCATCAGCAAGCTGGAGACTGCACACCCAGATGCCGTACTTCATCATTGCTGGTGATTTTAACTTCTCTACACTACCTCAGAGAGCATCCTACCAAAGTAACATTAACACACAAGCTTTCCTTTGAGGAAGAAGAATACTCAACCAAGTGTACAGAAACGAAGAACTTTCTTTTTCACAAATTTCTTTTTGTTTTCAGTTCTTATGTCTGGTATTGTTTGACATCTTCATATCAGTCATCCATTTCAATTGTGAATGAGGAATTGATGTTCTAAATCTGTTAAAATCAATGTAAAATAGGTGCTAAAGCGGTGGCTGTTACTGGCCATTTAAATCTAGCGGGTTGGTTATGGTTTGATGTCTCGCTTCTGTCTGACCAATCAGTGATCTGCAGTGTTCACGTCACATTTTAGTATCGTTACGGTATGCTTGGAACCTCAACAGAGGTGGGACCATTTAAAGTGAGCCATACCATACCATGCAGTGGAAAAGCGCCATAAAACTCCTGCTCTAGGAAGGGATTGTACTGTGGACAATAGTTTAGCTCCGCAGTACTTGAGCGAGCTCTTAACGCATTATAGTCCTTCACGTCTATTGCGATCTCAAAACTCCAGCCAGTTGATAATACCTAGAATATCAAAATCGACTGCAGGTGGTAGATCCTTTTCCTATTTAGCACCAAAACTCTGGAACAATCTTCCTAACTTTGTCCGGAAGCAGACACACTCTGTTTGACCTAGCATACACAACACACTACAGACTTCCTAAATTCAAATTAGGCTGCATAGTTTAGATCAGCCGGAACCGGGAACACGTCCCATAAATCCTGATGTACTTGGTACCAGGGCTGTAGTACTCGAGTCCGGTCTTGGACTCAAGTCCGGACTCGAGACGGTTTTTCTATGGCCTCGGACTCGCTGGTATTCGGACTCGGACTTGTCTCGGTCTCGGCCACTGGTCTTGCCAAATATGGCTTATGGTCTCTAACTCAGAGTCCAACATTTTTGTATGTGTGTTTATTTATTACTAGCCTATCAGAGTAATGTTAACTTTGAAAATGCCCAAATTAAGCGACCAAGTGCTCACTACAACGGAGCGCGTCCTTTCATGCTGTTACAATAGTTACTGGGTGTTGCGCACAATTCTAATGATTCCTGTAGGTCTCCCATTTATAATGTGGGATATTCCCACAATCGTAATCCACACAGATTATAAAATCAAATCATTCTTTTAATAACTATCTGCCAGACGCAATTTCACAAACAGCGTGAGTGTTCAGCGGTGCCACGTCTTCTCTTCTCTCATGTGTTGTGGAAGGCTCATCAAGCGCTGCCGCGATATACTCTCATGTTCAGGAGTCGGGACATGACGGAATATTCACTTGCATTCGGGCCAGTAGTGCATCGTGAATAATGCTTACCATATGCACGTCTTTTTAAGTCTTACCAGTTTAACATTAAAGCAATTTTAAACTATCAGTCCCTGTGCGCTCTCTGGGATGACTATGCGCACATTCATGGAAAATCCACCTCAAGAACAGCTGGCCAGAAACAAAAGTTATTTTTCACGGATTAGCTATAGGTATTGCTTTAACACTCAAAACTGTGTCAATTTCGGTCTTCGTGAGTATACTCTAAACATAGTCGATTTTTGTCTTTAATAAGCATAAAACGCATGCTAGTTTAATGAACAGAGAATCCATCCACTAGCTCTTAAAATGACAGCAACCATTTGTGTAGTTCATTAATTTTGTCGTCAAAACAACAAAAGAGAGCTTTAAATTAAAGGGATCAGGATTAATAGCCTATGAGTTTAATTTATTCAGGACTAAAATACTATCCAGTGTTATTTTCCATTTGATGACTTTATTCAGTTTCTGTCTATGAATACTAGTGTTAGTTCTCTTTATTTGTATCTTTATTGTAATTATTTGTGCAACTTCTTTCAATTTAATTGAACAATTTAAATCAAGCCTTGTGTTGTGTAAATTCTTAAAAACATTACCCCATTGTAAAAAATGCAACAAGCGCAAACATTTAGACAAGATAAATTTCATAATTTTGTTTGGCAAAAACAAAATTAAGGCCCTGAAGACTTTTTTTTTCCTGTCCTGGACTCTGTCTTGACTCGGACTCGAACCTTTTTGGACTCGGTCTTGACTTGGACTCGACTAGTCCTGGTCTTGGACTTGTCTTGGACTCGACAAAGGTGGTCTTGACTACAGCCCTACTTGGTACATCAAAAGAAGGATGGCGTCTACGCTAATTAGTTTCTCTGTTTATCCCGAGGGACCCTCTATGGTGGACCTGCGCCTGGACCCATCCCGACTCATCCTTAAGTGCCGGCCTTGGCTGACACGACAGCCATCGGCACTGGTCTCCAAACCGGCGTGATTACTTCGACTTCCAAACAGATGTAAATGGGCAATTCTCTTAATGTTTAGATCCAATTTGTTTTGTAATCATTGTTCTTTCATTGGCCAGAGGAAAACTGGTCCCCGACTGAGCTGGGTTCTCCCAAGGTTTATTTCTCCATTCTCTCCCTGATGGAGTTTTGGTTCCTTGCCACTGTTGCCTTGCTTTTGGCTTGCTTAGTTGGGGACATTTAATATTCAACAATATTATTGATCTGTGTTGTATTATTTTCATGTAATCACTGTGAAGGTGCTTTGATACAATCTGTATTGTAAAAAGCGCTAGGCTATATAAATAAATATGACTTGACCTAAAGGAATATGCTGCAGCTGTGACTGGCTACATTCGCAAATACACTGAGGAAATGATCCCCCAAAAAACGCTGCAAGACCTACCCCAACAACAAACCCTGGAAAAACTGAACTGTGGTTCATGCTCTGCTGCATGTGTCTCAGGTGAGACTGAGGACTAGAAAAAGGCCAGATATGACCTGTGTAGATCAATGAGACGGGCCAAGAGACAATACAGACTGAAGCTGGAGGGATACTAAGACCACTGCTGATCCCGGGAGCAAGTGGCAAGGTCTGCAACATCAGACTGCAAACAGAAAACAAACAGCTTACTTCAAAGCCCTCAACACCAGATAAAAGGGAGGGACTATGGCCAACAAGGGCATACTGGAAACACCGGACACACCACTCTGTCACCACTTGGTCCTCGCCTGCTTTAAGTGCCCCTTCCAAAGGTGGATACTGTGACTTGTCAATGACTATCGGCACCTTAACTGTAACTGAGGCACAGAGCACCTTGTGCAACTCCGTTTTCTTTTTTCTTTTAATTCCAACTTAGGTTTACTGTACACTAGGGATGTGCATCTCCATAACTGAGGCTGATGCGATATGCATCTCTATACGTATCTTTTCCAATGCATGGCATGCCAACGATAAGATTCATTAAAGATACATATAAGCAGTTATTGATGTGATGTAACATGATTCACTACTACTATTACTGTACATTCACACCGCCACCGACTTGAGCTGCAAAGAAGCTCTGGCCGCCCTGTCAAGGACACTAATCAAAAAGTACAGGGAAGCTTGACACTTTGGCCGCTCTGACATAGTAGCATTCTCTGTTCGATCAAGAGAGAAGTGTCACAACATGAAATGTATACAGAAAAAACGAGCAATACATTGACACTAGAAACCTTTTATAATGACAGCATTTTTACAACCGTTTGTCACATTTGGAAAGAAAAAAAAAACAATTAGATATTATTTGCATCTACTGCGATTGGTTACAATGAGCAAATGAATTGCATTCCCGCTTAAAACGAGCGATCGTAAATATTTCCAATAAAAGTTGCGTGGTGATGAGAGAACGGGCAATCTAGTCGAACTGGACGAGCGAATGAGACGAAATCGCATCCATCGCACTGGGCTAAACACGACTATCCAGACCAACAGGACTTCCAGATGCACGCCAACGCGTCTTTACATTGGCTTAAAATAGAATTCACTCGCTCCAGACACTCTCTCCGCGTTCGGTGCGAACGCAGTAGTAACATCATAAAATATTGGTCACAAAGGAATGGTCACTTTCTAAATAGTAAAAGTATAGCACATCTAATAATTATATGTGAATAATTCACTTTTTACCAATGCAGATATGTTAGAAATGATGCATCGCGATACAAATGCCAACTTGTATCCGATGCATCGCATCCTTAGCTTTTACGAAAATGCATATCGGTGAATCTTACCATTCCTACTATACACTGAAAGTTATATTATTATTTTTTATTTTGTTCTATTTGTTTTATGTATTTGTCCTATTGAACTCTTCTGTTAAGGGAGTTGGGCAAAGTAAGAATTTCATTGTATGGTATAAACCACTGTGTTTCCTCAGTGCATAGACAATAAACCTCTTGAATCTGATACTTACCTTCAGAGGGAGGTACACTCTCATTTACGGTAGACGACACTGATCCTGTTGAACACACAATTTAACAAGTTACTTTTGTCACAAGAAAATACATTTTATCAGACAATGATTATGACTACGGTACCATGCGAGTTAACATACCAAAGCCTCCTGTGTCACGGCCTTGCTCTGATGTTGTGGAGTCCAAATCCATAGGCTCCACAGTTCCTACAGGTATCTCTAGTGGTGCGACATCGGTGTTGCTGTCATCAGACTCGCTCCCACTGTCTTCTGCGTCACTTAACGCAATCTCATCTGGAAAATGGCATTGGTAAAACTCAGTTGTAAAGAGTACCTGAAAACCATACTTGACTAAAAGCACAGCTACCTTGCAGCAAAAATTACTCTGTTACAAGTTACAAGTCACCAATTCTAAAATTACTTGTGTAAAAGTCTTAGAGTATCTGATTTTAACAGTACTTCAGTATTTTACTTGTACTAAATTTAGGCTCAAAGATTTACTAGTCCTTGATACCTGAGAGACATGCAGGTGAAAATAATAAACAATTGTAAATATATACAAAATATAGTGAACACCTCAATAGTGCTTTAGCGTCTACAAACTCTCAAGTCTCAGTTTAGCTCAAGTGCCAAAAAAAGGTCACACCAAAGCTAATATCCATCAAAAAGGCCTTGTCAATATACTGGAAAAATAAATTAATGTTAAGTAAAAATCAAATCATCAAAGTCTACTTGCACTGGATGTGCTGGTCATGACTTCATCTCCTAAATTAAACGTCTGCGATTTAGCACCTATTAAGTCAAGTCAAGTCACCTTTATTTATATAGCACTTTTTAGAATACAGATTGTATCAAAGCAGCTTCACAGTGATAACATGAAAATAACAACACAGATCAGTAATGCACTCACATTCATGTAAAGTATACTTGTTGACAAGTTTGGGGGAGTAAGAGCGAACAAGATATTGTTCAGTCAATGCCACTTAGATGGAAATATAAATTCTTTTTAGCAGAAACAAACTGCTGCAAAAAAGTTAGATGCCATGCAAAACGTAATTCCATTGCTCATCACAATTGTATTAAATTAAAAGGTTTACTTATTTACTTGAGTATTTTTGAGCTATTATACCTGTTTATGTTTAATGTGGTCCATGACCACATAAGATAAAACAATTTACACAATATGATATTGTTAATATTTAACTTAAATCGACTGCACCTACACAAACATAATTTTGAATTACTGTCCAGCCATACTGTAGACTTAAGTTTATATTTCTGAATAGTAGTCCTCAACTCATATTTGGACATAAAAGGTGATTTTTTTTCTTGGAAAAGGATGCTGACTACGACAAGTCTAGATGTTTATAAATTTACATGCAAAGGAAAACACACGCTCATATAATATATACAAGGGCTAATTTCTGTACAAACCTTCAATATCGATCTCATCCAGCGACTTCCCCTGGATGCAGGAAAGGTTTCCTTTTTCCATAGATAACAGAAGTTTTGAAATCTTAGCTAGTTGTGTAGTTGGAACTGGTAACCTGTAAAAGTCACGGTGAACACGGATGTCGTGCCCCATGAAATCCGCAACCTGATCAAGTTCATTATTTTTCAAGTTAAGGACTTGTGATAGTGTGGCCACATGTTTCCTGAGTTGTGTTGACCTGAGGTACTCAGGGTGCTTTGCTCCACACTGGCTTGCATGAACACGCAAACAGTCCTGTCCTCTGTAGTGGCTCATTGACGTTGGTCTTGCAAACAGGAAGACATTTGTGGCATAAACGCCACATTCAGTTCTTCTTAATGGCAAGTAGTGACAAAGCATCCACCACACTTGGTGTGAGCAGAACAGCAACCTTCCTGCCCCTTTTCCCCATGATTTCAATTCGGCTGAAATAGTTACAGAGCTTCTGTTCAGTCTTTGACAACCCCAGTGCAACATCTTCATGGAGCTTTGTGTTGTCCCTCTCATGAAAACTTTTGAGGCGCATTTTCGAAACTTCCCCAGCACGTCTTCGATTGAACACGATGATTTGTGCAAGTGTGAGTTTTGCAAGTTGAGCATAGTTCTGAGTGGTGGCCTCTTCCTTCAAGCTGCAGAAGGCACTTTCTGCAGATTTCTCAAGGTACTGATGAAGGATCTGAACATCTTCAGTGAAGGGCAATGTTGATGGTTTGTTGTATTTGGCATCACTAAGTGTGTTCAGGGCAGTGTGAGACACCAACTCAGACCACCTGGAGGTGTACAACTTTTTGAATACGTCAGTGTACTTGATCAGTTCTTCATCTTCTGCCATGAGTGCCCTACAATGAATAATGTCAGCGATTTTATTTAGTGAATGGCCCAGTTTCAGCGCAAGGCTTGGTTTCTGGTACAAGTGTTTTTCTTCATCGAAACCTGAAACTTTCTTTACTGCTTGCACAACTCTCTGGAAGTTACCAGGTTTAACAGCGTCCTCTAGGTTAGGTACTGAGAATTCTGTACGCAGGCATAACAACAAACGCCCCACTTCACGGAGCTTCTGTCGAATGTATTCATATTTCGTAGGGTCTTGTCCATGTTTGTTATAGAGTGACTGGGCAAACTGAATAAGAGAGAAGTCATTTCGCACAACTGAGGCCACCTCATCTTGTTTCATGACACTAAGGAGCTTCCACACTCCACTTGAGATCTGCTGACAGGATGTAGACTCCAAAGCTACAGCCAAGCCCAATACTTTGGTTCTTCCAGGTGTGTCATCCAAATCTTTGTTTTCTGGTTTAAAGGGGCATCTGCGGACATGTCTCCAAAGCTCCTTGCGTATGTACATCCCTTGACAATACATACAGTGAATAAACTTTCCTGCCGGTGCTTCAGCTTTTGGCTTTCTCTTCACTTTCAGTGATCCTGTTCCATCTTGCAAAACTGCAATGTTATGTTTAAAATTTCCCTTATTCCTCATTTTTTCTAATAATATCTTGCGCTCTTTTGAGTCCTCAGGAAGGGAAAATGCTTGGACAATTTCAGTATGGGTCTTGTGGGTTTTCAAGTGGCGGGAAATTTTGCTTTGTGGCTTACCACAAATATAACAGTAATTTTTTCTACTCATAATCAGATGTGGTAATTCTTGTTCATGAGTCACAGCTTCATCCGCAAGCTTTTCCTTTGATGAGTCTTTGATAGAATTAGCTGAATTAGATGTGTCAGCAGCATTGGAAATAGTGTTATTTTTGGGGGTGGCAAACATTTTGATGTACTGGACACGACTGGGGTGACTGTGTCTGCCCCATAAGATGTTCCAACATCAGGTATTAGTGGTTTTACATGAATATGTGCAGCTCTTGTCTGACTTGACTGTAAGGGTATGCTGGCATCTGAATCATATTCATCATCATATTCTGACTCCGAGTCAGGTATGTATTCCTTGTCAGACATGTCCTCAGCATCATCAGATGATATTTGGTCCAATTCTGGATGTGGAATTTTGTCCTGATCTGACAGCAGTTCATCATAAGAAGCCTTAGGAGACTGCTGCGCCTGAATTGGTGAGAAAGCAAAATTATTTTACATGGTGATTGAATCTTATAGACAGTTCAAGTTCAAAACTCACTCAGTAGATATTCACCTGTGCTGTGATGTTGAAGTCATCTCTTTCAATTTGCTTGAGGCAGGATTTATGCCAGACCCCTGAACAAACTGCAACACATTTGGAGTAAAATAATGTTAACACTGCAGGTCTATTTAAGTGGTTAGAGCACAACACATGTACAATCTAACCTGTGCATTGATAGCCAAGCCACTTGAAGGAAGATACGGGTCCCACACACTGAACACACTTGTCCAAGGAGGATACTGTTGCGCACACCAGGCGGTGTTTTTGACACTGTTGGTGAAAAATTTAATTGTAGTATTTATTTATGCCACATAGTTTGGACAGTACTGAATTTTATTTCAGGATAGCCCCTTGAGATGTGACCTCTCATTTTTAAGGGGGTCCTGCATCTATATCTATACATGTACACACAAAGGTCAACCACACAGTACATATATAGGAAAGACAGACATATTCAAATATTACCTCGCTAACCTGCTCCACAATTCACATAGCACACAGAAAGATATTATATTTCATATTTGCATGTCGATATCTAATCACTTAGATAAAGTGATTAGATTACATTTTGATTAAATCAGCTCTCAGATTTAATCAAAAATATCTTCATTTGTGTTCCGAAGATGAACGAAGGTTTTAGGGGGTTGGTACATCATGGGGGTGAGTAATTAATGACTCAATTTTGATTTTTGGGTGAACTAACCCTTTAAATTCAATAATAATGTGACATTACCTCATACATATTACCCTTTTATTGTATTCAATTTTGTTATTTATAGCCTCTTATTTATATGCAGCTTATTTATATCCTATCCTATATGAAGATATACCTTCTCATTTTTAAATTGTAGATGGGGAATTTGTGGTTAGCCTCAGTGCCAGGAGCTGATTGTTGTAGCCCAGTTTAACTAATAGGGTCTATCCATTACATGTAACCAAACAACTTGGCATTCACATTAAACCAACATAGATCAAATGAAGGCAGTCCAAGTGTTCTTAAAAACCAAAGTGATGCCTCGGGTGACTGGACCCTCTAAACTGTAAGGACCTCCCAAGTCATATTTGGGTGGGGTTCAATGTTTGATACACATACACTCAGATATTGTACTGACTGAAGCTTGAAAAAGCATATCTAGACAATGTCCTTTTATTTCATTGTCCACATAAAGCATGTTCTACTCAGGCGACTGCACACACACACTCATATTTATATATATTGAAATGGGTTGATAGACTTAACATTTTAATACTAATAAATTCAATAAGTTGTACATCAGATTTAACTTACCTCTCCAACCTTGGTGAGTGGGCCGGGCTCTGGACTAGTCTGATTCGGCTCGCTGAGGGCTGTATGGCTGCACTTGCTCTCAGTGGTCAGCTGTAGAAGATGAAACAAGAGACGAAGGACAATAAAGAGAAAGACCTGGGAACGTGATACTAGAGAGGATATTTGACTTCTGAATAATAATAAAAAAGAAAACCTTCTACTGTAGACAGAAAGACAAGGAAATCTTGGCTTTATAACTCACTGGCAACTTTTCTGATATTAGCAATCAGAGCAAGATATTTAATATGAAAAACAAAACCAAAAAGCATCTTTTGTGAAGATATACCTCTTCAGTTTCACCAATTGTGGATGAGGGGTTTGTGGTTCCACTAATCTTTGGAGCCATTTCATCATCAAGGCCCTGTAAAAAGGAAAAAGATATCATGGCTGTATTTCTGTGAGCAGTCTCTGAACCGTTTCTTAAGTCACTGAACAGGCCACACGACAACAGTCTGTTGACTATGAACACTATACTCTGATGAATAAAGCATTTGATTACTTTGTTGTTTATCTATTGCCAGCACACTTGCTAGAATGGTTGCACTTCTAGAATAAGTGGTTGTAAGATTTTACATACGTGAATTTTTAAACCTTTTAAAAGCTATTAGATTTGCTATGATTCTTTTTAAATGACATTTTGTCATGGACTTTCATCAGTGCCTATCCATTACATGTAACCAAACAACTTGGCATTCACATTAAACCAACATAGATCAAATGAAGGCAGTCCAAGTGTTCTTAAAAACCAAAGTGATGCCTCGGGTGACTGGACCCTCTAAACTGTAAGGACCTCCCAAGTCATATTTGGGTGGGGTTCAATGTTTGATACACATACACTCAGATATTGTACTGACTGAAGCTTGAAAAAGCATATCTAGACAATGTCCTTTTATTTCATTGTCCACATAAAGCATGTTCTACTCAGGCGACTGCACACACACACTCATATTTATATATATATTGAAATGGGTTGATAGACTTAACATTTTAATACTAATAAATTCAATAAGTTGTACATCAGATTTAACTTACCTCTCCAACCTTGGTGAGTGGGCCGTGCTCTGGACTAGTCTGATTCGGCTCGCTGAGGGCTGTATGGCTGCACTTGCTCTCAGTGGTCAGCTGTAGAAGATGAAACAAGAGACGAAGGACAATAAAGAGAAAGACCTGGGAACGTGATACTAGAGAGGATATTTGACTTCTGAATAATAAAAAAAAGAAAACCTTCTACTGTAGACAGAAAGACAAGGAAATCTTTGCTTTATAACTCACTGGCAACTTTTCTGATATTAGCAATCAGAGCAAGATATTTAATATGAAAAACAAATTCCATCTTTTGTCAAGATATACCTCTTCAGTTTCACCAATTGTGGATGAGGGGTTTGTGGTTCCACTAATCTTTGGAGCCATTTCATCATCAAGGCCCTGTAAAAAGGAAAAAGATATCATGGCTGTATTTCTGTGAGCAGTCTCTGAACCGTTTCTTAAGTCACTGAACAGGCCACATGACAACAGTCTGTTGACTATGAACACTATACTCTGATGAATAAAGCATTTGATTTCTTTGTTGTTTATCTATTGCCAGCACACTTGCTAGAATGGTTGCACTTCTAGAATAAGTGGTTGTAAGATTTTACATACGTGAATTTTTAAAGGTCCCCTGACATGGCTTTTTTGTATTATTTTATAAAGTTTCCTGGGTTGCCCTTATAATGTTAGTATGTTTTTTAGATCAAAAATTGTCATAGGCTACGTTCACACTGCACGGCTTAATGCTCAATTCCGATTTTTTGAAAAAATTCGATTTTTTTGCAAGGCCGTTCACATTTCCAATTAAATGCGACCTTTTGTGATCTCCTGTCTGAACGTGAAATGACCCAGAACTGACCCGCATGCGCAGAAGAGTACTCAGCGGTCAACGACGTCACTTGTTGTTTGCGGAAGTAGCGCTAAATGGATGTCGACAGTGGAGCTCGTTTAGTAATATTAAAGTTATTTTCACAACAGAGCCAGCACACTTACAATCTTCTCGTTTTAAGAAGAAAATTAAACAGAGAAACGTGTGGGCGCGGTGTCGCAGCCAGGAGTGGTGGGATACTGATGTGAGTGGCTTAACTGATACAGAATTCATCAGTAACTTCCAAATGACCAGATCCACCTTTGATTAGTTTGTGAGCGCCTCCGATCAACTCAGTCACGGGAAGAGACACGTCTGCGGCGGCCCATAACAGTGCAGAAACGCGTTGGAGTTGGAGTGTATTCGCGAGCTACAGGTGCGTGCAATGACGTGCGTGTCGGATATATGTGACCTGATCGTTCAGATTGCAGTCGCATTTCAAAAGATCGGATACATATCGGATTTGGACCACATACCCAAGTGGCCTGGGTCGCATTTGAAAAGATCGGATCTGTGTCGTTCAGACTGTCATGAAAAAATCAGATACAGGTCGCATATGGGCAAAAAAATCGGAATTAGGTCGTTTCAGCCTGCAGTGTGAACGTAGCCATAATTTAGAAATAAAAGGCATTTTTCCTAGCCTGATTTTAGCCTCTGCTTAGAACGCTCTGTTTGAAGGGGCGTGTCTGCTGTGGGATTCAATGTAACCGCCCACTGCTGTGATTGGCTGACATGCTTGCATATGAAATAGCTACATATTACATGTGAAACTCTTGAATACATTTTACTACAGCTATTATACGTTTTACTATTACGTTTTGCTATTTACAAATTACTATTACAGATATCGAGATTACTGATTCGTGAGAAGTTTTTGAAGTATTGAGATTCTCATCACATAAAATGTTGCTGTGATTGAGCAAGCAGATGACAGTCTGTCGATAGCGAGAATGAAGATCTTATTCTATAATGCACCAATGCAGACCTGATGATGTACATACAGTAAGAGCTTCGTTGTGCAGTGTAACGCAGTTTCTGTTCTCTCTAAAGCCCGGAACTCGTCCGCTCTCGTCGAGGTAAAAGGCTGCACTTGAACTCACCGAGAGAACAGCAGCCGACTGACAGCTATAGCCTAATGTGCGTTCTGCACCCGCGTTTAATAAGCTAACTGTCTATTTCTGCAGATATATTAGTCTATATTAGTCATTCAAAAAGGAAAACCGACTCATCCGGCTGCAGATACACATAATGTAAACAAAGCAGCGCGTGCTTACCCTTTATCAATCCTGCTAAACACTCTTTAAATAAGATTATTAATAAGATAACTAACCTGTCTCCTGCCTGTTGGACCATACAAAACTTTGGGAGTTGAGTCGACGCATTTCCAGAGAAAATAAAATTAACCCATTGTTTCTTCAGAGGCGTGGATGAAGGAACTAAAAAATACTTTTGTGTTCATTTGTACATCCAAACACTGAGCAACTGCCATGCTTCGCTCGTTTGCAAGCCATGATATTTCCCGAGGAAAAAATAAAACCGCGCCTGCGCGTGTTTGTACTTCCTAGCTCGTTTTCTCATGGTCGGTCTCTGGGCGGGCAAAGCAGAGAAAGGGGAGTAACCTTTCCCCCGTATGACGTTATATAGGGGGAGATTCTAGATTAGCGCGTCTGAGATGCAGACAGATGCAAAGAAGAGAAAAATAGCCAAAGCTCGGTTTACAGCGATTGAAAATTCTAGACACGAGGGGACAAAATACAGTCTAGGCGAACTCATATTAATGTTAAAAAACCTCAGAAAATGAAAATTTCATGTCAGGGGACCTTTAAACCTTTTAAAAGCTATTAGATTTGCTATGATTCTTTTTAAATGACATTTTGTCATGGACTTTCATCAGTGCCTATCCATTACATGTAACCAAACAACTTGGCATTCACATTAAACCAACATAGATCAAATGAAGGCAGTCCAAGTGTTCTTAAAAACCAAAGTGATGCCTCGGGTGACTGGACCCTCTAAACTGTAAGGACCTCCCAAGTCATATTTGGGTGGGGTTCAATGTTTGATACACATACACTCAGATATTGTACTGACTGAAGCTTGAAAAAGCATATCTAGACAATGTCCTTTTATTTCATTGTCCACATAAAGCATGTTCTACTCAGGCGACTGCACACACACACTCATATTTATATATATTGAAATGGGTTGATAGACTTAACATTTTAATACTAATAAATTCAATAAGTTGTACATCAGATTTAACTTACCTCTCCAACCTTGGTGAGTGGGCCGTGCTCTGGACTAGTCTGATTCGGCTCGCTGAGGGCTGTATGGCTGCACTTGCTCTCAGTGGTCAGCTGTAGAAGATGAAACAAGAGACGAAGGACAATAAAGAGAAAGACCTGGGAACGTGATACTAGAGAGGATATTTGACTTCTGAATAAAAAAAAAAAAAAAACCTTCTACTGTAGACAGAAAGACAAGGAAATCTTGGCTTTATAACTCACTGGCAACTTTTCTGATATTAGCAATCAGAGCAAGATATTTAATATGAAAAACAAAAAAAAAGAAAAATCCATCTTTTGTCAAGATATACCTCTTCAGTTTCACCAATTGTGGATGAGGGGTTTGTGGTTCCACTAATCTTTGGAGCCATTTCATCATCAAGGCCCTGTAAAAAGGAAAAAAACAACAACAAATATTGTAGACCGTGGACTTTGTAAACTGTACTCTGATGAACACAGCATTTTTTTGTTCCACCAGTCAAAAGTTAATGGTCAGAAGTATCATCTTTGCTACAGTGTGCAGGGTAGTTAGTGCAAACAAAAGCAATAAAAATCATGTTCCACCTGAAGCTAGATGAAAAATGTATTGTATTTTGGTATGTGAAATGTTCTATAGATAAAGTATTTCTTATATGAGCACTATGAATTTCACAAAGTCAAATTTTGAACACCTTGCTTCTCCATGGCCAGTCTGAGTCACCATAATCATAGGTGATCTCCTCTCCTGGACTTATGTCTCGAACTGCGAACAAACAGAGATGGGGCTTCCCTTGCACAGTGAGGTACTTCATCTTGGCATTTGGAGTAATATGGTCGTCATTCACAAGTCTGCCTAGAGAAAAATTCTCTGTTGCTGCGTCAACACTACAAAAACACAAGTAACATTTTCAAAACAATCAGTTTTTATACTAATGCGATGTAAATTAACCTTACGTAAGAAAAAGAGATTCATAATTCTGATTAGATTTACCAAAGAAATATATACGTACCACCATAGTTTTCCATTAAAATGGAACTCAAACATAAACACTTTGAGGTGGTCATGGTAAATTCTCTGTCTCCTCTCACACTCTTGCCTGCTTATTAATTCACCTCTGTATTCCATTAGAAAGTCACCTTTTACAAATGGAACAGAGGCGAAGATGCCCCGAACCTAAATCAAAGACAAAACAACAAATATAAGTGGCAAAAAATGACACGTATAAAAGTTTAATCATGATTAAACAATCAGAAGATTCAACTTACCCTTTTCAGCATTGATGTACTTGATGTCAAGTCCCACTTTGTCACTTTCAGCAGTAATGTAAAATCTTGCATCATCCTTTGGATTAATGCGTCTACGCCGCATGTTTACTTTTTTCAAGTGTCACAGCCTAAATTACCCAAAAAATATTGTCAGGATTACAATGTTTATTGGGACAAGCATGATCAGAAAACAAACGTCTGAGTAAATTAGTAATGTACATAGTTATGTATCTGGACAGAAGCCAAATGATGTGCTCATAACTGCACCATGCATATTTTATTGATTCTTTTAATAGGCTACATTAAAACGTGTAACAACATTTTTCTCACAAAGTAACAGAATTGTGGGAGTCTGTACTACATAACAGGAGGATGCCAGTTGCTTTAATCTCCAGCTGAGCTGGACCACATTCAGACTGAATTTCATCCTGCCTCCAACTGATTTAGTTTACTACTAGCCTAAATGAACGTGTAAAGATCTATATTAACAGTAAACAAGGATTGTAACTTAAAAAAAAAAGAAAAAATAAAGAACACTTTACACAGACTGCACCTGATACCTGTTAAGTCTATTGCCCCTTACGCTTTGTATATTGATCATTGTGGTTGGTTACTACAGGTTCCAAATAATTTATCTTACAGGTTTAAGTAAACTAACAGAACATCATAAACACATTACATTTATTAAATGGCATGGAAGTAGCGTTACACCTATTAAGGGTGTCTCTTCCAGCCTTCCTGTGTCACTGCAACTTCATATTTAAACAAAATAATGTTGGGCTACTAAGACAAAATTTAATTTTCTAAAACAAACAATGTCTGCAGTATAAGTTAAGGCTTCCAGGTACAGACCTCAGCAATTAGCCTACAAAAAGCTACAGGTAGATACAGACATGCATTTACATAAATGTATTAATCAACATAGTAACTTACAGACCAGGAAAACCAAATATGATATTAATACATCCACTTAGCTCTTTTTTTGTGTTCCAATTCCAAAAATAAAACCACAGACCTGCCAAATAATCCCTCTCGTCATGTCCTGACCTCTCTGCAGGCATCCACTTCACGTAACATTAAATGCTAAAACTACGAGGCGAGGCTTGACGAGCAGGCCAGCTGCGCCCTGTTCAGTAAGCCATGTGGCTGCCGCAGCTCAACTTAACCTAATGTTAGCTTAATTTCATATTAGAAACAAAACTAGCCTACCAAATTGACCTGCTAGCAATGTTGCTTCTATCCACACCTTCATCTGTTGTCCTCCACCTCTTTAGCCTGACGCTTAATGAGCAGGACATGTTGATAGCCACTCAAGCTAGCTCAGCTAACATTGCCGTAAAATATAACATTTTACAGTAAGTGTAACGTACAAGTTAAACACTCTTGCAAAAAGAAAACACTTATTCATGCAAAAATGCAACTATATTTACAAATATAAATATTACCTGTATGTAATTAATCCAATATGTCCATGATATCGAGCTGACGCTTCCAGGGTGTGGTCCATTTAAGTTGTTAATTAGCGCGACGTCTCAAGGCCATGCTCATGGGCGGACCTTCCAGTCGACTTCCGTTTGGGACCGCCCACGTGCGTAAACTAGCCAATTACAAGACGGCCCGCCAAAACCCACCGTGTGTATCAGAAATGTGTACGAAACTGCAATATAGAACTCAGCTGTGGGGTCGCTGTTCTGATACACTGGGATACACTCAAAATCAGGTCAAGTGGTAAATAAGGACTTTCAAAGAAAAAGAGAATTTATGTTGTTCAGACACTAACAAATGCCATTACACTCTTTGATTTATGAGGACCTTGGCATAGTCCCTGTATTACCCTTAGGTCCCTGGAGCCCAGGTGAAATGTCAGGCGTGTTGTCCATGTAAACCACATACCCCAACACA